>BGPR01000360.1:347941-522287 GCA_013235015.1 Araneus ventricosus
CTTTTGGGCCTTTTAAAGTTGACAGTGATATTTCACTTCTTTTAAAAATATTTACAGAAATAAAAAGAAACTTGTTGGCCTAGCAATGAAGTATCATTAAATTTGCTTCATTTAAGAATTGTCTGCTGTAATAATTTATTTATTAAATTTTGAAAAATTAATAAAAGTTGAAGGAAACATTTCACAGATGTAAAATTGTTATCATTGAAAAGGTAAAATTTTTAACTTTAAGACGTATAAAAATATTTTTTGGGGGGATAATTTGCTCCGAAGTTGATACAGAAAAACGATTTTGGTTAATTTCTAATTTTAATTAACTTTCAGACTTCAAAAAGTTGACAATAATCATCCTCTTGTCTTAAATAATAAGTGTACAAAGTTTGGTTAATTTAGGTGGAGATGTTGAACATACACACATACATGCCCACAATGACTTATTTATATTAATATTATGTGACATTTATGGAATGAACTTTTATGAGAAGGAAACTTGTATAGTACTTTATTAAGGTACTGATATATTCCAAATATAACCTTTGTATTATTACTTTCGAAATAGATCGTTCTTGCTGTCATTTAATTCTTTTATGTTTAAATAATTTGATCTTGAAGTTATCAACACTTTTCTATTTATTTTACATATGATGTGTAGATAATATGAAGAAAATGATTAATAATGTTTAGATATTTTAATGCTGTTTAAAAACAGTCTCATGCATCAGTTTTTGCTTTTTATTGCTCTGCAAAGTAATATATTTGAAATAATTGTCTACTAATTTTAATTTGTATAAACTGTAGCAGCTTGTTACTCATCTGCTCATAGAGCTTTTTTTTGTTTTGATTTAAAAAACTTTAGATATTATATTTATAACTTTATTTAAATTTTAAATCAGCAGATAATTAGTTAACACATTATTGACCGGAGACATGAAGTGTCATTTTTAATATCCATGTTGTTCGACCTTTTCTGAGCTTTCATCTAATTTGTTAGCTGTCAACAATACTTTAATTTACATCTATGGTAGATGAGAAATTTTGTTTAACTTCCCACTGATTTAGTTTGTTGTAAAGTACCTGCTTTTTGTAAGAAAATCAAATTTATCATCATAATTTTTTAAATCCTTTTGTGATACTATTCATTTTTTATGTGTTACTGAGCTTTAAATTTGTGCTTACAGTGAAGCAGGACATATTCACCACCATCATATTCATCAACATCATTATCATCATCCGCCTCCTCCAAGATTGCATCATTTTAGTGTGCCATCTGTAATTGGTCTTCCAACAGGAATGGTAAATAACTTCTGCTTATTTGAAGTATATATATATATATCATTTCAGTTATGTGTTCTAATTATTTAAACTTAAATGCAATGCAAATTAAAATTTTATTCCAACAGTTCAGTAACTTCCATCCTCTGATACTGTTGCTTTCATTTGTTAATTTCATCTTCCGAGCACCCAATTATTTTGATCTTTTAGATAGAAAAACCAGCTCTTACAATGAATGAACTGAACTTTTTGGTATTTAAAATTTCTGAAATGTTAAGAATGCTTAATCCTTGAATGTTTAAGAACATATATGTATAAATATGAATTACCTGCTTTTGAACTGAACATGAAAAATGGAAAAGGTTGGTTCCACTGTCTAGAAGGTTGAATTATTTTTTATAGTCTGTAAAATATTTTTTTAATTTACTTGATTTTAATATTTTAGCAGTAATTATTAGTTATTATAAATATGCTTTGTAATTTGTTTACATTTGTGCATTTTATTAATCAAGAATATTGCTGTTAAATTATGGGAGGTTTTGATATCCATAATTTCAAATGTGTCATTTGTGTTTTACCCTTGTCTTTTGAATAACAGTTAATTGAATGAATTCAGAATGTTTACATTTTCTTTAAATTTTACTGCTTTCCTGAAAACCACTGCTTAATGTCTATTGAATCACCATCTTAATAATTTAATTGATATTTTAATTTAAGTGTTTTCCAAATCTTTGGAAGCATTTTGAATTAAAAGTTTTTAGCAAACACTCTGAAAAGTTAGATTTTTGTTGTTGTTTTTAACCTAAAAACCCAGTGAAGCAATGATCATCATCCGTCGAATATCCAGGCCTGGCAACATTTATATTGGACTGTATTTTCATCTTGGTCATATTTCTTGCTCTCTTTTACATACTCCTTAGACACATTTATTTTTTCAGTTGCAATCAGCATTAGACCTAATAAATAGATCCAAAAGTACATCCTTAAATTACAGAAATCCTCAAGTCTTTCATGTAGCTACGAAGCAATATGCGATACAAATAAAAATTAAACGTTTGAATTCTAAAAATGAAATAATAAAGCATTCTTTAAGGCCTAATACATTTCATTTCCTCCCCTTGTAGCCTATGAGTATTAGGCCTCCTGATATTTTTGCCTTGCCTCAAATGACTGAGCTTCCTCCTACACCTGCAATGCTCACCCACTACATACCTGTGCTGCCACGTCAAATGCATGCTAGGCTAGAGGTGAGAGACTCTTCTTTAGCCTTTAATGGAAATATATTCCAGGTATTGTGGTTGGTTACATTTGGATTAGAATTTATTCTCATTTTCTTTATGGAATCTTATAACTTTTCTTATAAATGTAGTCGTATTAAACAAAATAGACTAATAAAGAAGCATGATTTGGAATGTCAATTAATATCATCATCTTTAGTTTAAAATATGCATTCTTTTCGTATTACAACTACAGATCTTCAAAATTTTCATGATATTTGAAAAATATTTATTTTTAATTAAATGTAAAAATTTATTTTATTTTGTAAGGCTCATATTATTAGTAAGGCTTATATTTAAAAATTATTGGCCCTTCTTGCACCCCATGAAATAGGTTTAGTTTGTTTCTGCTCTTTTCTGTCTAACCCCTTGAGGGGCACCACCTTAAAAATTTTTTTTTCTTAAAAAAAGATATATGGTTGAAGATCTATTGTCTAAAAATAAAATATTTTCGAAATAAAAATATTTTTCTGCGTTTAGTTTTTCCACGAGAGGGTGGGACGATGTATATCCCACCGCCCCTGAAGAGACTTGAGCATTCCCCAACTCCCTCGGTGACTCGCGCCGTCGTTCGTTCTTTATCAGTTGCACTTGGAGCATAAATTTGGTTATTTAGCACATTTCCTTTGAACAGCTGTAGAAGCTGTATACTGTGGTTGAAGTGGAAACCGTTTCCCACATTCTGTACACAAATGGGGAGAGTTCTTCAATAGTATTTTTATAGATGTCGCTCTCTTTGAAATCTAAAGAAGAAAGAAGACCACCCATATTCTGTATGCAAAATGTTACTCTTATCCACGGTTTATTGTTTGGGAAGCAACAGAAATTCGTTATCAGTAGATTTAATCGCGCATTTCAGGCAAGGAATGCAGGAGGCACTAATGCCCGAAACTGGACACGAACTGCAATGAAAATCACCGCTGTAAGAAGCCCATCGATTGTAAATTATCACACGAAGAAAAGCGTTGCTGGAAGCTGACAGGTTGAAACAGCTTTGCTTTGAGTATTGTTGATAACAGCTATTCACAATAGACTATCCCTTAGGAAAATCGCCTTTTCTCAAAAGCAGCAAAGAATGTAAACAAGTAGCGGGTGGGGTGGGTAGATTCAACGGAACTATTTCCTTTTCTTTGCAGTTTACCTTCAATTTTGAGAGATACAGAAAGACTTGAATATTCTCTCTACTTTTTGTTCTTTTCAGAAAAGTATATTTTTATTCGTTTATAAAAAAATTCCTCAAAAGATCGCTTCTTGCTTTCAAAAATTCCACTCAAAATAAATTTAGATGTGCCAGTTTTTTTTTTTTTTTAAATGCTTGTTTGCATTTACAGATTTTTTTTGTTTAATATTATTTAACTGTCTTCTGAAATATATAAGCTTATTTTCTGTATAAGTATTAAATTTGATAGAGTGATTATAATTATGCTGTATATAAATCCAAGTTTATCATTCAAAAAAGGAAGAAAGAGGACTGAGTCGTGAATTTTTTTGCCGCCATCTACAGGCTGACAACCTTAGATGCGCGGTGGGACAAAATTGTCCCACCTTTCTTTATCTATAAAAATTGATAAAAAAATTACTTTTGAAATACAGATAATGTTTGGAATATATTTTTTGAACATTTCTTTTGCATCTAATATTTGTTTCGAAATTCATTTTCTTTCTCTAGAAATTTAAAGAAAATCATTGCCAATAAAGGGCATGATTTTAAAAACGATTTTCAATAAATTTGATTAAATTCTCAATGGTACCACAATTTTTTAAAAAAAGTAAGAGGTGTTGAAATATCCAATAAAACAATTTTTGTAATAAAATACCTTATACAAGTTTATGAAAAAAAATCTTAAAGAAGGTGGGACAGACAGTGTCCCACCGCCCCTCTAAGGGTTAAAGAATTAGTGACAGTTTTTGCAATCTTAGTTATGATGTGATTTTCTAAATTTTTTATTCACAATTTTTTAAGGGTTGTGCATTTCAAAATTTTATTGTATTGATATGTTAAAGCTGTAATTTGTGTTTGTGTTGAAATTAACTATGCTTTATAAATATTTGTTCTTCTGATCAGTATAAGAAAATAAATGCATTTTTCTGTTTCTCTTTTTTATTAAGTTTTTATTAATTAGTTTGTGTTTGCTTTGCAGGACTACATGAGATTTGTCGATCAGCGAAGAATGGGAATGAATCGTGGTGCATCACAAAGTACCATTGAAAGGAATACATTGCCTCACAAATACAAGAAGGTTTGAACTTTAAAAACTTTGATTTTGTTTCCAAATTTTTATCTTGTTTTCAGTTTTATTAAAATCAGTTATATTACATTGTTAGTAACAGATCTGGTTATTAATTTACTGTCTTTCATTCTTTCAGATAATGAAATGCAACGAAAATGAAGACAATTTAGAAAAGTGTACAATATGCTTATGTGAATTTGAAGATGATGAAGATGTCAGGTAATTATTTTTTTTTCTTATTTAAAACTTTAAAAAATATTAGATATTGAATTGTTTGCATTTAAAAATAAAACATTAGTATTTTTGATCTGTACTTATTGTATTAACTCTGAATTGCCTGCAAAACTTGAAAAGAAACCTGTGGTCTCATGTAAATATTTTCATTACTCGAAGTATTTAATAGTAGTATCAGAAGTCTAATTTATGAAACATTTTATTTTCATTTTTTAAAAAAAATGAACAATTAAGATTTTACTATCCTAGAATTTGCCAAGAGATTTAAAAAGTTTTAGAACTTAGCAACAATTTAAACTTTAAATAAATTTATAGGACAGTTAAGTGTACAAAGCGGTACTACTTACTGTCTTAATTAACTATCAAACTCGTATCGCTAATGAAAAAGTTTTCAGCTGAAGAAGAAGTAGCCTGAAAATTTTCCACAAAACCTAGAGATGTAAATGCTTTGATTAAACTAATTAATATGATCTGTTCTTTTTTATCAAAAATAAACATCAAGCAAATATTTAAAAATAAATCATTTGATTTACACTTAAAGAGCATATTTAAAAAAATATTTGAATTAAGAGCGAGGGTTGATTTTTGGATGTATATCAAGGTGAAAACTTCAAAAGGTAAAGCTTCAGTTATACAACTCTTTTGAGTTTTATATGATTTGTGGTTTCAGTTTCATAGTTAGTGAGATATAGAAGTATGAAAATCTTACTTATTCTGTTTAAATTCCTTGGATTTTGGATTCAATAAACGAGACTTAAAGTTAGGCTTATTTTATTGGATTTCTTTATAAATAAAAAAAGTTTTAAAATTGTTTATTGCTTTTATTAACATTTGGTAACATTGGCTAATTTTGAAAAATGTTATGTATTCACCTTTTTTTTTAATGCTTCATTCATTTCATGTTGTTTGCTTGCATTGTAATACATTTCTTTTTTCTTGTTTAGGAGACTTCCATGCATGCATTTGTTCCATATAGAATGTGTTGACCAGTGGCTGACCACCAACAAGCGCTGCCCCATTTGTAGAGTTGACATTGAGGATCACCTAAAAGATTTTGGCGTTACTTCGTGATATTGCTATTACTATTCCAAATACTATGGTATAGTGTTAGGAAATTTAACTTCAGTGTCATTGAACTGATGTTTTATATCTTATTGCACTAAAAATATTTCTACTTGATTGTTTTTCTACATTTTATAAGTGTGTATCATCTTCCAAATAACTGTTCAAATGTAACGAAACACAACGATGAGCTTAGTGGCATGAAAATCTGTAATAATACTTGCGCATATGGTATATTAAAATAGAAACCCCAAGTTTGCAATGCAATTTTTTTTTTCCTTTCTTTCTTTTTGTAGCAATTTCTTTGAAATTGTAGAGTTATTTACATTTACAGCTTTATAAATCATGTTGCAGTATACTGCATGCAAGTGTTGAAACAAAGAAAATTATTTGTGGTAGTATTTAATAATTTATTTTTTGACTTGAGTGAACATTATGTTTTGTTTGTTGGTTGTACCAAAGATGTATGGGAGTGTCCATGACTAGTTTTGGGAAACTACTTTAGAAATCTGTCAATTCACATATAGGTTTTTTTTTCTTTTTTAAAAAAAAAATCACTGTTAGGTTCGTGGATTAATTATGTGTTACTCTTTAAAATTATGGTGTGAATCGGAGTAGGAATGAACTTGTAAAGTGTTTTTATAAATTTTTCGTGTATGATTTTGTATCATAGGATCAATATTTTTTGTGTTCTGTTTCATGCTGTTAATATTATACTTTTTACTGGTAAAACAGAATTATTATTTATAGAAGAATTTTTCCAATGATAATTGTCTCAAATCTAGAAGTCATTATGAGTCCAAATTGCATGCTTCACAATGCTTTTATTTAACAGTAGCTAGATTTGCTGTGAGTTTTTTACTGTTCAATTTTTAATTGGTTGGCTTATTGAATATTTCTGACTCACATTTTTTGTAGAATTGATTTTATTTTTGTGAGCTCCAGTTTTTAAAATGTGTATTTTTATATATAAGACGAACTGTTTTTTAGATTGTATTCATGTTATTGTTTTTTCTCAATTTTATTTTAAATTATGAAATTCTAGATGATTAAGTCCCTATGAGGTGCACTGTCTAATTATCCAGGCTAAAATTTTGGAATTCTGCAATAACCTTTTTCATGTGCTTTATCGAATTATTCTTGGTTGTCTCTTAATTATTTACTTTCTGTTGCAATTTGTTTAAAAAGATAGATTGAATAGTCCATATACATTAAACATTTATCTTAGAATGGCAACTAACACACAAGCCATTTTTGTTTTATATGAATAATAATGTTATAGCTTTAAATAATTCATTCACACTGCTTCACATTCAATTAATCTTTGATTCGAATAAGAATTTAACTTTCTTCATTATCATGTATTCAGACAAACAATTCAATCATTTAGCATGAAGTTTCATCTTCTATTTTTCCTAGCCTTAAATATTGTCTGCAATTCAATTGATTGTCTAAGTTGAGTTTCCTAACAGCGAGTAATCAGTAGAAGATAGTATGTGGTATAATTTTTACTGGAAATAATTGTTGATTATCAAAGCATAGGCATAAAAAAGATTCAAAAATTCCTTAAGTGAAGTTGGCTTAAAGTCCATTCAATATTTCTATCTTTTAACATGAATTAAAAATTATATGCATAGCAAAAGTATTAAACTTGATGTAAATATTTCTTATAAAAATGTTGCAATTTGATTTTCTTTGCATTCACCATTTGTTTATTATTTTATTATTTCAAATGGTTAAAATCTACTTTTTAGTCATTTATTATATCCAAATAAATTCCAAACTATCTCTATGAACTAAATTGGGTACCTTTTTTATCTGGATTATTTCTTTTATGTGAAACTTAATATTATGAAAAGAATAGATTTAAATTAACCTCAAAAGGTAAAAAGGTAACGGAAGAAATTAAAATTTCTTTTTTTTAAATATGAGATATTTAATGATGAGAATTAAATTATGTTTATTTTTGCTTTAGAAGAAAAGAAAAAAAAAAGAAAATTAATGATTTTCATTTGAAAATGTGACACAAAAGTGTGATAAGTTATAAATAAAATCATGTGAATGAGAGTCTTAACTGTTTATGAGCTAAGAAAATATTTTTCAAGTTAAATGGTATTCAAAATCATTATGCCTATGTGCTGATATTAGGTAAAAATTGTTTTTCCCCATAGTGTTTCATTAAATGTGAACTGATTATCCATTATATGTGTTATTGAAAAAATTGCAGATATTAGGAAAAGTAGTATTTTAGAGTTTTCTATTATCACCTTTTTTTTTTTAAATATGGACTACACATATTGCATGATCCTGCAAATGTTTTTCATCTAAGTTTAACTCTGTTTTTTCTTTCTTTATTTTCAAGCTTTGTATAACGTTTTCATATTTCACTTACTATAGAATGATCTATTTTTTTAATCATACCTCAGTCATTAAAAAAAAATGCATGCATTGAAGGAAATCATTATCATTTATTTTAAAAGAATGCTTATGCTTTTTATTTTTCAAAGTCGTCACCATTCATTCTATTCAAATTATTAATCACACCAGAGATTTAGTGGGGAATTTCATTTAACAGAAAGAATCACAAGCACATTTTTCATATCTTTGTTGTTGTGATCAGTAACAAAATGCAAAGGACACATATGTTTTTTTTCTTGTATTATGTAAAAATAAGCCTGTTTATTTTGAGTAGTTATAGTTTTGAGTGTTTATTGTGTGAATTCATTTTTTAAATCTAACTATTGTTATTCAGGTATTTGCTGATTATATAACGGGTAATTCATTTGTGAGCAAAAACACATTACTTATCTGTAAAGATTAACTAAGTGTTCGCTAAAGCATTTTCCTAGTGTTTGAACAATAATTATATTGGAAATGGAGGCCTTGCAAAAAATCTAATAGTTCAGTCATGCCTTAAAAAAGGGATTTTTATTCAAGAAATATATTATGTTTTCTGCACATTCTTTATGTGTTCAGCAATATTTTTTTTTTGCTATATAGAGATATAAAATAGACCTGTTCTGAATTCTTAATTGTGTGTTACTCCATTTAAGGAAGTCTTGATGATGGAATAATTGTTATATAAGGCAAATTTAAAAGTTCATTCGCATTATTTGTTAAGTCAGTTGAAAGAAGATCATTCTTTATTAAAATGCTCTAGAAACAATGTTTTATGATTACTCGGTTATAATTTTTTTTTTTTTTTATTGAGGAAATAATAGGCGAATTTTTTATGCTTATTTTTTATCATTCCGATTGATGGCAAACTAGTTGGATAAAGAAAATATTTATCATGCATTAAATTATTTGCATTTCTTTTTATCTTTTAATAGCTGTGTATTGTACGAGAAAATTTCTTTAAATGGAGAATCGACTGCATCTAGTCTCTTCCTCATTTATAAATTCTGAAATCGGCATAGGTCTGTTTTAAAACTTCAATTCTATGTTTTTGTAGGTAATATTTTCATAAGACTTTTGCAAACCTATTTGCACTCTGCCAAATGATAAGCAATAAGTGTGAAAGACTTAACTTTTTTAAAAACAAATTTTTACCTCTTTCAACTCTCTGCAAACTTTAGTTATGCGTCTGCATGTTGCTGTCCATGCTTCTTTAAGGCAAACTGTGTGTAATCCACTTGTGCTAGTTGCTGATTGCATTGGAATCAGAAGAATGCTGTCAATGTGAATCCTGTATGTGCAGATTATGTATAAAGCTGTCAATTGCTCAAAGAATTTTTGGAAATTTAGAAAACCTAGATGTAATTTTCTGTACAAAAAATAAATATATTTGAGTTGAACCCTGTTTACATTATTTTGCTTTGCTTTTATTATAAAAATTTATTGTAAAAGCAATTCATTTATGTTTTCCCCACTTTCCTCTCGCTTAAAAAATTTTTTTTTTTTAACATTTATAGAAACCATTTGACAGTTTTTAATATATATTTTTTTCATTTGTAGAAACCAGTTGACAGTTTAATACTTTATGATATATTTTTATTAATTTCAATTTAAAAGTAAATTTTGTTTGTAAATGAGATGTAATTGTGTAAAAAAGATAATTTATTTTTTAAGGTGTTTTACATATAAATTTATATTAAAAGTACAAAGAATTGTCAGTAAATTTTTAATCAAATTCTTTTTTTAATTATTCATCATTATTTAATATTTTTTGTATATTAACTGCATGAATAGTTAAATCATATCTTGTGATTTTGTTTAGTGAAAATTTCTCGTTTTTAAAAATAACTTTCATTTTTAACTCATTTTTCAGCTGTTTAAAAAAAGAAAACTGTAAATAATTAGCAAGTTTGCATTTAGTTGTACCAGAAATCCTGTTACTGTTTATGGTGCATACAACATCCGATTAAACCATTTATTGTGTATCATCATTGTAATCCATATGTTTTTTAAGGATGTTTTCTTCTATATGGGGTTAGAAAAAGTTAGTTTCATTCTCTAATATCTATTTGTCTACTCTTATTATTTACTGTTAAATGATCTTAAAAAAATTACCTGAATCTTTCAATTTAGATATCATAAAACGTTAACTTCATGTGTGTTTTTCTATTTTCAATTTTATTAGTCTTTGCTTGACCAAAGTATTTCAGATCTTTTTAGGTATTTTCTTGTGACATTTTTCCAAGACTCACTTTGTGGAATTTAAATCCTTATAGATATTTGTAGCCCTTATCCAGAAACATTTATGAGATTTTAATTTGTGTGATATAATGCAGAAATGCAATTTTTTTAAAAAAATTAAGATTTGTTAATTTTGTTTTTCACTAGCCAGCTGCTTCAATGTTGTCAGTCAAATTTTACTTGAAATGCAAATTCATAAGAAAAATTCATGGCATCCATGTAATAATTTTGAAAAGTCATCTTTCAAATATGGAGGATTGTTTTCTTTTACTTGATTTACAATTGATTATATTTATTAATAAGAAAGTTCAGTGAGTTAAAAAATAATGTTTATAATTTTTTTCTGCATGTTTATGCAATTTTAAGATCGTGAGCCTTCAAATTTTTAATGGATTGTTTTAAAAATAAATTTTATTTTATTTTTTTGGATATTGATAGAGGTTATTATAAGTATGTTTGAAACAAAGTAAATTCTCCTTTCTAAAATGTTCCTCTCCTTCCTAAAATGTTTTTATGTAGTAGTTGTTTTTTTAAAATTGCTTTAGGTAATAATAAACAGTGTTTGAAAAATAATTAAAATCTGTATTGTGGGGCAAAGATTTTGTACAATAAAGTAAATGTGCATCTTACAATAATAAAAAATGCTTGCCATTTTGAAGTGATACGATACATATTGATATATTTTTGTGAAAGATAGTTTATAATAATTGCATAATAATGTAAAATTTAAACTTGATTTTGTAATTCTTCTCCATTCATCAGCTTTGCAATACTTCCCCCAAACATGCTTAAATTTAATAAATGTGGGTAATATTAGCTTTGGTTAACAAATGGAATGAAGTTGCATGCCTTTATGCATTTGCCTTAAAATACTTTTAATATTCGATTATTCTAGTTGTGCCTTTGTTATAAATATATTTTTTTCCTGCTTAAGTTTAACCTGCACTGCAGTTTTAAGAAAAACGTTTCTGCTACAGCATTCATTTATAGTAAAGAAAAGAAATATATATTTGGCTGTAACTATTTATTAGTATAGGAGCATTTGGTTTTTCTGTTTCAGCACATCCCCGCCCATTTCTATATGTTTAATTCTATATAATTATTAATGTTTCCATTAATTATACGATAGTTTCTTCTGCTTCTATTAATAATTACAGTTATACTTTTTAGTACTAACTGTAGTTAATTTTACTTTTCAATACTAACCATAGTTAATCTATGTCCAGTTTATTTTAAAGACAGTTTAAGATTTATTCATTTATATATGCAGCCCTCTCAATATTTTATAGTAATTTAAAATTCTTTTGAATAATTATATGTGTAGTGGATGGAGGATAAATGAAACTTATGCTTTGTGAAAAAATAATTTTTTGTAGGATGCATGGGTGTGGATTTTTACCCCTTTATGTATTAATTATCAATCTAAATGTGATATTAATGCAGTAATGATTATATTACTTACCCATTTATTTATTAATGAAAATTTGGTGCTTCAGATAAAATGTTTTAAATGCATTTTCTAGCATGTAATGTTTTATTCATATTCGAATCAAATGAAATCGAATCCTTTTTGTAAAAAATGATAGTGTAACATATTTTTTCGAGGAATTTTCGTCTTTTAAGATCATATTGCAATATTCACAATTTTATCTTCTGCTAAGTTTCATAATATGTATAATGCTTATTAAAAAGCATCTGCAGGAAATAAAAATCTTGTTTATTTCAGCTAATTTTATTTCTTCACTTAATTTTGATTTTGTAATGTGGAGATAATCGGACACATTTTATTAACTTTGTCTTACATTCCAAGTAATCATTTTTTAAAAATCTAGATTTTTGGATGTTCACTGGGTTTTGGTTAGTTGTTAGACTATCATCTGTTAGAGCTGGTTTAATATTGCCCGTAGGTAAATAAACACAAAATAGCCTTTACTGTCTAATTTTATTCTTTTGTAAAATTTCAGTCTAGACTTGATGTTCTCTTACACTTCCATCTGTAGTGTTATATGATCAAAATAACTTGAAGTTTAATATTCCAATCTTCTTTTTGTAATAGTTTTGAATCCTAAAAAATTATTGGCATTCTGGTTCATTTCATACAGATGTCAATCTGATCAAGGATACCATGGAATAGCTTCCGTTTTTTCTATCTGCCCCCTTTTTCCCAGTAGAATTGTCTTAAATATGTTTTAATATTTTGAAGTGGTGTTGGTGCTTTTAAACTTATTCCTTGCTATTCTTTAAGAGTTTAATGGGAATGAATTTGCATTTTTCAATTAATAATCTAAAAACTGTGATATTTCATTTTTACGTAAGTCCCCCCCCCCTTTCTTGTTTAATAAAATTTTTAGCTTTCTTGTGTATGGACTTTTTTTTCCATTTAAAATCTTGGAATTGATTCAACTTACGTTCCTCTAAAAATCTCAGTTTATTAAATTTTCTAGAAAAAGTTTATTTTTCCACATTCATGTTTTCTGTTAAATGCTAATTCTCTCATTTATAATATTATTTTGTAAGTAAGTATGTGATTATGTTTTGAATATGTGTAATGGCAGTATATTTGAATTTCCTGTTAGAAAGCTGAAATTTGGCAGATTTTGTACAGGAAGGGCGAGAGTTAATTTATTGAAGTTGCTTGTTAGTTAATAAAAAGATGGTTACATACATGATAGGAGTTTGAATAATTAAATTTTCATTACCATTGGTATTGGTCAGTTTTCAAAACTGAAATCAATTGTAGTTTGAATCTCTCCCTTATTTAATATTTAAATATCATTATTGAACATGATGCATTATTTCATATAAGTGGAGGAATTTGCAACATTGCTTTTAAGATCAGTATAATTCAACATTATTTCATTCAAGATTTAAAATTTTGTTTGTGTATATAATTTATATAATCAGTGTTTAAAAATATTTGGATGGACTTCTGCTTTATTTTTATATTTTTTTGTTTGTAACCAAGAAATGTTTAATTTGTTGAAATTTTTATATTGATGTTATCTAAGAAAAAAATTGATAATTTCCTTTGGATTGTGTTATTTAGGTTTGTAACAAGTAATGCAAGATGATAGTCATCAGTTTTAGATTATAGTTGTAATGTAGGTGGCTATTGGGTTATTTTTTTTACTTTAGAATTCAGCTTTATAATTTTCTTTTTCCCTTTGAAGCAGTTCAATTTTTTTTCTTGGAAACCTTATTATTTTAATCGGCCCCCCATCTTTACCTCCCCTTGAGATACTCTCACACTAGTGATGAATTTCATAAATATTGCATTGGATTTAAAAACTAAAATGAATTAAATAGTCAATTTATATTAAATATTTGCTATGCAATTTACCTGTAGGATTGATAAATCTACCTTTCCTTGTGAACTGTAATTCGATGACAAAAGGAATGTTAAAAATTCTATTTCTCAGATTGTGTTATGTGATTGTAATGTGTGTTTTGATAGAAAGTGCAAAATATTCCAAGCGCCTATGATGTTACAATTATGTGTGTCACAAAATCTTATCTAAAGATTGAATAAAAAGCACTTTGTTTGTAATATAAATGACATTGTACTCGGCTGCCATTTGTAAAAAAAAAATTGCTAAAGTCAAGGCATAATATTTATCTCTCAGTGATCGTTTAATATTGTGCATTTAACTTTTGTAAGTTTGTACTGTGTGCATGGGCAGATATTGATGTTTCTGGTTTTGGCTTTGTATTTATTTTAATAATACTAGGGCAAGCTAGCTACTATGTCTTGCAAATTTTGCCTTTGAATGACATATAGGACATTTTAAGTGACCTTGAGATTTTCTCCTCGTTTTATCCCCCCCACCCAACATCTACCCAGTGTATTTAGACACTTAAAAGTGCTTCAAATTCAATTTCCCTATAGTAAAAATTTCTAATCAAAATTGTCCTCCGTGATTTATACAAAATTTGTGGTGTTTAAGCTTATGCCTAAAAATAGTTTATATACTCTTCATGCTTTATGTAATATTGAATGGAAATTACTACATTATTTCAGCTTATATTATCCAACTTTTATTTTGTTATAAATTTACTATGTTTACAATGAATAGTTTTTCAATGTGTTATTTTATTAAATTATTTTTTGGTGTCATTTTCCTATTAAATTTTATTAGGTGTTCAGGTTTTTATTGTATGGATTTGATGATTACCAATATTTTTCGCAGTCCTGTGTTTTGTGGGTTATTGTATTTTTCTTTTCACAATGACTGTATGTGTACTGATTTCTTTAAAATCACTGTTGCTAAGTCATAAATTGTCAGTCATGCTACAACTATCTATTTTTTTGCAGCAATATACTTGATGAATTAGAGTTAAAAAGATTTTTGTTCCTTATAAAAGTATAAGCATTGTACAGTTATAATTGTAAATATAACTAAATAAAGTTTATAATATGCGTACCTTGTTCAATTTTTCTCCTTATGTTACAGATTAGTTACATGTTGTGAGTTGTGACATAATTTTTTATTTCAGTTCTCTAAATCTTTCTGCTAAAGCTTCCTAAATGTTTTTGTTTTAGAATGATTTCAAATTTTTTTTGTTTCCTGTTTTTTTGCATCTTTTAAAACTTGATACAAATATGATGAATGTTAAAATTCTTGAAAAGAAAAATAAGGATTTAAAGATACCTACTGTAGAACCTTGTGAATTCGAACTAATTGGGGCTGACCTCTGTTCGGATTCTGGAAAATTGGTATTATCCAGAAAATTCGATAAAATACTTTTGATATATACCAAATGTAGTAGACTATCGACTTTGGGTACTCTCTGAAAAGAGTACAGATAGAGCTGGCTGCGATTCGCATCTTTAAGCAGGTTTAGTTCCTCACATCAAAAGAAGATAATCAATTTTGTTTCCTTTAACAGGGTGCGTAGCGTCATGAAAAGTGCTTAAATTTGAAAACCATTTTTAAGCACCTGAAAAGTGCTTAATTTTGAAAAAAGGGTCCTTAAAAAGTGCTTAATTTTCTCGAGAAGTGTAAAAGAAACATTCTTCTTTTTTCATTTCTCCAGACGATAAATCGAAAGCATAGTCATAAAGCTTTGTTTATCGGATGTACAGACATGACACAGGCTTGGAACAAAAAAAGCTGAACTTCATAAATCCGGTATCATGTCAAACATAAACACCGAGAAGTAAAATAAGTATTATTAATTGTGAACAATAAATGAATAAATTTAAACAAAAAGTGCTTGAGATATTAAAAATATTAATAAATATAGATATAAAATTATTATTTAAAAGAAAATTAATGGATGAAAAATGAATTCGCAAAAAGTTTTGTTAAAATAAAAACTGGTAAAAATTATCTCACTAAAAAATATGGCAATGTCAAAACTTTTTTTGATTATACATAATTATTAAAACTTTTGTTTTTCATTTTTAAACTAACAGTTCAAGCTATCTTTTATGCTTCAGTCTGCTATTTTCCTCCATTTTCTAAATTTTGCTTTCTTTCTCAGATTGGGTTTTTTTTCTTTATTTTTTTCTCATTTCTATTTTCTTACTATCAAGTTCCTCTTAGTACCATTTGCCTGATGACCTAAAATTTTTGCACATGTTACTTACTATCAATAGCATCACGCGTAAAAAATCTTTTTTCTAAAATATTCAACAGCAGACTGCTCTTTGCTGATCATTTTGTATTAAACACTCTAAATTGAAGAATATGTTTCAATATACATTCTTCCTGATCTTTTATCTATCAAATCTGACATTTTAAATGTGCACACGGCGGGCAGTTTTTGTTTGCGTGTTTTTCACATCTTTTGTGTGCGTACCCCCTCCCCCCCCCAACGCATTACCAAAAATTTTAATGCAGATTAACATCGATCCCAAGAATGACAAAATTCGATGCCGAAAACGCTGAAATCCGCGTTTTCGCACAAACGTGTCATGTCTGTGTTGATAGACAAACGTTAGGGAACGAAAACTAACAAAAATGAAATCGAAATAACTAACAAAAACGAAGAAAAGAATGTTAAAAAGAACGCGAAAATAAATTGGCTTCAACGATCTTTTTTTCTCACGAAATTCGGATCGGAAGAAATTCGTGGATGATTTTCCTTCATCCAATCACAATTCGGAATGAATTGTGATTGGATGAAATGAAAGACGACTGGACGAAACGAGAAAGAAAAGAATACAACCTTTTCAATACAACCGTTTCCTCCCAATGCTAAACTTTGACCCCAAAGCGCGGCAAAACGCTGATACATAACTCGGACAAAACATAACTTTCGGCAGGATTACGCAATATCTTTTCAAAACTCTTTCGCGTTAGAGCCATAAGCAAAATTTTCACATGGCGCAAAACTTTGGTTTGCGTGAGCCCCCCCCCCCCCCCCCAACACATTAACAAAAATTTTAATGCAGATTTGCATCGATCCCAAGAATGATTAAATTCGATACCGAAAAAGCGGAAATGTGTCATGTCTGGATGTATCAAGGAAGAAAACCGACGAAAGGCAAGGAATCCAGTGTGAGATAGATCCAGGGATGTCAACATATGTTAAGATAACACTTATAGTCCAGTCAATGAAAGCCCAAAATGGGGGTGAAAAAAGAATTAAATCTTATAGTTTTGAAAGTTGGTGCACATCTTCGGAAAGGGCTCCTGATGAACATATTAAAAATCTCCGGTCTTTGGGGGGGGGGGGGGGCGCGCCGCCATCTTGGATTTCAATCCCCTTTTGTAGTTTTCCTTGAATATCTCGAAAACTATTCAGTTTTCAAATTACAATTGATTTAAAAAATTAAAGAGTGTGAAATTCTCTACAAATACATGCTTTTATTTTTCTTGTAGCTTTAATAGTTTCTGAAATATTTAAGAAAGACTAAAAAGGGGGGTATGAAATCCAAGATTGTAGCGAACTTAGAAGTCTATTATCTCGGAAACTATTAAAGCTAGAACAAAATTAAAAGCATGCTTTAGTAGGGGATTTTACTTTCTTTAATTTGTTGCGTCACGTGTGATTTTAAAATTAAGTAGTTTTCGAGGTATTCAAGAAAAACTAGAAAAAGAGGGATAAAATCCAAGATGGTGGCAAACTTTGAGACTCATTACCTCCGAAACTATTAAAGATAGAAGAAACATAAAGGCATGTATTTGTAGAGAATTTTACGCTTTTTAATTTGCTGATTACATTAAATTTACAAATTGAATAGTTTCCGAGATATTAAAAAAACTAAAATAAGGGGCATGAAATCCAAGATGGCGGCTAACTTTGAGACCCATTATCTCAAACTATTAAAGCTAGAAGAAAAACAAAAGCATTTATTTTTAGGGAATTTCATTCTCTTTAATTTGTAATCAATTGTAATTTGAGAACTGAACAGTTTTCGAGAAATTCAAGAAAAACTAAAAAGGGGGATGAAATCCAAGATGGCGGCGCGAGCTCCCCTTTCCCCTCAGGATCGGAACTTTTAGTATGTTCATCAGGAGCCCTTCACGAACAAGTGTACCAATTTGCAAAACTGTATGATTTTTTTTTTTAAACCCTTCGTTGGCTGGATATTGATAACCTTTTTTGCCGCTCCCTCTTTCTTCAGCAATGGTCACCGCCGTATATTGAAATATGGAATGGTTATTCCGAAGGGGCAAATTAACTGGTAGTCCAAATTAACCGATTTATTAATTTTAAGAAATGTTGTAGAAGGTCATTTAGATTTTTATTGTTAATCCTATAAAAGTTGACTTAATTTTTGGTAATGACAATTTGCATTATTATTTCTATTTTTTTGTCAAACCAAAAAGGTATCCTTTATTTTGCAATAGAAGACGTTGTGAAAATTCAGAAATAAGTATTAAAATTAAAAATATACGCATTTTAAAAATTAAAAATATATATATATTAAATTTTCCAATAAAACTATGCATTATTATAAAACAGAAAACATCATATGCTTAGAAAATACATGGATCTACGTATGCATGTACAAAGGTGCTTAGTTTTTCTGGCTGAGGTGCTTAAAAAGTGCTTAATTTTTGCAGCAGTTTTTCACTACGCACCCTGTTTAAGTTAGGAATATATATTAGCCTTTTTTCTGATTCCTAATTTTTCCCCTTCATTTTTTAATAAAATTTTTCCCGATAATTAAAAAAAAGATGTTTGGATTACCACAATTTCGGATTCCCAGGGTTCCATTGTATACAAATAAAATCTAGAAAAAGTTCCTAAACATATTAAAGTCATTAAATCTCTGTTATGCTTTCACTTTGTTACTTATCTGTCTTAGGGTATTTTATTTATAAATTTCTGTTGTTGATACAATATCAAACTCGGATGGCAGAAAATCTGTGACCATTTACTTAAATCAAATAAATAATTCAATAAAATATTTATAGGTAAGTTGGAGTTCAACAAATTTTTTTTAAACATTTTTTTGCTTACTATTAAAAATGAATGTTCAAAAAGGAATTTACCATACATTTATTCTATTGCTTTGATACTAATTCAGGCTATATTACTGTGGAAAAGTTTCTCCGATTATGGTAATTATTTCTTTTATTCAAACTTTGCTGAAAGTAACATTCTTGTGGCATTGTGAAATTTATGGCAGAAAAAAAAAATAATTCCAAAGCAAATTGCAAAATTCTGTTTTTGCTGAAAAATTGTTCTTTTTCCGAAATTTTAAATTCTATGAACTTTTTCATGCGTTCATTTATTTTTGAAGAGCCAAGTATATTAAAAATAATAAATAACGATTGCTAAGAAATAAGGAATAGGCAGAATGATTATAAAAACTTACTTGAAATATTTTTTGAATGTCAGCTTTTCTCTCCATTTTGTAAATTAAAGAGAAATCAAAATTTAAAATAGATGTTCTTCTCTAACATATTATGCAAAATTTATCGAGCAGATTTTCACTAATGTTAGGAAGTAGATGTTTTGCAGCATATGAATTAGAATTTTAAAAAAATTTAAGTCACGGGGCTCCATTCATGTAATTTTATCACTAGGCTTTATCTTAGTTTTTATCTGAAGTTGTCGCACTCGGTGGCAGTTCAAATAAAATCATTACATAATTTCAAAAAGATAATTTATGTTTGTCGTTTTTTCAAATCAACCACATTTCCAATTTGCAAAGTATTTAATACCTGTGATCATGCCCTTGAATGAATTTGAGTTGTGAATCAATCTTGCTGTTAAGGGGATTACATTACCCAAAAAAATGTCCAAAATATCAATTTTCATTTTATTGGCTAATTTCATTGCTCTCATCTTTCTATTTATTGTATCAAGATTTCAGATTTGTACCATTAGTATTTCAGAACTTATTTAAAATTTTATTTGTGACGACAAATAAAAAAAACATGTGCAAATGACAACTTTAAATGACTTTTTCTTCATGGTGGACTTTTCTTCACTTTCATGTTTTCAAAATGCTAAGGCTTTTTCTCATCTTAAGATACAGTTTTCAAATTTTTTTTGTACGTGTTTGTCATTATGCATATGATAAAACTGTGCATTCAGTTGCTTAGATTTTTTTTTTATGTATGAGATAATTGAGGCGCAGCTAAATTTCTTCACCACATAATACACTAAAAAATATCTATTTAAGCAAATATTAGATACACCTTAAAATCCATGCACAGATTTGTGTAATATAATTCAGTGAATTTACATACATAATTTGAAGCAAAAATATTTATATTTGAAAAATTAGTTGGGAATTTTAAAAAATTGAATTTTTCTTTAAAAAAATTAAATTTCAATTAAACAGCCAAATCAAAAAGAAATTTTTCCCTTCATCATGACTTTATATGATTGTTGAGTTTCAGAAGTACCAAAGCTTTTGCAATAATACTTCAAATAAAAGAAAAATGTTGAGAAGGTTATGTGTCCCCTCAACATTTTAAATTAGTGTGAAATTCAGGTTTTAAAAATTACTAAAGTAACTTGGCAAGTTTAAAAAAAAATATGATACTTGTTTTGCTGTATAAATTACAAAGTTTTGTTTTTATTTTATTAAAATTCTGAAATATGTTTTCAAAGTTGCCTAACTTTAAAATTCGATAATGATGGACAATACTGAAAAAAAAAATGGATTTCAAAGCCTTTATTGCAATTTAAAATCATTAACTGGTGAGGCCACAGAATCCAACTTCTGTGAGGGAGTGATGAACTATAATGCAAAAACTAAAAAGTCAGCAGCCGAACCATAAGTTGTTAATGTTCGATTTTGGAGTGACTTAAACTTTCAGATTCATTATTTTGCTTTTAAAGAAAAAATTTTGTAACTTATTTTAAATCTTTTATCTCCAGCTGTTATCTTTTTCAACTGTTTATGAATAAATAGGAAATGTTTTGAATGATTTTTGGACTGTTATTTCGCAATACTCATAGCTATAATTCTCGAACGTGTTTTTCATATATTGTGATATTTTCTGATTGTTGTAATTTATCCATCTGCCCAATTTGTTGACTGCTTGATAATTATGCAGCAAGATTAAAAAATGTTATTTATTTAAGACGAATAGTTACCAGAGTGTACTTTCCGGCCTGTCTTATGGGATTAAGAAGTTCTTTTAGACACTTTATTTTTCTCTCTTAATTTTTCTTGAGATTGTTCAGATTTACCAATTTGTCGACATACTCTCTATGAGAATGAAGTCTGCAGAACATAAAGTATTGATATATTCTTGAAAACGTTTGCACTTCAGCATGGTGTGTAGGTTTCGAGAATAGGATGATTTATGTTTATTATGTTATTTATAGTGCGGTTCAAAGTTGCAAGGTTCGTCCCCAATGGTTTTCGCATTGCTTCAAAGTGGAATGTTAATCTAAAAATCAAATGTGTAAGGTGTCTACTGGGCTGTGAAAATTCCGAAAATCTCGTTTTTTTTTTTTTAGTCATAAATTTTCATCTTTGGGTATGAATTTTTTAAAAATATTAAAAACTTGCTCTCTCTCTCTCAAAATTCAAGAGCACCGTTGTGACCTAATGGTAAGGTCTCAGCTTCGGGGTCGGAGGGTTCCAGGTTCAAAACCTATTTAAGTGGGCTTGCTTCATGTTAAATTCTTCGGATGCAAACTCCTCCCTTTGATGTGATATAGAAGTTTGGAGAGAGAGAGCCAACTCAGGAGTCGTCCTCGTCATCCGACTACAATTCAAAATAACGAGGTTTGTCCCGAAATAGCCCTTGTGTTGCTTTAAAAGGGAACGTAATATAACTAAACTAAATTCAAAATTACATTAATTTTTTCCCTGGCCAAAAACTGCTGTTTTTAACAAAATGTTAAAATTGAAACGTATCATGAGGTTATGTTTTTATTTGACCATTTGAGGCTATTGCACTCTTCTGGTGTGCCAAAAATACAGGAAGTGCCATAGCATTCTTATTTTATCAGAGGTTTCCATCAATTCCACAATTTTAGTATATATCCCGAAAAAAGCTTGATCAGTAGTCAAACGGTTAATAAAGTTAGTTAAATAATAATAGTTAATAAAATTTAACTTGGTCCGATCATTAGTTACAGAGATAATGGATGTTTCGTAAATATTGGTAGTTTGAACCTTTGAAGAGGGGAATTTTTGGGTTTAAATTTTTTATTTGTAGAAATGCCCCTCTGGTAGTGGAGCATCATTGGGGAAAAACTCAACTTTACACTAATTGTTTCTGAAGTTTGATGTTTTTGGGTTTTTATTGACTGAGTAGGAATTGACTTTTTTAAACGAGAAAACTCTGTAAACACCATCCAAGAACGCTCTTTTCGAAAAGTTTTATTTGTCATTTTCTGAAAGTCGATACAGATAATATTAAATCTCATCACAGTCAGCGTTAAATACGAGCACGAAGAAAGGAAATCAAATTTTTATCTAACTTGGAAATTGGCCGAAATGCGGTTTTGTAATAGTATTGTTTATAAATTGGTGTAAATTTACGATTTAATATTTCTAAGGTTATTTCACTTTACCAACTTCTGGTGTAGATACTTGGAAGAACACATTGGTTATTAGCAAATGAATGCTCTGTAATATCTATGATTGAGATTTTTCAAAGACATTGAAGAGACATAACTCTTTGAGGCACAAGCGTAATTAAAAGTGCCCCACCTTTTTAATGCGTAAATATTGCATGGTGAGATATTTGGGAACCACCTGAATCCATGTGGCACGGTGGGACTATTTGAATCCTACCCAATAAACAAAAAACTTAATTGAATTGTTATTTTTATGTTAGTATATTATGCTATTCTTTTATTAATAAAAATAAAAAAACAACTTTGTGTTCAATTTAAAAAGAAAAATTTCTGTGCAACACGAGTCTTTTTATTTTCTAAAATTCCGTGCCTCAAAGGGTTAATATACATTTATAAAAAATATGTAGCGTACAATCAAACAAATATCAATCTGTAAATATGAATTATGAATGAATTCAGTATTTAAACAATTTTATTAGAACGAACAATATCTGTAATTTCATTTCTATTGTTTGTTTTACTTTGATTTTATTTCATTTTTCTTTGTTTTCATCTTTTATGATTTCAAGTTTTTATGTTACCGATGCATAAAACTAAAAAGAATATTAAGAAAACAAGCCTTATCGTAAATAATATCGAACCCGTCCATTATTCGTTTCATTTAAAATCTCGAATGAAATGAAAAACCAGGTTTGTTCTCGCCTCGACTATCTCGTATCCAAAATGCCAGTTTGATCATCTAGCATTTTTTTTCTGATTTCTAATACATTTCGAAAAATTCGCTTTTAATTAGAGCCACAACAGCCTGTACAGAAATAAATGTTTTTTATAGTATTTTCACTGGAGGAATGGAATTTCGAGTATGAATAAACTCAATAACTAAAATCGTCTGAAATATTTTGTTTGAATTCGAGTAGAAATTAAAATCGTGCAGGCAGATAAATTAAAACAAGCAACACTGCCTATATCAGTTTTCCAAATTTTACAAGAGGAAGATAAAATTGCACTTTTCTCAACCAATAACGAATATGGCGGGTTTTTTGCACGCCTTGAAGAGATTTTTGGTATCATCTTCAGACCAGATGTGAAAGCAAATCCGCCATATTCGTTATTTGTTTGAGAATAATTTTTTCTTCTTCTCGTAGAAGTTAGAAAATTGAGACAGATGGTATTGCTTGTAAGCGACGATATTCGATTCTCTTCTGTACACGACGAAGCTAAATATAAAGCTTGACATATTGTGTAAGCATATGTGGGAAGTGAAGGAAGAACACTCCTGTTCGTTTAGGCAGGGCATTTCGTTTACAGAAGAAACACTATAAAATAAGAAATAAATTATTTTATCAGTACACACAAAATCCATATATACAAAGAAAATGTACCTAATTTTCCAAATATTAATGGCCTGGAAGTTATGGTTTTATCCGCTACACTGTATTGAGACTCAATTACAATCAAGTCACTACACAATATGGTAATGCAAAACACAGTGTAGCAGAGCATTTGCTTTTTATGTCGTAATTTTGTTATTTGAAACGTTTTAATGTGTTTTAGGATATTCGAATGGTTGGCTTTCATTGTTAATCTTTTCATGATTTATACATTTGAGCGGAAACACGTGTTAAAATATATCTTCGAAAATATAGAGCATTTCGAGTTTATCTTCGTAGTATTGTGAAAAAAAAATTGAGCATATTAATAGAACATAAAGAACCTCTTCCGTCTGAATATGATATAAATTTTTGAGCAATTTTTATGAGCAATTTTTGATGTGAAGTCTGCTTATCAAATTTCATCCATCAGGCTCTTCGCGCTTTTGAAAGTGACCAAGTCAGAAGAAAAAGAAAATTGCGTTAATGTGTTCTTGTAGTTTTAACCCTCTGACTGCTTATTCGGCGATTTCCGCGGGTAGGAAGTGAGTCCATTTTCTGCTGCATCCTGCAATTTTCGCAGGCTCATGCGTTTAATTTGTACTATTCTAGCATCGAATCATATTATACTAATAAAGCTTTGCATATAAATAAACTGTCACTCTCTTTAACCCTCCGACTGCCGATTTTCTTCAAATTGCTATTAAGATGCAACTTTTGCAAACATGTTCAGATACCGTTGGATCAAGCGAATTGTTATTTATATTTGTGTTTTATTGTGTTTGTATTGACATTTTATATTATATTATATTGTACAATTATTTGTACTGAACTTGTATCGAAATTTTTCTTCCTTCTGACTCGTGGCGAGCTTTACACTCTATGGGTAAGCTGGGTCAGCGTGGGAAATTAAAGAAATTATTAGTATCAAAATGAGTCAACGCTGGAATAGTAATAAGTAAACACATTAGTTTGCGAAAATCGCAGGATGCAGCAGAAAATAGACTTACTTCCTAACTGCCGAAATCGCGGGATACGCAGTCAGAGGATTAACTGAAAAAATTGTGCATATTGTATACTGACGATATATGCGTGATTTTTCCTGTTACAAAGATGACATTTTAACCCTTAAATGCCCAGAGTTGCCTTAAGCAACATACCCAATTTTGTCTTCTAAAATCTTGAGAATATGACTGAAGCTCTAAAGCCTGTTTTTGCCAATAGGATACATACTGGAATTTTTATTAAACCAATTAACAACATATAGATGGCAGCCTGAATCTTGATAAAAAATAAATTGATGTTTTTCACTTGAGGCTGCATCTTTTTTGCTTTGTTTGTACGCTTGAGCGTACCATATTTTATTCTACAATGTTGAAGTAAATTCCTTGTCCGTATTATTATTTATTAAAATTCATTTGTGTTTAATATTATAGAATTTTATCAAGGAAATTTTTTCTGAAATATATATAAAGCCAAGTGGTAACATAATGTATTTTAGCCATAAATCTTATTTAAAGCAAAATAAGATTTTTAAAAGTATATTTCGCATGTTTTATTCAATAAATGAAAGTAAAAAAATTTTTTAAAAATCGGGCTTTTAAGGAGTGAAACAAGAATGCTTAAATCGCTAAACAGTTTCCTTTTGACTTAATCACTTTTATCAGTGTAGGGAACATTAGACTCACAGACATAGTTCTAGAATTCATGGAGATTCATCAGTATTTCGAAGTCTAATTTTTTAACGATTATAGCACTTCTCTTTGTATTCTTCGGATATGAGAAGTAGAAATGTTTGCTTTCGACCTAGCGATGTTTGAAACTTTGTTATTTATCAAATTGAATGTTTTTGTTGAAATATACAAACAATAAAACAATCATTTGGTTTAAAACTGTTCTGTTCTTACAGTAATTATTTGCTTAGACTTTAAATTATCGTTATTATATATTAGGTGGTATTATAATTTTTTAAAAAATTTTTTGCAAAACGGCTTTTGTAAATAAACCAGCGGTAGTGATCTCCTCTAAACATTCTCGTATACTTCTCCAAAAAGGTGTGGTTTACCCTCCCTCCCCCCGCGTTGATAAAAAAATTCGAACCTACTGTAACCCAGAATCCAATGACTATCAGAAGGTTTTTCAATGTAGATTATATTGTAGATTATATTTCATTGTAGATGTAAAATATTTAGGTAAAAAATCAAATTTAAAGAGATGCGTACCGATTAAAACGAATCCTCCACTCTTGCCAGCTCAAGGAAAAAGTGACGTAATTCGCTCCATAGCTTCAGCGTGCACAGAGATTGCTACCAGTACGCATGCGCATGGAGAACCGCATTAGAAAAATTAATTATGCAATTTGAACGCCCTTTTTTCAACCGATGGAAACGAAATTTGGGCACAGATCTATAATTAATATTAGCAAACGTCATACCAATTTTTATTTATCTAAGCCAAAGGATTTAGGAGATATAATTTTTACAAGTATGCAATTATAAAGTCCGACAGACCATCAACACTTCGACGGATTTGGTCCAAAATTGGATACGGACCTACATTCGTGATGATAAAACTGTGTACCAAATTTTATCTATCTAGCTATTTAAGTTGTTGAGTTATAGTGTTCACATAACCGCGGACAGATAGACAGACTTCCCCTGGACGGATTTTGTCCAAAATTTGATAGAAATCTACAAATGATATGTAAAGATCACATATCAAATTTCATTCCCGTAGCTCCAATACTTTTCGAGTTATCGCGTTCGCAGACATACATAACTCCAAAATTGTGTTTTTCGGACTCAAGGAGGTCTAAAACGTCAAGATTCGTCAAAATCTCGAGTTCGAATTTTTTGACGTTTACAATACTTTCTCTTTGTATACTACGTATACGAGAAAGTAAAAATGGAATGAAGGCTATGCTTTCTCTTTTTCCGAAAAGTTCTCATTCTGTTATTTAAGAACGCTGTAAAAGCCTTTGAATCAATAAATCTAAAGGGAGAATAAATACAATTTTTATTAATAAAGGAGGCACACGTGAAACTTTGCTGTCTGCTGAAAAAATAATTTCAAATACATATTCAGAAAAAAAGTGAATTTCTACTAATATTTCTAAGGTCTTGAATTTTAAAAGAAAATCAGCCGACTCAAAGAATTGTTGCTAAGTCATTGTTGCCGAGCCGGATATAGACCACGATGCTGCGTCCTGTCCGAGAAGCAATTATCTGCAGAAAAATGGTAAAATGTTTCGACATTCGACGAGACTTGGATATACCTAAGAGATTGTTAAATAAGAGATTTATTTATTACCATAAAGGAGAAAATTTGAGAATATGATTCAAAAGAACCTAAAGAAACTTTTGATAAGGAATTTATGGTTGTTGCAATTTTGCGTGTAATGAAAAATTAAAAATAAGGAGAGATGGAGAAAAAAATGTAAAAATCAACTCATAATAACAAAATAATATTTTAATGTGAATATAAAAGAGAGAAATACCATCCCTTAACCCTTAAATGCCCTGCGTTGCCTTTAAGCAATTTTAAGCCCAATTTTGTCTCCTAAAATATTGAGAATAAGAGGTCTATTCTGGTACCCACGGTTGGATTGGGAGACGTCACTTTTTCCGTTGTTAACGGCGGGGAAAAGTAACGTCTCCCAACCCAACCGGGGGTACCAGAATAGACCCCTAAGACTGAAGCTCTAATGCCTGTTGTTGCCAATGGGATATTTACTGAAAATGTTATTAAATCGATCTACAACTTTTAGATGGAGGTCTGAGTGCTGATGAAAAAATAAAAATAAAATGATGTTTTTCACTTGAGACGGCATTTTTTGACGTGAAAGCGTCGTCACAGTGATAGTCGGTCGAACTTTCTTGTGTGACAAAATACCGTCAGATTTGAATCGCTAATAACTACGAGATTAATAATGCGAAAAGAATGGTTGGCCCCACAACGGTTAGATCATATCTGTAAGAGTTTGTCGCATAGTATTTTTTTGCCTGTGACGTCATCGTACCAGTGTAGACGCATGCGCGTGATCGTTATGAATTAGCTTTATGTATTGTTATAAATAAGTGTAGCCTGGAAACGCGTTTAGCTAGGAGATTGATTCTGGTGTCATTGTAAAGAACTTGAGGAGTATTACTAGGACCCAAAGTGAGAAAATAAAAATATTTATCAGAATGTAAACAAAAATCGGTATTAAATTGAAATTTCAAACTCTGCATGCTTTTTGATTATAACGTGCAGAGTTTTCTTTCGAATTGTACGAAACTTACAGAATACTTGACAATACGTAAAAGAAACACTGTATTAAAATTTGAATATTACTGGAAATATGAGCATTTGTAGTAAATAATGTTTTATTGCGCATACGCAAAATGTAGTTCTATAAACTGTCAACAGATGGTGCCATCAAATGCTATTCTAAACAAAAGCAATCTTCACGGGCATCATACCGAATTGCGCGAGCGTGAAGTACCAGTGTAGGCGCATGCGCGTGATTGTTATGAATTAGCTTTATGTAAGGTTATAAATAAGTGTAGCATGGAAGCGCGTTTAGCTAGGAGGTCGATTCTGGTGTCATTTTAAAGAGATGATGAGTATTACTAGGACCCAAAGTGAGACAATAACATAAGAAAGGCGCAGTTCGGGTTAGCGCTGCAGATTTTTCGTGAAAACGTCGGGATAAAATCATAAAACAAGTGTTTCGTATTAATATTTAATTTAATTATCAATCTCTTTAATACAATGTTTACACAGAGTAATATAATGGTTGCAGAATCGACAAATCACAAGTTACCACAGACCCTTGCTGCATGCGATAAACTTGTGATTTATCTATTCTGTAACCATTATACTACTCTGTGTAAATATTGTATTAAAAAGATTGATAATTAAATGACAGATAAATACGAAATATTTGTTTTATGATTTTATCCCAACGTTTTCACGAAAAGTTTAAGGCGGGGACCCGAACTGCGAATTTCTTATGTTTTTTGCTTTGTTTGTACGCTTGGAATACCATATTTTATTCTACAATGTTGAAGGAAATTCCTTATCCATGTTATTTGTTCTTAAAATTTATCTATGTTTAATATTATTGAATTTTATCAAGGGCATTTTTTCTCAACTTAAGCCCATTGTTACCTATTGGTAACGAAATGTTTTTTAACCGTAAACCATAATTAAAACAAAATAGGATTTTTTAAAGTATTTTCCACATGTTTTATATAAGAAATGAGAGTCACAAAACATTTTAAAACCATTTTTTAAAAAAAATCGGACTTTTAAAGGTTAACCTAGATATCTATCAAGCAGAATTCCATCGAGACCAGAGGTTCCCTGTGGTACGGGTACACCTGGGAAGCGAAAATAATGTTGGTAATGGCGGAAAAGACAGAACATAAGGGATTAAAACAAACAACAACAACAAGAAAGATTATAGAATTTTGTTTCCCGTATTGAAATTCATGCAATTCCGGAAGCTTGTTGGGTAGCAGTGAAAAAAGGGTACCAAGAACTTAATATTAAAGAAATAAAATATTTAATACTTTTCACGGAAACAGAACTTGTGTATGGAACATACTCGTCTTAAGCATATATTAAGAACAAATATCGAAATAAGTTTGACTCAGCTCCAGACACGAGGTTATATCTGTCTTCATTTGAACCTAATTTTGTAAAACTCAGCTCCATGAAACAAGCTCAAGGATTTCATTGAAAGATATCTAATTACAGGAAACAAAATATAGAAGAAACGAAAGAAGTAAACAATAGTGATAACAATATACATTTTGCGCGCAACGCAGCAGCATCCAGTTATTGCACTAACAATCAGTGGCGGATTTTGTCAATATGAGGCCACAGGCGCAAAACTGACTTGAGGCCCCCTCCCTCTACCCAATGTCTCAAATTCGCCCTCGGCTTAACCTTACGATGCGCGTAGAATAGGTTTTGAGGCCCTCTAACCTTACCCAATGTCGCAACTTCGCCGTCGGCATGCATAGCACTACAATTTACGTCCAATAGGTTTTAAAATCCCTCCCCTTACCGAATGTTACTAATTCACCCAGTTTGCACTACTGTGTACGTGGAATGGATTTTGAGGCCCTCTGGATTTTCGAGGCACGAAGCGAGCGCCTCTAACGCCTGTGCGGAAAACCGCCATTGCTAACAATATTGTCTGAAGTCAACTAACAAATTAAGATACAATCAAACAAAAAAAATCATGTTTTAGTAAAAATTAAAGCACATTAAAAGATAAAATAAATAAAATGGAAGAGACGAATGGCGAACTTGTGACAGTCGCCATCGAAGTTCTAATATGGATTAATTTTCTGTCAAGGGAATGACTAAATAGTCAAATAATACAGTCAATAGTCATTGAAACTGTCTTCCACTGGAATAGTTGGTTATCACGATGAGTAATTCGTCGCTTAACAAGCAACACCACCTATCTCAATTTTTTGAAATTTCAAAGAGGAAGAAAATACTCAATTTTTCGCAACCAATAACGGATATTTCTGAATTTTTTTTTTTTTCGCATTTGGTAGGAACATGAGGTCTCATGTTTATATCAGATGTTAAAAAAATTCAGAAATATCCGTTATTGGTTGCGAAAAATTGAGCATTTTCTTCCTCTTTGAAATTTCAAAAAATTGAGTAGGTGGTGTTGCTCGTTAAGCGACGAATTGTTAGCTTTCATCATAAGTCAGCATACAAAATTATATCAACTAACAAATTCATGTTAGTTGCTGTTTTCATTTGTTAGGAGTTGAAGTAATACTATTAAAAATGGAATAAAATGTAAAATCAAAAATAAATCCTTTAAATTTTATTAAGTTCATTCGAGTCGTTTGACTTTTACGCTAACCTAAGCCCTTGGCGTTAATAATAAAAATGTTTTTACGCGCTCAGGGATGGTTGTGGGGGAGGGGATATAACAGTAGAGGTAGTCAAAAATAAAACGACCAATCAAGAAGTAGGGGAGTGAAAAAATGTTTGAGCCGCTGCTGTAAAGACCGGTCAAAGTCTTCCTCTATCTTTCACTTTTGTGTCTTTCGTTTCTTTCAGTGGCGTAGCTATCGAGGGGTGGTCCGTCCCGGGCGGCACTTCGAAAGGGGCGGGAAAATCAGACATGTAGGAAAACAATTTTATGACTAAGAAGAACATCGGCACTAATTCAATCATTGCATTTATGAAAAAGATATCTATTGTAATTGATTCATATTTTTTGCCATTTTTCGGTAAATTGCTGGAATGTGAAAGAAAGTCTGGTGGTGGAGGCGCGATTTCGACACCTATCTGCAGAGATTGTGAGCGTCAAACGACAAATTGCGTTATTAAATAAATCCCCCCCCCCATTGGAATTTATTATTTTTATTTTGAGGTTTATGTAACTTGTAAAGGAAGGGCGGCACACTGAAAGTTCGCCCTGGGCGACAAAAGTTGCAGCTACGCCACTGGTTTCCTTGCGTCGTTTCCGTCCTTTTAATTCGAGTTGTTTAACTTTACGCTTTAATATTATTAATAGAAATTTTTGGCTTGGGGAAATGGTTGGGGGGGGGGGGTATGTCACAGTAGGGGATACACAAAAATGAAAAGAATATTCAAAGGGTCCGGGAGGGGGGGGGGAGTCTGGGAACCGCTGATCTAGACAAAGCAAGTAATCATGCATATGAATTCTTGGAAGAATTGAATCAAGAACCGGTATCCATACAATACCTTTAATTCACATTCCTGCTAATTCACCAGATGTATCGCACGAGGTCTTTCGCGCGTTTTCAAAACAGCAGTGAACAATCGTAGTCCTAAAATATTTAATGGACTATGGAAAGCTGTGGGAAAAGAACGGGGAAAATGATCTATATTAATTTTATTAAGGGCATTATTATCATGAATATCAAATGGGAAATTATAGTTAAGAAAAACAGCAATTAAATAGAACATTTAAAGCGTAAGAATCTACACTATTAAAACTCGAAGGTAAACACACGTATGTATGTATTCGAGGCTGTCTTCTCATGAACCGCTCAACGGAGAAGAGTGCCGAAAGTATCAGAAGATGGGACATAAGACAAGAAATCCATTTTGACCATTTAAATTTCGAAATTACAATTAGTTAAAAAGATATTAATTAAAAGCGTCAAAATGAATGAATATACCGTGCTGCCATCTTTTGGCAGCTCCTATTATTAATCTTTATAATCCGATGCTCTTGTACCTGGGTTTATATAAAAGGGTTTTTTTTTTTTAAGGGAGCTTCCTAGTTTTGATTTATAAACATCGGGGGAAAAAGTATTTTCTTATGATGTTTCATTTCGTTACTGTTATAAGGTAATGAAAAGACTAGATTTGAAAGGATATTTACGTTTGTTGAGGAAAGTATTTATTCTTTTTGAGCCATATTTTTTTTCTCCACTATTATTCAAATATGGGCAAGAAGAAAAGATATGTTTCTTCTTGCCCGTTAATTTGTTGTTCTGCCCGTCTTGTTTAATTTATCAGTTTGGAGTACTATTTTTATTCGTTTCTGTTTTTTATTTCGCTTTTTTTTTCTTTTGCAAAACAAAATATTATGTTACCCCGTTTTAATTTATAAACATTGGAAGTATAATTGTTCGTTTTTAAGTCGTAGTGATTATTATACGGTTTTCTTTGTTTAAAAGTTTAGAATAATCTTTTTTTTTTTTTTTTTTTTCAAAATTCTCGCGTCTTCATTCAAACCATACTGTTTTAAGTATATTTTAAGTATTCAAACCATACTGTAGTAAAAAGGCTAGGATTGAAAGTTTGAATTCAACAAGAGAGTATTTTTAAAGGAGATTTGCGTTTGTTGGGGAAGCTTAGTGACAATATTTGTAAGGAAAGAAACAGCGGCGGGACTATGAAAAAATGTGGATCCCGAGTAACGCCGGGTTAGTAGCTATAAGATAATTAAAAAGCTAGATTTATAAGTTTTAATTAAAAAATATAGGATTCAAACGAGATTTAAGTTTTTTGGGGGAAGTTAGTGACAATATTTGTAGAAAAAATAAACCGGAGGTGGGCATATGAAAATAAGGTAATAAAATTACTAGATTTGAAAGGATATATACGTTTTTTTGGGGAAAGTAAGTGACAATATTTCTTGGGAACAAAGCGGAGGAGGGCATGTGAAAAAATATGGATCCCAATGCCTCATGTAACCACACTTCTTCTCTCCGTCAAGGAATGACGCATTATTCGAGATAGCCCGTGCAATGCTGGGCCACGCAGCCTAGTGTAATGTAAAAATCTAATTTATATTATGACAAAGTCGTTCAAAAATTGTGCAAACAGTTTATGCATATGCAACTTGTAATATAAATTTAAATAAATTAAGAAAACATCAATATATTAGCACGCTACATGGTAGTTACAGAGGCCTATAGAGGGCTTAGGAATCTGTATTTTTTATAAACCTTTGTAAAGATGGAATAAAATAAAGCTTTGTGTTTATAGATAGATAAATTATTGTATACATAGAGAGATTAGTGTATATGTTACGGTTAATGTGAATAATGGCAATTATGCATAATGACCAAGTAAGCTGGTTGAAAAGGTTAATTTATGAGAATTTACCACATTACCTGGTTATTATGCATAATTACCAATGAGGTTCGGTCAATGTGATTATTTTTAACGGTTGTTGGTCTTAAAATTTAAAAAATTACTTTCAATTAAATGTTTTAAATAGAATTTTGATTTATTCAGTAATTTGATATTTCGCCGATCACGTAATTGAGTGATTTTTATTAATTTATGAATTTAATAAATATCGTTTGAGTGGAATTTTATGAATTCTCTTGTTGATTTTTTGGAATCCATCATTTGGAAGTCTGTCTTCATTTGTGTGGTAGTTTCTTTGATTCTTCGCAATATTTTTTTCTCTTTTTTTGTTAAATCTGCAGTGCTTCTTCCCAATTGCAAATATTAGAACTGAGTAAATCTATTAATTATTTACTATTCCTTGTTCTGAAAAACATTTGCCCGTAGTAGTTCGCTACTAGGGGCAAATGCTTTATATTTTTTTTTACATTCACTGATATACCTGTGTTCTCCTCTAATTTCTTTAATATTTGAACATTCATTGAGCTACTAGGTTCCGGCTCCCGATACTAGGATGTTTTTTTAAGTAAAAAAAAAAAATGCTTGGTGTTCATTTCAGATGCCGCAGGCATCGCGAGCACAATTTCTCCTTCTTCACTTGACTATTTAAAAAACGCATATTACTTACATTCAATTTGCTGGCGAAGCTACTAGGTTCTGTCTCCCGCTGCTAGCGAAGCCGTAGGTTTAAAAAAAATCTTAAGTTAAAAAAATCTCCCCAGTGCCCATTTCAGATGCCTCATGCATCGCGAGGGCAGTTGAAATACTACATTTGAAACAGGACAAAGTGCGTAGATAAACCATAACTGCCGTATGTTTAATAGTTTTTAAAAAACGTGGCATTAAATATTTCTGAAATCAAAATATGAAAATAACCAAAGTCATTCGTTCTATACAAAACGTTTATAACTAGAATAAGAAGATCTCCCCCCCCCCAAAAAAAAAAAAAACACATCGATCAATTAACATTTAAAATCAGTTTACAGTTAAATATGCACGCACAAGTACTAGAGACCTAAAACATTATCGCATGACATAAAAATTACGTTAGAGTTGATTTTTCAATAAATTTTGAATTCATCACATTTACCAAGGAAGTTTGGTCAATGAGATCACATGTCAATAACCGGTTAATAGCATGCATAATAACCGGTTAATGTGGTAAATTCTCATAAATTATCCACTTTAACCGGCCTAATTTGGTTATTACGCATAATCGCCGGTTATTATGCATAATAACCGATTAACCACTTTAACCGTAACGTATATACTTGGAGAAATTATTGTATTGTCAAAAATTCGACCAAGACATTTTGGATATATCTTTTAGTCCCTCTGAAATTCGGGACTAAAAGATATATCCAAACGGAAAAAGCTATCTTTTTAATTTTATCTGTGGACTTATCTGTGTGTATATGAACACGGTAACTCAAAAATGTAGTAGGCTGGATACATGAAATTTGATATCCGCCAAAATTGTTAAATTTCAGACAAAATACATCAACGGATAGATTGTCTATTTGTCTGCCTATCCTTGTATATGTCAACACGGCAATAAAAAAAAATCTTGATCAGGGTTTCGTAAACTATGAAACCCAACCCTATAGGTACAAGAAACTGAAGGTCATAGAAGTGTTAAAAGGCATGGCTGTAGATCTTATCGAATTCTGGACCCGATCCTTCAACGTATTCTCAACTGACTGTCGACTTACTATAGATTTACTACTGTGAATTTAAAACATGTCTTGCCGTTGATGTCACTGTGAAGACGTTATCGTATTAATCCAGTTTTTCCCACATATCTCCAACGATACATTTTCCTAATATGATAATGAATGACGTGTCCCTGTTTTTCCTTACCCAGCTGATAAAATAACGGTTTTCTCGACAGTTTTCTTCAGGCACGTCTTCAGTGGCTGGGAGGAAACACTTTCTCTGGTGTGCTTTGTGTGGGTTGAGGTGAAGGTTGCCTCGGGAAATAAAATGGGTCAACGATGTCGTTGACTCTTCCTGGATTTTCTTACTAAATAACCCCGCCCCACCACTTTCGTGCGCCCTTTCTCTCTGCAGATCGTGTGCCTTTTTTACAGCAGCTGATTCGCCTTTCACTTTCATTGTAATCGATACACCCGGGCAGATGCACGTCTTGAAATGGAAAGCGATTTCACTCCAGTTTTCGACTTTTTGGGATAAAGTGATGAATACGGTTCGGCAAGTTCTGTCCTACTTACTCCAGGCAAAGCGGAGTTCCTGCCGTTTGGGTGTGGATCGTGTCTGGGCATTTTTTGCCGAATCTTGGGGCGCTGGTTTCATGCAGCTTTCTCTCCAAGTGGCACGTTTTATTTTGATCATTCATCGCGTGCCCTCGCTTTGAAGTTGTTCGTGAAAAGCGTAAAATAGTTGACCTGTAGGAAAGCTTGTCCTCTTTAAGAAGCAACGCAAATTCTGTTTTTTTTTCTTCATGGTCATAAATATTTTATATTGTAAACTTATTCTTGAGTAACCTCTCGATATAACGGCCGTTTCTGAACAATGGCTCTTATGCGATGTCCTAATTTGCTTTATAAAGACTGCATTTTTTAGGAGTCAAAATCTATAAGGCTGGCCATGTGGTCTTTCGTCTCATTTTCGGTTATTCACCAAATGTTTTTGCTGTAAAAAGTTTGCTTTGACTTCATTTAGGATGAATAACGGCACTTAGCACAGATTATTCCATACAATGGCGAACAGGATATGGTGTGTGTTTCCTTTCAAAAAGAAATTTTAATTCTGAATTGAAGCATTCACAATAAATTTTCAATTCGTTATCGAATATTGTAATTTATTAATTAAAAATATTTCTCACTACGAATTTAAAACAGGAATAGCCAAAAGAAATGAAATATGCTCTAGCGTATCAAAAGAGTAGAATAATTATTGTAATAACAGATTATTATAAAGGATAAACTAATTTAGAAAATAAGCAAAACTTTCCAGTTTGTTCCGAGAATATAGAGTCTTCTTATTTTTTTAAGCATACAAGAGGCAGAAGGTTTCATTTAGTAAGTAAATAATTCAAATTTAAGTAAGGGGTATGGTAACACAAGCAGAACGGTTAGATTTAAATTCCCACCCAGAGACACAGATTTATTCTAAGTAATCGTAAATAAATAAAAAGTAAAAGCAAAATCTTAGCAATTTACAATGGTTTTGTGGAAACGACGTGCACAGCACATATGTCTAGCGACACAAAGTTTTCAATTAACGTGAAAGTGGATTTTGAGAATTTTGCTACACTCATTGGTGTGCACATTCTTCTACACCTCCATCTCTCTTATCTTTCTCATAGCCGTACCCATTTTCTTGAAGTCATTTACCCAATCTTGGTTGCATGAGTAGAAGGAACTAGATCCTCATGTGCGAAGTTTCGATGCTCTCGAAATGCACATTGTGGCCACGTGATAATCATTTTTGAAAAATGATTGCATAGCGAGTGATTATTGTTAATCAGTATACGACTCGTCGTAACTCAGTAGAGATAAATGGTAATGTTTAGCCTTCCGAATGAGACCATTTCCATTTCCTATATCCTTCACTGAACCTGCTATTTTTTGTTTAACAAATTCCTGTTTCTTTGCCGCATTCCAAATAATGACAGAAATTCAGATTTTCATTCATTTAACATTCTTATACGTGCAGTTGCATTTTTGCAACTAGTAGAAGAATAGAACGATAGATACGAATGCTACAAAATTTGTAAATAAGTGGCAAGCAAATTATAAGAAAGAAACGAAAGATGTTTTAAGAGGAAGCAACCACATAATCAAATTGAATTTGATCGTGAGAAAAAATATATTATGCTTCTAAAAGACGTCATATGTCGATTGCTAATGAATTTTTCTTACATAACATTAGCTAATATCGAAAATATTTTCTTTCTCTGAGGCGAAAAATTGTAATCGTGAAACATGTGAAGATCTGTTTCGGTTCTGTATCAAATCTTAACCAACAAAGAAATGAAATGAATGATTTTGAAATAAAGAAATCCTCTGATTGTCTTGGAAAGTTTATGCTAGGTCTGAAAAACCTGATAAGAAATCAATCAGCAAAAAGTATATCCATTTGCCAATTCCCTTTCTCTCTACGACAGAATCTACAAAACATTATACTATAAAGCTTTTAGCAGATTTTGCGCCATTCTACAATTCTTGTTTAATCAAAATCTTCGAGTTCTTACTATGAAAAAAGTAATCTATGGTGATGTGCGTTAACTGAGTTCTTGAAAAAGATTCTTCACCTCCAGACATTACAATTGCTGATCAAAAAGTGGCATTGCAAATGTAGTTATCGAATTAAACATGGAAAAAAGCTAAATGCTCAACTCTGAATAGTAAAAGAACACTCAATGTCATATTAACATTTCAATAGATATGATATTAAGCAAGCTATCATTTAACATGAATTGCAGAATAAAGTGACGATATTTTATAGACATAACGCCCCCACCCCATGGCCCTATGCGTGATACAGCAGAACACACTATTTTAGTCACAACGGAAGGGAATTCTTATATCTACCGCATCAGCGGTGGATAACATTACACATTAGAGAAAATGATAGTTTCTGTATTGTACTTGAAACGACAAAAACGGGATTTTTTTGGCAGTTATTATTGCAGTACTAGAAAATCACCCGTCATGGTATGACGGGTGCAAATTGCCTCTTCATTCAAGAGATTTCCCGTCAAATTTGACGTTTTTAAATAGATATATATGCGAGATAAATGTTTAACATTGATTGAAAACAAATAAAATAAACCTGTTTTATGACAGGAAATTTTTTTTTTATTTATATATTATTTACATATTTCTTTATTCAAAAAATCTCTTGGTAAACAACATTCCGTGTGAAGTATTTTTCGCTGTTTAACAATTTTATTATAATTCAATAACCATGAAATTCTCAGCTTGTGAAACGTAACTCAAAAGTTAAAATTTCAAAGGAATTCTTTTCCGAAATTCTAATCGAAACAAAGCACTTCTTTGCTTGTCAAACGTTGCCAAAAAATATTACCAAATTATATCATCACGATTACAATAAATAATCAGATGCATCGTGGCGTCCAAACTATATCAAGCGCATGATACCACTGACGTAATTTAATACTTTCTATTAGAAAACGGAAATTAATTTGAAATATATGATTAATATAATTTAAAATTTCTCGGGAACTATTGATCATAGCGAGATAAATTTTATATCAATCGATAGAAAATTTTATTTCACTATTTTAGAGCTAATATATTTGAAATTAAAACGACAATTACTCTTTTAAATTTAAAATTACTGAAATTTAGGTTCTCTAACAATGAAATAATGCTGTTTAACGTCTCGCAGTGCTATGGCGAGAGTTTTATTGTTGGTGACGGCAGAGCGTTACCGAGAGGCAGATCTGGGCTATTATATTAGTAATTACATTAACTCATTAGGATGTCACAGATTAGAGGCTTTTAAAAGATGTTTAAGGACAACTTTTACTATCTAAAAAAATATTCATTTTTAATTAAATGTCATTAAATTTATGACAACTTAGATAAGACAAAATCTATTTACAGATACTCATTTCAAAATAATATATGAAAAAAATCAGACAAAAAAATTCGTTCATTCTCAAGATATTATGCTGCATTTTTCAAAAAAGGTTTCAATTTTTACATTGGTAAATCTTAAAAGAAAAATTAGAATTGATTTAATCTATCTTTGAAAATTTCATACGTACCATTATTGAAGGTATAAGAATACCCTTTTGTGTTATTATTTTGCGTAATTTTTAACGGTCATTTGCAATCAAGATAATTTATATATTATATATGAGGTTAGATATAAGAATCCAGCCATCCACTTAACTTATTTAAGAGAATTGAATTAAAATGGAGTCAGTTCAAGCAACGTCACAATAAAATAACCACCATAACTGCATATGTCATCTAACATATAACTGCACTCTGCCGTACACTTTTAGGATTCTGCAGCTCAAAAAAAGAAAATTGAAGGATTATTTAATTACAATAAAAGACTATACAGAACCATTTAGTGGTATCTTATATTAGAAAATTTCATTCAATTGTTATCAATACAAGCTTATCACAGAATTTTGTATTGAAGAGTTTTTGTTTGAAGCCAACCATCTAAATACCATTACAGACTTATTATCTCCAATTATGTTTGCTGACAGTTTATTTGTGATTTAGAAAAGTAATACCAAAATTGTTGAAAGAGATCAGATCTTTGAGATTCGATTTATCTTGGTGAGGAAAGGAAAACTTTTTCTTCTTCTTGTGAAACATTATGCATGTTTTGGTATATATAACTCTTCAAGCGTATTTTATATCTTAGAAAGAACACAAAATTCTCATTTTAGCTATTGTTATAATGATCCTATTTAAACACAGTTATGCCTTTGGGAACCATCTCTAAAAATATTTAGTTGTGAGCTATAAATGTTTTCCCAAAACATTTTTCGAATTATAAGTAGTCTGTTGTTCAACAAATGGAGTAGGCTCAATTTTGCAAGAAAATCTAAGCATATTTGGTGTTAATTTGCGATAATGAACCCAATATATACACCGAGACGCAAAAGTTTAGACAATGAACAAATTCACACAGATTTCAAAATATATTTAATCAATTTTCCTAACACGACTTCAGTGTAATGTGTTGCATATGCATATACAATATTATAACAACAAAAGTTGACTTGAGAAAATTGCAAGCTATTAAGAAATTTAAAAAAAAATTAATATTGCCTCAAAAGTTTAGACAAAAATGAAATGAAATTAAAATAAACAGGATTTAAAACCTAATTGCGCATTCATTCTTGTTGATTAGTTCATAAATACGAGTCTCTATCGAAGAAAATAAATCTTGCATGGTTTGGGACTCGATTTCGTACCAAACATCCTCAATAGATCTCTTGAGTTTACTTATAGAAGAGAAATGTTCAACCATTTCTGTAAATTTTGCGACTCCTGATTTTCCAAAGATCTATTTATCGAGTTTTCTCTAGAGGTTGCATATATAAAGTAAAACCAAGATCTGGGAGACCGCATATGACAAATAAACGCGATGATCGTCAGATCCAAAGACTGGCAAATTCCCAAGAAATAACTGTTCCTGAAGTTCAAAAGTCATCGGGACTCTGGCTATCAAAGGATACGATTCTTGGAAGAATTTTGGAAACTGGAACAATGGCTCATTGCAAAATGAAAAAGAAACCGGTCCTGCAGCCACATCATAAGTCACAAAGAATGTTATGGGCTCGAAATCATATGGCATATGGACCGAAATGGCAGTCAGTGATATTTAGCGATGATAAAAAGTGGAATCTGGATGATTCATATGTAGTATGATGATGGTCCATATGTAGTATGATGCCCAGATGACTGGGCATCGTACTGGCATAACTTGCGCAAGGAACCTCTGAGTTGTTTTAGTCGCAGACAAGGTGATGGTTTGGGAAAACTTTTGCTGCAATGAAAAAGGGTCTCTGCACTTTACCAGTGGTCTCCAAATATCAACACTGGAGCATAAAAAAAAACATTGGAGTATAACCTTCTGCCATTTGCTGAGCTTCTAGGTGGCCTTTAGTGGGAATTTCAACAAGACAACGCTTAGATTCATACCGCAAACAACACAAAAGTCTGGTTTAATTCTCAGAATATAAAAGTTGTCGACTGGCCGGCATATAGCCCATATCTTAACCCAATAGACAATCTTTGGGGCATCATGTGTCGCAAAATTTACAGCAATGGTAGAACATCTCTTCTATAAACGAACTTAAGAGATCTATTGAGGATGTATGGTACGAAATCGAGCCCCAATCCATACCAGATTTATTTTCTTCGATGGAAACTCTTATTTATGGACTAATCAACAAGAATGTATCCGCAAGCAGATTTTAAATACTGTTTATTTTAATATCATTTCATTTTTGTCTAAACTTTCGAGACAATGTTGATTTTTTAAAAAAATTTTCAATAGCTTGCAAATGCTCAAGTCAACTTTTACTGTTATATTATTATATATGCATATGCAGCACATTGCACTGAAGTCGTGTTAGGAAAACTGATTAAATATATTTTGAAATCTGTGTGAATTTGTTCATTGTCTAAACTTTTGCGTCGCGGTGTATAAAACTATGATTAGTTGCCGATATTGCAAAAATGTTTTGAAGTGCTGATCCACGATGAATATCATTGTACAATAAATATAACCCGGAATGCATCATAAGCTTGAAATGTTTATGACTATTTCACCAAAACTTTTGAACTGAAGAAGGAAAAGAAAATATTTTCTCCAGATGGAAAATTATATCACAACACTAGATTGTTCGCAAATTGTGGATCAGATTTTCTCCTTTCCCATCCTACAAGAAAAAACTGAAGCAACTATTCCATTAATATAAATTATTTTGTTTCAACTGTTGCTGTTGAGAGTTATAATTCAATTTATCATGATAATGTTTATAGCTGAATATTAGCTGTAAATTGTGTCGTGCGCGATGTGACGTGTATAGTACACAGATAGTTCAAAATGCTCTACAGTACAGACCGTTAGACCTAAACCTACCAAATTTGGCACGTAGTTATTTCTATTTCTTGCTTATTAGGTGTTCCCGATTAAAGGGTTTAAAAAAAGTTAATTACATATTTAATTAAACATGAATCGAAATTTAAAGTTTTCCTTCAATAACTTCGGGAAAAAATTAGCTTTCTGGTGATACCAGCTTTATTTCTGCATATTTTTTTACTTTTTCGAATACGAAGTATACAAAGAGAAAATATTGTAATCGTCAAAAAATTCGAACTCGAGATTTTGAAGAATCTCCACGTTTTAGACCTCCCTGAGTCCATAAAACACAATTTTAGAATTATATCTGTCTGTCTGTGAACACGATAACTTAAAAACTATTAAAGCTAGAGGGATTAAATTTGGTATACAGTTTTATCATCATGAATGTAGGTCCGTATCAAATTTTGGACCAAATCTGTCGTAGGGTGACTGTCTGTCGGCATGTATAATCTCATACTGCGCGCCATATTGTGTATCGGCGCACTACGTTTTTAAACGTCGGGATATTACTAATGTTTTCAAACATGAATTGTTTTCAGTGTTTTTATTGTTGTACAGTAAAACTTATTTAAAACGGACACTGCAAGAAACGGAATCCTGTTTTCAGCGGAAAAAATATTTGGTCCCGTCCAAATCCTCATACAGTAAAACCTGTACTAAGCGGAATCTAAAGGGACTAGAAAAATGTTCCGTTTTAGACAGGATTCCGTTTCAGGACTTATTAGTATATGAGGATTTCGTCGGGACCAAAAATTTTCTCCGCTGAAGACACGATTCCGTTTCTTACAGTGTCCGTTTTAAACAGGTTTTATTGTACTAAGTCCTGTATGAAACGGAATCCTGTCTAAAACGGAACATTTCGAACCTTTTAGATTTCGTTTAGTACAGGTTTTACTGTAATATAAAGACAGACGAATCAAACCTAAAACATTATCATGCTACAGTAAAACTTGTTTAAAACGGACACTGTAAGAAACGGAATCCTGTCTTCAGCGGAAAACTGTTTGGTCCCGTCGAAATCCTCATATAGTAATAAGTCCTGTATGAAACGGAATCCTGTCTAAAACGTTACTCCTATTTTTCTAGTCCCTTTAGATTCCATTTAGTACAGGTTTTACTATACTATGCTTCGGACTAGAGGTTCGAATCTCCATTTTTTTTTGTATGATAAAGCTTGCAAATGTTAAATTTAACTAATTTTTTTCTTTTATTTCAGTCGACTTCCCTTTTCTTTCTTTTTTTTCTTTCACGTATACAGAGTGCATAAAGAGAAAGTATTGAAATAGTAAAAGTTCAGCTTCGAAATTTTGATGAATTTCATGTTTCAGATTTACCTGAGTGAAAAAGAAAAAAAAATATTAAAAAAAAAAAATTTGAAGGAGCATCGAGCCTCTAGTCCGAAACATCGTAGCATGATAATGTTTTAGGCTCAATTCGTCTATCTTTATATTATTTTTAAAATTTTACACTTAATTACTAGACACGATAAAGTGCACTCAAAAATGCATTGAATTTCGCTGCAACGTGCGTGTGTATGAACGGAGTAACTAAAACCATGAAAAGTATTGTTGCAAAATGCACTCAAAATTTAAAAAAAAATTACGAAAATTAAGGAAAAAATTGTAGATTAAAATTTGAATTTTAAAATGGTGTAAAAATGGTTTTTGTGCAATAATATGCTTAGAAGTAATATTAGAAAAACTTTAAAATTTCGATTGATTAATTAAAATTACTCTTAAAATTTTGAGAAGTATTTCTTAGTGAGAACTTACAACCCAAGAAGTAGCTAAGTGCCAGATTTGGTCCGTCTAAGTCCTACGGTCTGCCCTGTAGGGCGTTTTGAACGATTTTTGTATGTTGCACCACGCAATGTACAGATAGTATCCACCCTATAAACGCGATAAAGTTAAAAAATGTCTGTGTAACCGCGTGTATGTCAATACGATAGTTTAAAAGCGGAAAAAGCCGGTTGAATAAAATTCGACATATGATCTTCACAGTAACAATTATATATCAGCATCAAATTTGAGATCAAATCCGTCGAAGGATAGACTGTCCTTTTATCTGCCTATCCATGTGTATTAGCGTGTTCATATAAAACTAGAAAATCACCCGTCATGGTATGACGGGTACAAATTGCCTGTTCATTCGAGAAATTTCTCGTCAAATTTGACGTGTTAAAATAGACATATATGCAAGAGAAATGTTTAACATTGATTGAAAACAAATAAAATAAACATTTGTTTTATGACAAGAAATATTTTTTTATTTATTCACATATTATTTACACTTTTTACAAAGATCTTCTCTGCTTGTCAAACGTTGCCAAAAAATATTATCAAATTATATCATCACGATTGCAATAAATAATCAGATACAATTTGGCGTCCAAACTATATCAAGCGCATGATACCACTGACGTAATTTAATACTTTCTATTAGAAAACGGAAATTAATTTGAAATATATGATTAATATAATTTAAAATTTCTCGTGAACTATTGATCATAGCGAGATAAATTTTATATCAATCGATAACAAATTTTATTTCTCTATTTTAGAGTTATTAAATTTCAAATTAGAACGACAATTACTTTTTTAAGTTTAAAATTATTGAAATTTAGGTTCTCTAACAATGAAATAATGCTGTTTAACGTCTCGCAATGCTATGACGCGCGTTTTATTGTTGGTGACGTCAGAGCGTTACCGAGAGACAGATCTGAGCTATTATATTAGTAATTGTTTATGAACACGCTAACTCAAATGCGGAACGAGCTAGATGGATGAAACTTGACATGCGCTTTTTACGACAAAGTGGTAGATCACTGTCAAATGATGGAAAAAAATTCGTTCATAGGAAGAGTTACTTCGTATACTAAGTGTCTACTCTAATCGTGGTCCAAAAGCCAATTTCTAAACCGTTAGAGATAGACATATAGTTCCAATTTCAAAAATGCTTTAAATGAAGGGAAGAATTATAATATATGCATTTTGAGTGAATAAATATATTCCTGAAAAATTTACGAATTCTAACTTTTTATACAGTTCCACGGTCCTATGAATCATATATTACTGACACTCTAATATTTCAGACAGAAAAAGTCCCACTCTTCAGCGACTAAAACAGACTGCGTTATGGAGCTTTGAATATCGCTGACTTAGACCACTTTACACCATCTCAATAGCCATCTTGAAGACGATCCACCAACAAATGCGCATCACTTGCTAGACGAGGCCGCTAATTGGTTAAAAATCATGAAATTCAAAGCTCCATAACTCGCTCATTTTTTGACGCAGAAGAGTGGGACTTTTTTTGTTTAAAATTTTAGAGTGTGAAAAATATTTCACTAAATATGGCTGATACGACCAGAGGACCATATAAAAAGTTAGAATTCGTAACTTATTTAGAAATATATTTAGTGACTCAAATAACATAAAATGTAATTTCCTCTTTCATTCAAAGCATTTTTTCAATTGGAACTATGTCTCTCTCTCTAACGGTTCAGAAATTAACTATTGAATCAAGAAAATGTGGACACCCTGTATATTCAATTTTCTTGCCATGCTATGAAAATAAAGAGAACATCGTTCAGTGGCGTAGCGACCGGGGGGCAAGGGGGTATAGATGCCCCGGGAGCCAGATTTTTGGGGCACCATGGAGTCAAGACATTACTGAGTTTATATAATTCTTAAAGCAAAATATGATGGAACGGTTTGAAAATCCACCATGCCACGGGCATCATTTACGCTTGCTAGGTCACTGATGATGGCTTGGGTAAAAAAAATCATATTATGATCCTAGCGCCATTTACCTTCGCTACGTCGCTGATCATGTTCACAAAACTTAAATGCATTTATGCCACTTTTTAATGTCAATTACATTGAGGGAATGAAAGAATATCGTGCCCAGGTTGTCTTTAAACATGTTAAACCACTTATGATTATGAAGGGGGTAGCGAAAAAAATCATATTATAAACCGGAATACATTTATCTTCCCTACGCAATTGGCATCGCTATGTTTATGAAGATTACACAGGTCTGCAACCAAAAAACTGCATAGGATTTTTTGACTGTTTCTTACAGATTTTTACTCAGTGAAACCGGGAAAAATATTTAAAAAATTTCATCACGTCAGGTTTTCTTGAAAAACTCATGTTTTTAGTTTAATTAAGCGTAAAATTTCTCTTTTTTTACCTGAAATCTGGTACCATATTCTTGAGTCAAAAAACCATATCCAATAATGATTTTATATATTAATTTCATATTTCTAAGAGTGACACCCACCTTCAAGTTTGGATGATATCCGGAGTGATTCTGAGGATAGAGACACGAATCACCAGGACGAATCTAGCTCAGATGTTTCTGTTGATGAGGGACCCCAACCACTTTCTCAGAGCGAGCTTAATGATCTAGTTAGAGATTTAGGCCTTTCTAAAGATGGAGTTGAATTGCTATGGTCAAGACTGAAAATTAAAAATCTGCTGACACCTGGAACTTCATTGTCCTGGTACAGACACGGAGAGAAGGAATTCATTCAGTTTTTCTGCAAAGAGGGAAATCTCGTTTTTTGTAATGATGTTCAAGGGCTAAAGAAGTGCTTTGAAATAGAATATGATCCATCTGAGTGGCATCTATTCATAGATTCGTCTAAAACAAGCCTCAAAGCAGTCTTGCTGCATAATGGTAATTCATTTGCATCGCTTCCTTAGGTCACTCGGTGCTTTTGGAAGAAAACGTTAATGATTTGTCTATGATTCTTGAGAAAATAAACTATTAAGAACATCGTTGGATGGTTTGTAGAGACTTCAAAATGCTAACCATGTTGTTAGGTCAGCAGGCAGGTTACACAAAATATCCCTGCTTCCGATGCTTCTGAGACAGTCGAGCCAGAGACCTCCATGGACCAAAACTGACTGGTCACTTCGAGGTGCCTTAACACGCGGCGAAAAAAATGTCATAAATACAACCTTGGTACACCTGAAAAGGGTTTATTACTACCTCTTCATATAAAATTAGGGCTTGTGAAACAGCTTATTAAACCACTGCCTAAATATGAGGAATACTTAAGATATCTGTGTTTTAAGTTCCCAAAACTGTCAGAAGCTAAGTTGAAAGAAGGAGTTTTTACTGGCCCCGACGAAAACTGTTATCCGATTCCCTCGTTTCAGAAACAATGGGGGGACAAAGAAAAAGAAGCATGGGTCTCTTTTAAGGATGTAGCGCACAGGTTTTTGGAGAATACTAAAGACCCTCTCTGCAAAACCATTGCACAACGTATGTTGACAGCGTATGAAGCTCAAGGATGCAAGATGAGCGTAAAAGTTTATTCCTACACTTCCATATAGTGAAGAGCAGGGTGAAAGATTTCACCAGGATGTCCGTGATATCGAGAGATGATACGATGCCAAAGAAGATGGGACGTCAACATGCTAGCTGATCACTGTTGGATGCTCAGGCGAGAAAGAGAAGATGGTAAGCGAACGCGTGTTTGGAGGAGCGTAAAAGAGAAGAAAAGGTTTCACAGACAAAAAGATTAAACGTGTAGTTTTAAATATATCATAAAAGAATAGTTTTTGTTTCTTTTTTCCAATTATAAGAAAAATTATGCACAGTTAATTGTAATAAAATATTGATTTTTTTCATCGCAATTGTGCTTTTTTAATGTAAACTCCTCATGTTTTGGCAAAGAAACTGTACGTGATGGAGGAAAATGGAGATCATTTTTGGATCCAGCACCCTAAAAAACATAAAATTTACCAAAAATATCCCATGCAGCTGAAAAAAAAATTTTTTTTGCAGGCCTGTGCTATTTAAGCACTAGAGGATTTGTTCCCGTCCAAGACGGGCTTTTCGCTTGCCAACAATATCTCAGATCTGATTGTCACAGATTTACTAACGAAAGTTGAAGAAAATCTCATGCATATTGCCAGAGTGCTTAAGAAATTAAAAAACATGAAAAACTGAACTGATGAATCTATTGACACTAACTTTCGTTTTGCCCGAGTAAAAATAATGCAAAATCCACTAACAGAAAAAAATTTATGAATTGATGAATGCAAATCTTAAAAGGAACCTTGCGGTGTAAGAACGGTTAAGGGAAAAATATTAAAAATAAAATATATAAATATTCATTTCCAAAATTAAGTACAAAAATAGAAACCTTTTAACAAAAACTGAACTATTCTAAATAGTTCTGTGTGCATGAATTAAATAAAAAGAAAGAAAACGAAGGACATATCATAATTCAATCCGGTGAATCAACATAAAATAAAAAAAGAAAGGAAGCTGAAATAAAGAAACAAAAAAAGCCAAAATATTAGGAAATTCAATTAATTCTGGTATTGCTATTAAATCACACAATCAAAACAGTATCCCTGTGTGTGTATACTAATTTGTAGACCAACTGTCTGGTCTGAATCTCTGACACGAAGACAAACCACTCCCACATTCCTGAGTGTTACAGAAAGATTTGGCGAAATCTAATATAGATGCTGAATATATTTATCTCTATGTAAGCTTGTGTGTTTATTGTAGCTATAATTAAAAATGAATTTTAAAAAATATTGTGGAAAAAATAGCTCGAATATTAAACTGCAATCACTAAATGAATAATTTTTAAAACTTTAAGATGGCGTAAAAATTCATTTCTTCGCTTGAATAGTTTTGAATTACTGCTAAATAATTTTAATAAATATAATTTTTTAAAGCACACTTTTATTAGTGTACGAAAAAGTACAATTTTTATATTTTAGTTATTTCCTACTTTCTGGTCTTGAATTTATAACTCATTATTACAAATATTATGGAAAAGATAACATTTCACAAATTCACTACCAGCTGGCGCCACTCGTATAGAATTAAAATTTAAATAAAAGAAGGAATTAATTAATAATAAAATTCTAAAAATATTAAAATAGTGTATAGTCATGAAGAACACACAAGAATACAAAATTTCAAAACTAGTACATACGGAAGTGAGTGAAAAATCGATTTAAAAATTCCCTCCTTACAAACATGAAACTAACCAAGCTAAATAAAAGTGTTCAAAATTACAAGATACAACACAAGATGAAAAAGCGTCAGTGACAATCTATCAGTAGATAAGTTAGTTTTGGGTTACTTTTATAAGACTTTGATTAATGTCAATGGGAAACCTTTGCTTGCATATCATCTAGCATAAACATACAATGTTAGAAGTGCCAATTTTAAGTGTTGATGGAAAAACACTGACAATTTTATTAAAAATGGCTCGTTTGGCTTTCTTTGGCAAACCATAAATATAGCCAACATCATGTCATTTTTAACTTTTCTGTCTTAGAGAATTACATATTTTTAATGCTTATTTTTGTGCGGTGAAAACCAAAATGAACGTTCAGTGATACACGGAATCAGTTTTATTTTACTTTGGCATGTGTGAATAAGAAGTGGTCTTAGATCACACCAGTATAGACAGTCTCGGTACGAGCTGACCCTAGATTGCATCGAAATTGGGATGAGCTTGGTTAGGAAGATTCTAATATTTCAGATTTGGGCGCAGAATGAAGAAATAAGCTAAAACCCTTTTTAATTAAAAAAATATTGAAAAATATTGCAGATTATATGAAATCACCTGTACGTTCTTAAGCTATGTTACCGCGTTCTTTTTCTGTAACAGTTTTCCCAATTGTGTTTGGCATCCTTCTCATATAGTTTACCTCAAAGGTCCAGACTTTGCATTGCATTCCTCATGTTACCAATCCCTTGTTTTCAATGTAGTTGGTTGGTGGTCTCAGTAAGCTTCCACTTACTGTCCATTCAAACCGCTTATAAAGAGTCATAAGGACTCTACTCAAGGGGACAGGAGGTGATGTTATGTTATGTACGTCGTTCTGCTTTCCTACAATTTCTCTCCTAAATAGGAGACAGTCAAATTTATATGTTTTACCGGCTATATGCTATCAAACAGAAATCAATAAGACAACAAATAACACCAGTTTCTTTCAGCATAATCAAAAATGAAAATAATTAGATTCAGGCAAAGCAGAAAGGTGAGGTGGTTCTAGTTTAGCAACTCTTCAAAAAACATGTTGCTGAAAGGTCTTAATCGCTAATAATTTCTTTACAAATCCAGCGAGATGAGTTTGATTTAACTGATTCAACGTTAAACGGTTGAACAGCTTTGGATTTCATTCGAAAACAAAATCAAATATCTGTTGTAAAATATTCCCGCTTAGTGGAAGCCACTGCTTTTTCACTGTGATAAAGAGAGAAATTTCAATGCAAAAGTATTCATGAATGGATACAGTAATAAAAATATGAATACAGATATTTATTGTCTTTAAACTTATTCGAGCATCTGGTAGTTATATGTTGTGGTAATCTTAGATTTGAGTGAAAAATAAATATGAAAATGATAAAAAAAGAACTGATGATAAATTTAGATTTTTGCTTGCATTAATTTTCTCGAGCGATCACAGTAAAATTTCTTTCATATTTTCAAAATAGCTCTTCTCTGTTAATGATTTTTTTTGTATTTTCTGTGATTTCTCATACTTTGTGAGCACAATTGGATTTTTGATTAATATCTTTAATAATGAGAATAAACTGACTTCATATTATCATTTCATAATTTATTGGAAAATACAACAATTGCAAACATAAATTGATACCCATTTTGCAAATAAGTATCTAAATCTACCTATTCTGCAAAAAGTAAAGTTTTTAATTTAAGATAGAAAAACGTTTATTAAACAGCATTTGAGCGTTTGATTTGTAACGGTAAACCTTAATTATTAAACGAAGAATCTTAAACACTCTTCATAAGCTTATTTTTTTGTGTACTTTCAAAGAACAACTAAAATGAAATTTATGCTTCTTCGAACTACAGTGAAGTATAAGTACTTTTTATATGTTATCATACACTGATTTTCACGATTAAGTTGGATAATGTCACCATTATAGCATGATATTATCAATATTCGACTTGTTTGCGTTGAATTCTATCCAATATTGTGTAAAATCTATCGATTTAAAAAAAAATAACATTTTCTTGAAATCATTCACTCAAAAATCTAAAACTAGCAGGTTCAAAAATTTTTATAAACAATTTTATATAATTATTCGCCATTTAACGATAGTAGGTTGTTGTCGATTCCTCTCCTGAATATTAATCTTCCAAGCTGAGAAAAAAAAACTACCATATTTGAGATAATTATGGATAACCTGTTTTCTTAAATTCCGATATCAATTTCATGCACAATTTTTTTTTAATGTTGTTGTGATGCAACTTTTCGAACTTTGTTGACCCACACTCCATCGATAAACAACCTGACCTCACCAGAGCTGTTCAATGCTCTTTCACCTCCAAGATTTCCGGCAATATCGAGCCTGTAGTATCTCGGGTAATTGACACGCAAGCCCCGGGCGCAGGTTGTTCGATGCATACCAGCAGCCCTCTTCGCAAATGCCCAGATTTACGAGTACCCATTTAACATAATTTCTGCCGCTGCCCTGAGAAGGTTGCCCCTCCCCCGAAACAAAAAGCCTCTGCCCGGAAAAACAAACAGAACCTGTTTTGTGCAGCAGAAATTACAGGGCTCCTCGGTCTCCGGGCAAACTCCAGACTGGAGACGACCTACTTTCGGGTGGAGAGCGTGGTCCCTTCAAGTTCGCGGGTCAATGCACTTGTCACTCATCAGCACTCCCCCACCTCTCATGGGAAACAAAGCTCGAAATGCCATCTGTCTGACTGAGAGAAGCCATGCTGTAACTCTCAATCTTGTTTTCAACGTGCCGAGACACTATCTCCTGCAACTGGAGATGGCCGATCCCGTTTAACACATGTTCCTCCGACCCGCCATTCCCGAGTCATTACGGGCATTTTTCTCACTGCAATAAATGTCACTGGTAAACGAGGGGAGCTTTAGGTCTGATGGCTGAAAGAGTAGCGTCCTGCTATGGGGTGACAAAAGTATTCACTTGAGTTACAGCACTTGGATGTGGGAGATCATAAAAGTGGGCTAAGGACCAGCATTGTTGAGTTGATGGCAGGCCGTTGGGTAATCCCGTTATGAAGAGGCGATGTGAACCTCTGTGGCTAAGAAAATCAGGGACTATTTTATTCAAATCAGGTTAATTCTGAAATCCTGTTTTTGAAACATGGGAATAGAATTGTTTGAAATGAAGATGACGTCAGGAGATACAAATTTCAGTGCACATGAATGGAAATACCTTAGCGTTACTCAATAAAAATATTCTGTATCCTAGTCAGAAACATGGATGGAATTCTCGTCGCCTAGGCGGGGACTCGAATTTGTAAATTCTGATATTTAGAGCGTGAAAAATTTGGTGTTGCACTAATATGGTGGTAAACTAAATATTTAAGTACAACAATTAAAAATTCACGAAAATTGTGTTCTTTTGCATTTTATTTGGCGTTCTCTTGGTATCCACATAAACTCACCCTGCTCTTACTGCATGATTATGTGGCTAAGTAATTAAACAAAATTAATTCAGAAATAATAAATGGTAACACTGTAGAGGGGAGACAATTTTGTATTAAGTGATTATTTGGGGGTGGAGTGGATGGCCCATGTTTTCAAGGCAACATTAAAGCTGCATTTACAAAATAAAACCATTCGAATTTTCTGTTAGTAGTAGTGTAAAATATTTTTGGAATTTATGAAAAATAAAGTCTTATTAATAAAATCGTTTTATAATGATTGCAACAACTTGCAATCATCGGTTCTGAAAGAGAACAAATATCATCATTGCAAGAGGAATGGTGCAGGCAGAATGCTCAATAGGCATAAAAAGATAAAAATAAGGCCCTGAAAAGAACATTTTTCAACTGCAATGGATTATTGATTGTTTGCGACATATTATTTTTGAATTCCATATTTTATTTGTAAAATAAAGATCAGGGCACTGGCGTTCTGAAAAGTATCATTCATTTTATCTTCCCTTTTTTTTATTTCCTGTTTACTTTTTACAATTAAAACACATAAAAAGTGAGAATTTAAAGAGCTTTCAATTTTAGTTCTGAACGAAACTGAAGCTGAAAATCCATCTAATCAGAGAATGTAAGAATATAAGGATCATTTTCACGAAAAAGGTACAAATAGCTAAAAAAAATTTTGCCTTGCAAAAGTTTGTAAAAAATCTTATTAATAAATACCCTTATATTAGTGGTCAAGTTTTTTTATTTTATTTTTCACAAGTTTTGGTTTTTTAAAAAAAATTTTGACATATCCACGGTGGAGACATGATAGTCAACGGAACTTTTACATTTTAAACGAAAGCATAATTGACTAATTATTGGGCAGAATTGGTGCAGGTTTATTTCTTATAATTAAACAATAAAATTAGTTATTAAAAACCAATGCAAGAAAACTTAATATTTTAAAATAAATAGCACTTTTTAAATAATGGCACCGACTGTGCATTAGTTAAATAATATTTACAAACTATTTCAAATAAATGAAAGTCAACATTTTGCAAGAAAGTAATGAATTATATACTAGATTAAGGAATATCAAATATTTATTTATTTATAAACAATCTAGTAAGTCTCGTATTAAGTTTTGTCTACTCTCTTCTCTTCTGAATTCAAGCATCTGACTGCTTTTTCTTTCTATTTTTTGATATTACCATTTTTTTAAAAATAAATTTAGATATTAAAATGTTTTTAATAGATTATTGAAGCTTTAATATTATAAATATTCTATATGAATTGTTTACCTTAATTCTTTTCGAGAATATAATTTCAATTTTAATTAAAAAAACATTAAATTTTATAAAAAAATATCTACCAAAGAACTTTTAATTGATATTATTTTAATTTATCTAACTGCAACATTTGAGACTTTGTCTCTTTCATTGACAATGCCATCCTCTCCGTGGAGACGCTTTGTCCACGAGGAGACAAAAACTAAATTTTGAATTTTAAAGTGTTTTGGTTTTAACGTGGCTAAAGTGGTACACTTATTTTTATCAAATTCGATACTAAACCTATCAAAATCTTGTACTTTAATTATAAATTAGATTTTTCTTAACTTATTTATTAGATCCACGGAGTGGACGCTGAGAACTTTACCAAGCTCTAAATGGAACTAATAAATTGGAATATATTCAATAAATTCGCAATAAAGCGAAAAGTTTTCCTTAAAGAATAAATTGTCTCCCTCTCTTATAAACTCTTTCATGATGATTTAACATGAGCTGCCATTTATTATATTTTTTAAAATTATTTTCTTTGCCATGGTTGGAGAAACAATTTTCTAGGGACAAAGTGCAAAAATTAATTACTAAGTAAAAATAAATTTAAAAAAATGTTAGTTTAAACCTTAACTAGAGACTTTAAACTAGTCAATATTGAAAAAAAATTACAATTTTTTTAAAAAATATGCTTGAATTTCACTAAATACTATTTTGAATTTCATGTGTAGGGGCGTCCACGGAGGGAACTTTGGTCTCATATTCATTGAAAAATGAGAGTTAAATAGTACAACTATTTTAGTAGAAACGTATTGAATAGCTTTATTAAAACTTAAATTATACATATGAACAAAAATATTAGAATATTTGTTGCATTTTCTAATTTTTATCACCCCGGGACAGTAAAAACCACCTTTTCGTGAAAATGGCCCATGATTATCAACTTGAAACAAAGGTAAGTTCGCTCTTTTAAGAGTGCGTACTGCGAAGAAACCAAAAATAAAGTAATACCTGAGATTTCTATAAATACGCATCGATCTTGACAATAATAGACCTACAGCTTTATTGATTATCATGCCTAAGTTCTCTCACAAATCAGATACAAAAAATAAAAGTTAATTTAAAATGCACTGTCATCTCAACTAAGAATCACTAATATAATAGCCCAGATCTGTCTCTCGGTAAAGCTTTGACGTCACCAACAATAAAAGTCGCGCCATAGCACTGCGAGACGTTAAACAGCATTATTTCATTGTTAGAGAACCTAAATTTCAGTCATTTTAAACTTAAAAAAAGTAATTGTCATTCTAATATCAAATTTAATAGCTCTAAAATAGTGAAATAAAATTTTCTAACGATTGATATAAAATTTGTCTCGCTATGATCGATAGTTCCAGAGAAAGTTTAAATTATATTAATCATATATTTCAAATTAATTTCCGTTTTTCAATAGAAAGTGGTAAATTACGTCAGTGGTATATCATGCGCGTGATATAGTTTGGACGCCACGATGCATCTGATTATTTATTGCAATCGTGATTATATAATTTAATAATATTTTTTGGCAACGTTTGACAAGCAGAGAAGTGCTTTGTTTTGATTAGACATCTGAAGTACAAGGAAAATTGTTAAACAACGAAAAATACTTCACACGGAATGTTGTTTACCAAGAGGTTTTTTGAATAAAGAAATATGTAAATGAAAAAAAATATTCCTGCCATAAAATATATGTTTATTTCATTTGTTTTGAATCAATGTTAAACATCTCTCTCGCATATATATCTATTTAAACACGTCAAATTTGACGGTAAATCTCTCGAATGAAGAGTCCATTTGCACCCGCCATATCATGGCGGGTGATTTTCTAGTATTTTATAAACATGACTGGAGCTGTATCTTATTAACTGTAGCTGTTAGCTGTAAACAGACGCTGTAGGTTATTGTGGAGAGTACTGATTAGTTTTATCAACAGATGTATGGCATTTGAGGTACTTATCTTGAAGATGGAGTAATTTGGTAAATGTTGCATTATTCGTGCTTTCCTTTATAGGACATATACGTGATGATAGATCGCTTTGTTGTCCTCTTCCTGTAAGATATACAAAATCTGACGTGTGCCATATTTAAAATACGCACTTGTATGAATAATGCGCTTTATGTAAGCTTGTATATTTTCTCATAAAGCATGCCGCCCCTTTTCCCCCAATAGTATCTCACTGCTATTGTGCTTCTCTCCTAATATAAATCTGCACGTAACTGATGAAGCAGAATAAGCGTTCCGATTCTCCAACCTATTAGGAAACCCATTTCCCTTTCGTGGCCTTGATTCAGTGGAACAATCATCAATCCCTTGAGAAAGCGTATTGTGAGTCGACACGTGCTCGAGACCCACATCTTCCCTTTCTTCTCTCGAGACCTCCCCTCCTCAATTTCGCTTTCTTACCTAAATAAGTCACAGCTTTCCCAATAACCCGCTGCTTCTGTTTAAGATACGGCACACGACTCAATAAATTTCACAAAAGAAAAGACAGCACACCTTCCATGTGGCACACATTCGATTTCCTTCTGCGCCATCGATGGGAGGGAGGGGGATGGGCTTCGGTATTTACACTGGCGGATCCAACCCCCACCTTTTGATCAGCTCCCCCTCCTCCGTTTTTTTCTCGTTCAGATATCAAAGTGATATAACGGAGCGAGCCTGCTTGGCTGGAGTCCGCATCCGATCTCAATCTCTGGATCTGACAGGGACCCGTTTCCGTTTGGAACTAACTTCCTGCTGCAAGCGGATGACCTCTCGGAGAAGTTTAGGGAAGTTGTGTTCCGTGGGGCAGCCTTGACCTCCCCCAACCGAGACCCGTTGCAGGGGCCCCGAGGGTAGAATACTCGACCCTCCCCTCTTCTGCATCGTCTTGGAATACAACTGAATCAAAAAAACATCGTTAAGATTACTTAATCAGAACCGGTGGAATCTGTCAGCCCTCTAGAGATAAAGTAGTCTTTGTTTACAGTCTGGGCCGAAGTCTGGTTTTGTCTTTCTTATTTATTTGATCATGATCCCCTGGATGCCTTTAGATGAGGTTTCGTGTTTTTTTTTTATAAGATTTAGGGATTCTTCGATGCTGTAAAGATGCAGTGACCTCCTGAGATATAAATGCAAGTTCGAATCTTATGAAATCAGAGAATTGGAATCTTATCAAGAGAGAATTAGAATAAATAAAATTAGATATTATTCAATATGAATAATTGTCAAAAAAAGAGGGAGAGAGACAAAGAGTCACTTAAAAAAGAATTATTTCATCTAAAGGCAATTCCCGATTCTAACTTAGCAGAAAAATTTAAATTTTTACCAAAATTTTGTTGAAAAAGAAATATTATTATTCATGTTAATCGTCCAAATATCCGATAGGAGAAGAAAGGAAGACATTGTATGGCAAATGACCCATAACGAGGTTTATGAGAAAAAGATGGAATAATTCAAGACTTAAATAATAGAATTAAACCAAGACAAGTAAATATTTGAAATACAAATAGGAATCTTACATTAAAGATAAATAATCATTAAAATAATAATAAAAAAAAACGTAATGCCATTTAACAAAACCAGACTCTAATTAATCAAAAATAATGAAATTCTCTCAAAAATTATGATCAAAAATAAATATTCGTATTCATGCTATCAAGAGACAAAACTCCAAAATACACATTATCAGATATAGTTGCATTCTATAATTTCATAGTTAAGTCAGGTTCGACAAATAACTAGCTACGTTTGACAAGCGTTTATTTTCACATCACATCAACATATATACTCAAATATTAAAACTAATCAAGAACAAGAATACAGACGAATACACAGTTGCCAGAACGCAATAACAGAATTCTAGAAAAACACTAAAAAAAAGTTTAAAAGCAGATTTATTAGTAATTCTCGCCAGGAACAACTGTTTTCGCAAAAAATTAAAGAGAATTTTAACACTGTATTTTTCTAAAATCGCATATTGCATAAAATCGGAGAGACACCGAATTTGTGCCGGTGCCTTGATTGGACCCGCATCATAATTTCCAATCTATTAAATATTTTTGCCGTAAAATAGGCAAATATGTTGTAACGATGTAAATGGGGTGCATGATATCATTTTTTTGAGAGAAAGAGCTACATGTTCACAGATAGAGAATAAGTGTTTAGATTCAGCTATTATCAGTTAATTGATTTAATAAAAGACCAAAAGTCTTTATGTTGTTCTAAATTAAGTAGGAAAATATGCGATTATATCATCAAAAAGGAAATTTCTTTAGCTACAAATTACAATAATCATTTTATGAAAATAGTTTTTAATTAGGGGAATTTTTTTTTTGTTGTTATCCAAAGGTTGCCTTGTTTGGACCACAAGCAGTTGCCTTGATTGGATCATTTAAATAGGCGGTATTATTTTAATCAGCAGGAATAGTTCTGAAAGCAGTTTACCGCCGTTAATAGTCTTCATAAACTGATCTTGTATCAAGTCAAAGCAAAAAAACAAAAACAAATAAATAATAAAATGACACTAAATTTAATGTTGGATCAAAAAGTATAAAAACTTAGGATACGCATCATTTATACCATTTTTGAGGGAAAAAATGGAGAAGAGAAAGTGATATAGTGCATAAAATGTCATATTTGGGTTCATGTATTGTGTTCTGGTATGAATTTGAGAATCAAAGGTAAATAATTTTGCATTAATTGAGCTTAAAGAAATTGGTGGTCCAATCTGAGCTACCAGTGGCCCAATCTAGGCAACCAGTTTCCTTGATTGACTCATGACACATTTTTAAGATGATATTCTTTCCTAATTTAAAGTGTATTTCATAAGAAGTTAATTACACTGTTCTGAAGATAAGTAAAACCCGGATAAATAAATAAAAAATAAACTTCTACTAATTATTTTTCATTGAAATTACTTCTCCATCACTGTACATTAAAAAATGTCCAGGTGGTCCAAATTCGCCGACGGGGGGGGGGGCGGCCGATATAGTCTGTGATATACAATAGATAGGAATTATTTCAATTTTTCATAGTAAATTGTACACTTTTAGATACAGTTTGCACTAGTGAGCCCCGAAATCTATCAAACAGCAGTTAGTTCCCGACTACATAACTGCATCCAAATGGCGTGTGAAATTTTGAAGAGAAAAAATTTTGTTTTTAATGAATGATAATGCAGTTGTTATGATTTTTCTCAGAGAGATTTCCTGATATCAGCAGGAAACTGTTGTATGAAAACGAATTTATCATACACTAGATCTCCTCTAAGATTAAATGATAGGGGCCCAGGAATAACCTTTGAAAATATAAATATACATTAAAAACAAGTGGCTGGAAAGATAAGGGCAAGTTATAATGAATAATATGAATACATAATTAAAGGTCTCACTAGAATACCTTCTTTAAAGATGTTCCCTCTTTTTTTTCCATTCCTAGAAGAAAATGGGAACGAAGAAGCATTTACCATAAAATATTTTCCCATCTAAATTCCTATCATGTGCAAATATGATGCTGCTGTTCAGAAATGCAAAAAATACAATACATTCAAACAGGCAAATAAATTGAATGCACAATTATCCGGATATGATATTTGTCAATAATTTGTTAAATCGCAAAAATAAATTTCAGTAAGATGGTTTCGAGGCTCTTCATTCAAAGAAAGATCTTATTTTATTTCGGACTTATCCAGTGGTATTTGTACAGTATTTAGAGATTCTAATATTATGCATTTACTTAAAGTCAAAGTAGGTGTTCATTCATGTTGGTATATGATTAGTCACCATGAATTTTCCATGATGATCAATTGCAGTTCCAGTTTTATTTCATTTGCATTTGAACTATTTCTTTTAAGTTAAGGAAGCTGTTCCAACAGTTTTTACACCCGAAGGTTGCAAATTTGGCACGTTTTGGAATAACCGAGTCATGTCACGAAGGAGAATTACAAATTATGAAGCGTGTAGAATCCCATATTCAGGAAAAATATATTTAAATATCAATGTATAGACGCTTTTCCTCAGTAAGGTTGCAAACCGTTGGTCTTTTTCACTTTTTCGTACAAGAAGTATGGAAAGAGAAAGTATTGGAATAGTCAAAAATAATTTGATCTCGAGATTCTAATTATTTCCACAATTCAGGCCTCATTTAGTCCGAAAAACACATTTTTGAAGTTATGTCTGTCTGTCTGTATCTCTGTCCCTCGATACATATGCAAAAAGGATGACTCAAAAAAGGAAGAAGTTGAATGGATGAAATCTGGTGTATGGACTTAACACCACTATTGCATATCCTTATCAATTTTTAGATAAAATCCGTCCTAGGGAAGATTGTCTGTGAATGAGAACACAACTCAAAACGACAAATGAAATTTGGGATATGATGCTTGCATCAAAGTTGTAGATCTGAATGAAATTTTTTTTACCAAATCAATCTACGGAAAGAGGAACTGCTTCTAAAGTGCATACTTGATTCTCTATACTATACTATGAAGCTAAACTCAAAACGCGCGTATTGTGGAAGTATGCGAGGAAATCCAAGAAGAGAATGCTCTTTACTTTTTTGTATGTTTTCAAATTCTGATGTCTTTGTAAAAATGAAAATTACAGTTTCGTTATATTAACGTCCCGCTTTGAAGCAACTCTAGTACCATTTTAGAAAGGAGTTCGTAATTTTGAACCTCGGTCAGATGACAGCACCTGAACTGGCGCACCTCTCCAAACTTCCTCACCACACCAAGAGGATGACGTTTGGCACCGACGTATGATTCAACGTGCAACATGACCAATACTTGACGGATCTTCGGTGGAATCGGGATTCGAACCTGCAACGCTCCGGTCCGAAAGCCGAGACTTGACCATTAGGCCACCGCGGCCTGCGAAAATTTACATTCCATGTTTTATATGTAAATAAGCTAATGCACAGGGACATATTTCTAATACAATTGATTTAACCTAAAAGTGAATTTTGCACTTTAGATAAATATTAGCAAGAATAAAAGGAATCGTATTAAAAGAAAATCAATAACATTCTTTGAATTTTTACTTAGGTAATGACACATTATAAAAAAAGCATTCTGATTTTGTTAAATATACAATCAAATAAGAAAAGAATTTACATATTTTTTTATTAAATACATTCAAATTACTGATATGCCCAAATTCCTGAAACAATTGAATTATATTGTTTTAACTAGAAAATGAAAAACATCAGCTCTTATGAATGAAATGCGTTCTTTTCAGTTTATAATAGAACTGAGGGGAGTGTACATTTGATTGTCGATAACGATATAAGTATGGATGAAATTTTACTAAATCTTACTGAAGAAAAGATCTTCTAGTAACAGTACATGTTCCCAGAAAAAAAGTATACTAAGGTACCGGGTATATAAAAAGTCTTCATCCGATTTTAAAATTTTATATCGTTTTAAAAATCAAAGCACAGAAAGGAGTCGGGTTGCAAATTCCTTAGAATGTACTTCAGTTCTAACATGATAGGTTATAAGTGTTCAGTAAGACCCCAACCAGCTGCATTGCACGTGCCATTTCAATTATGGCGGTTGTGATTCGAATTTTGAGCCAGACTTGTTCTTCCAAACTTGCTGGCAGAGAAGAAATGTAAACAAAATCCTTAAAAATGCCCATTTTTTTCTCAAAGGAAAGAATAAATAAATCGCAGTTATTCAGGTCAGAAGAACAAGACGCCCGCAAGACTGAAGTGCCAAACCTTGAGTCCCTATACGCCTGGTCCAACACTTAAGAAGTCCTTCAGTTAGAAGACTTTTGACTTCAACATTCAGTGTGGAGATGCTCCATCTTTTTGGAACACAAAATTATCATTGTTTATCTGTAATTGCGAGAGGATTCAGGCAGTGGCGGCGATTGGTTGGAAAAAGTGAGGGACAAAAAAATTCATATACATCTGATAGACTCGGGAGTATAGGGGTAGACAATAAAATTTAAAAATTTAGTCATAAAATTAGAAAGTTTTCCCGAACACACTGTTGCTTTTTTATAATTCCTAGTTTTAGGCAGTTAAAATGAGATAAAAATTTAATTTTCCCCTAAAAAAAGTAGAGGACGATTGCCCCCTCGGCCCCCCGCACTCGCCGCCAATGGATCCAGGTTCACATTTCTTGGTACATATGGCCCAATGATATTGTTCTCCTCGGAGAAAAATATCTTGACTTTTAAAGGAAGCCCACTAAGTCCACCAGATGTGCCCTGTCGATATATTAGTGTTGTGAAAATCTAAAGAAACGACTATCTTGACGAACCTCTTTCTAAGAGGGCCAAGTTATTTACTTGCGATCAACAATTGTGGGGTTGAAACATTGAGAAATCGGATGAAGATTTTGACGTACCTGTATTAGGTTTAGTAAAATGTTTAAGAATCAATAACAAATATTTAATGCAATAAAAAATTCTAACAAATACTTTTTGAAGCTACACCTGCTTACTTCATATGTTATCTTTCTTTTTGAATTTGTTTTAATATACCCAGTAATTGATTACGGACTAGTCTCTAAACCTTGAACCCTTGATTTTCTCGAGTTTTCCTACAAGTATTTTAAAGTCCATATTAAGATATTTTTACAGAATTCTGAATTTTCTGGTAATTTTTAAATACAAATTAATTCTTTAGTACTGCTTACTATTACAGTGTTCGGTAAAATATAATTATGATTATTCATTTTCAAGCATTTGTTCAGAAACATTTATTTCCATTAAACTGTGTATGAGAGGAAAGACGGCCGCAGCTTTGATGGATTTTAAGACATGACAAAAGGAAAAACTTTTCAATATAAAATAATACATTTAACACCACACCGCCGTCTCTAGAGCTGATGTGGTTCCTATCCAGTTTGGTATAGATGTAGGTGGACTTTGTTGAATGGCCAAAAAAGAAAGAAAAGAAAAGAAAAATACAGCATACAGATGAATAGAAAGAGAAAAATTACAAAGTTGCTGATTACATATACAATTAACAATAAAATTTAAAATCAAAATACACGATGCGTTGATTACCAGAATATTGAAGGAATGAAAATGATGATGAACAACTTGAATAAAGCTTACGTCAATGCGCGGTTCGTTGATTACAGTAGTAACCATAGCATAAAGTGTCGAATGCAAGGATTAGGGAGATAACTATTATATAAAAAAAAAGCCGTTGTACCAGCGGTTCCGCACGCGTTTATCTGTTCTATACTGAAAGAAAAAGAAAAACGCATATGCTTTGATATCGTATAGTTTTCGAGTTTTAATATAAACCCCCTGTTTTAGTACCCCCAATCTAACTATTAATACCTAATTAATTACTACTTTAGAGGTTTCGAATAAGCGACATTTTTGATCTCACTGTTTGGAGCATATATGTAGAGATGGCTTGGAGTTTTCATTCCAGAACATTCCATGGGAGAAACAAACATGATAACGGTAGATTTATTTGGCATCGCACACTCATGCCAAATGATAAGTTTGCAATTTGTTGGACAATCGCCTTATCAGACCTTTTGCTTGTCTTGCATATAGGATTCTCGATGTGAGTGAAACCAGAGATAACTGCAACGGAGAATATGCTATGCGGTCACCATCCAAAAGTCTGATAGCTATTCTTAATGGAGCAAGGGCAAGAGCTATATGTCATTTATATTGGATTTCAGTAAGGTACACATTTAGATTGGATTACAGTAATATCAAATTAATTAAAAAATGTTGTTTCAGTTCCACATGAGACTTCAAGTAAGAGAGGTGCACCTTTCTCTTCAGCAATCAAATTCCCCATTACCTCATGCGCTGTTGGCTGATCTTTTGTTAGTCAAGGTTTATTTGTTCCCACCATATCTTGTGAAATATTCACATCCTAATTTGTTATATGTTTCAAATCTCTGTTCAAAACATCATGTGTTGACTTGTAGGCATTTGTCATGCACGTTATAACAACGTTTTCCCATTAATTAATAAGCATCTTGATATCAACTGCTACTATAAACAAACAAAATTGATCAACATTCAAAAAAATATTCACTACATAAAATGCAACGGGCTCATGATGGAATGCCATCTTGAATAATTTTGGAAAATATTTTCAGTTCAGTTTATATTTTTGTGAAAATATATAAAACGTGTGGTTGGTTCAGATTTTGTGATCCGCATTCTCACCTTACTTATATTAAAAGTCTTGATATCCAAATGATATGACAGTACTGTGTAACAGGGAAAAATATTTCTGAATTCTAGTTACTACGAAAGTGAAAATAAACCAAAAATTTGTAGTTAGAAAAGGTAAAGCTAAAAGGAAATGAAAGTGGAATTGTCCAAAGAAACATTACCAAAACACGTGAAAGATTAAAAAATGAAATAGGTTTAAAATAACAACAAACAAAAACGTTATAACTTGCTTTTAAAATAATTTTGATAAGTGATTAAAAGTCAAAGAGATAGTAGGACGAAAGTGAAACAGGTGTCGCTGAGAAGCTATCTTTTTTACTTTTAAGATGGTTCAAAAATAATTTTTGTGTGATGATATGTTCTGAAGTTACTGCTGAAATTTTTTAGAAACTAACAGCGTAATTAATCCTTCCAGGTGTGAAGGAACATGCGTGCCAGATTTCTTTCTAAACAGACATTGCATGTTTTCGCTATAGATTCACAACATAGTGTAACGCTGTTTGGATTTTGAGTTTTAATGATATGACAGTATGTTTTAATAGGGAAAAATAATGCCTGAAATATAGATAACAAGAAGGTAAAAAAAAAAAAGAGGCCACAAACCTGTAGTTAAAAAAATCCCTTTTCGGCAAGCTTGAAGGCAAAGGTAGATTCCTTTACGCTAATGTTACAAAAGTAATGAAATATTGCATATTGATCAATACAGACATAGCCAATGACTTTATTGTTTCTACACATTGCAATATTGCATGTTGTGATTTTGTTTTCATGACATTTAATTTCTTACTATATCAAGGTTTTATCATTCTACTAAAAAGGTTATGCTAGATTTATTGGTCAGTACATTGGTCAATTTCTTTTTATGTCTCAACACATAATCATTCAACAGGTAGGAATCGTAAAGAAATAAACATCCCAGCAGTGCAAATATCCCCTAGATAACATTAAGCCAGCCTATCTGAAACAGTAGCAAGAAATTGACACTCGACATGATTGAAGAACGACTCTAGATTTAAAAATTAGTTTATTTAATCTATATTACCATATAATTGTGCGGACATTACTTTGTCATATGCAAAAATCACATGACATGAAACGCTTAAATACCACTAAAATGGGGTCATTTAGAGAACTCCCTGGTTACATAGATAATAGTCACTAAATTCTTAACACATAAGAGAATAAAAATTATTAAACATTGTGAGTTGCAAATTTAATACGCGTGTTTGAAGCATAGGATATCAATGCAGCCATTTTGAACAGTAAATTTAAATCTCCATCGATAGTTAAAAGCAAATACTCAAGCAGAAAACCCCAAAACAATTTTAAAGTTATTGAGATATATTTTCGATATTAAAAAGGATAAAGAGAACTCTTATATATCTATCTTTTTTGGCTATTTTATATTAAATTTATTAAACAAATCTTGGTGCAGCCATGTTTAGTTAAATATCAAATTAAAGTAATCTGTTAAATTAACTAATTATCAAATTAACTATTAAAATTAACTGTTTGATTAATTAAAATTAACTATTTACTTAAATAAAATTAAATATTTAATTGTGACGATATCTTCACTAAAACCTTTTTCATGGCTCATAGTATATGCCAGCAATCTTAATCTTGTAATTATCTAATAATTATCTTAATTTAAATAAAAGTTATTGTGTCTATGTATGTATGCTCTACATCTCCTCCTAAACCACTGGACTGATTTTAACCAGACTTGGCACATTTTTTTATTTAAGAAAGAGAATGTTCATCTTCAACTTTTCAAAGCCCAAAAGTTACTCAAAATTTCAGTTATTTAAAAATTAAGTAAGGCGTTTTTCCTTGATATCTTTGGAAAATATTATCTCACGAAACTATTTTTACACCTTATTAAATTTTTTTAAAAATTAGCATTTCAGTGACAAAAATGTCATTTCCATACAATTTGTTCCTCTCATTTTAATATTTTTCCAAAATTAATTTTATACAGAATTCGTAACAGTATTCTTTATTGTTGAAGAACAAGTATAATAAGAATATATATAGTTTCCAGAATACATTCACAGAATTCTTGACGAATGTTATAAGAAAATTTTAAAAGCAGACGATTAACAATTTATATCAAGACCAACTAATGATTTATTTATTTTCATTCTTTAAATGAATGAATAATTAACTAGTTAATTTAATTGTTTCACAATATTCATTAAAACCTTTCTTTTACTTTAGCAATTGTTAACAAAATTTGAAGTACCTATATAACAAACAATAATTTATGGATAAAACGGCTTTTTTTAAAAATTGTTTTTTTCAATTGATATTCTTATTTTAATTAAAAACGTTTCAGATCAGAGAAGGAATTTGTGTATTATAATTTTTATACAATAGTAGTTTTTACATTAAAAATAATAGACATGAAAGCATTTTAATCCGGAGAAAAGCCAAGTATATCAGCTTGTTTGCCGTATAAAAAGTGGAAGTGTATGCGGCAGATGGAAGCTCATAACTTCTAAGTAATCTTGTTGTCAAAAAACTTTCAATATAAAAGTAGTTTGTTATGATAAGGTGATAATTCCCCTAATTGAAATTTTCTTTCTATCTTAAATCGTAACGGAGCTATGCGGAAAAGATAAATTGGGAGGGGAAGGAACATCGCTTTTCTACTCATAACTTCTAAGCAATTGTAGCTGTCAAAAACTTTTAATATAAAAGTTGTTCGTTATGATAAGGTGATAATTCGCCTAATTGAATTTTTTTTCTATCTTTAGCCGTAACAGAGCTATGGGGAAATGATAAAATGGGGGAGGGGATTGAAAATGGCATTTTAGCTCATAACTTCTAAAAAAGTGTAGCTATCAAAAAAGTTTCAATAAAAAAGTTGTTTATTATAAAGAGGCAATAATTCGCCTATCTTGAGTTTTCATTCCATCTTCAACCGTAAAGGAATTATACGAAAATGAAATTTTCAGTCCCCCACTATTTCCTCCCCCCCTTTTAGCTGGTTAGCCCATCTACAAACTCGGCCGATATTTTCACCGACCTTAAGACATATCCCTCGCCAGTTAAAACCGAATCAAAATTTCTCTAGTTATCATGTTCACAAGATAATATGGGCAAAAACGTTATATATATACGTCTCTACTACTAATAATAAGGAAAAGAACATTTCGCCCTCTATTCTCTTAAGGATTAGAGCTGCAAGAATGAAAGCGGGTGGAAGAGACTGCAAATGACGAGAGCTTTCCAACAAGGGGTAACATGCATACGTTAAAACGTAATTTAAGTTAGGGGAAGAGGAGGTGAGGGGTGGGAAAATCACTTTTCAGCTCATAACTTCTAAGCGATTGTAGCTTTCGAAAAAGTTTAAATGCAAAAATTGTTCGTTATGATAAGGTAATAATTCGCCTAATTTGAATTTCCTTTTTATTTTCAATTGCAAAGGAATTATGGAAAAATGAAACTTTCCACCCCCACCATTTCCAGCCCCTTTGAGCTGGACAGTTCATCTACGAACTCGACCGAGATTTTCACTATCCTTACAACATATCCCATGCTGGTTAAATTTAAATCAAAATTACTCCAGTTATCGTGTTCATAAGATAACATGGGAAAAAGCGTTATATATATATATAGTCTTGCAGCGTGTGTACTATATCACATACCAACTTTTGTCGACATTTTTAGAAACAGTAATTCATTTTTATCGTCCGTTGATTTTATAAAGGCAATGATTGGATTTGCAAATTTTGCCTTTATAAATATCACATCATCATAATGAAAGTTATTTGAAGAAAGAAATTGTACAGATAAATTTCGGGAAAAAGTATATTTAATCATTCTGAAAAGATATAGATAGCGTGAATGTGTTATAAACCATACCTAATTGTTTTTTTTAAATGGATGCAGTTGTGCAATCAGGAACGAACTGCCATTTTTTAGATATCTGATTCACTATTGAAAACTGTATATTAGTGGGGATAGTTAAAAGACCAGCATCGAAATGCAATCCTTTGCACAAGAGACTGTTTAAAATACAATAAACAATTTTGGAAAGATGCAATATTCGAGTTTTTCTCTGTAGTGCTTTGTGAAAACAGTTGTATTTTAAAATACCGTTTTGTAGTTGGCGGTCTATTCAAAGATCAAATCTTTATAGCCGAGATTGATATATTTGAAGATTTACATTTTCATCTCCATTCATAAATTGTTATTGTTTTGCAGATATATTAAACACTCTTAAATATATACGGACGAAACACGCTATGTTTGCAAAATGTAACGAGCATTTTAATTAAGGTAGGAAAAAGGATAAAATAAAATAAGAACGATTTCGGGACATTTAATAATTCATTTTTAAATTCAAGTTTCGGCAGTATCGATATTTCCCTACGTAATGTTCTTACTAAATGTCGATAAAATAGGAAGATCTATAGTAATAAATCAAAATAAGATTTTAGTGTCTTCCACGATCTTGATGACATGGTTATTCATGAGTAAAATCTAATGTAAACTAAATGCCATACCACACGCGATGAATTACTTTAATAATGGGTAAAATGCAAATAAAATACTAATATTTGATTAGAACTTTAAGAAAATCACACTAAAGAAATAAAATTTCTAAAACTTTTCTTTCGAATGTTTAGAAATTCTTATTCTTCCTATTGGAACGTTTTTTGATTCTTCAGTAATTCTTAAGTAATTTGTTATCAGTGTCAGATGCTACTTTTCTATTAGCAACATGAATTACTGAAATCCATAACAAAGTGAATCATTACAGCATAAGTTCCACCTGTTAACACGTTAATCGCCACGTGGAGCAAGTGTATCTCACAGCTAATGCATTTGTTCGGGCCGTGTGAAGCATGCATGCTTCACATGAATGCTTTTGCTTTTTTTATCCATAGCTCAGAGACGATTCACAGTAGGCATATAAATACACTAGGGGGTTACACCCCCTGCTCGCTCCGCTCACCAACCCCCAAGAATCACGTAGTGATTCTTTTGGAATCATCATCGCTTCGCTCGCTCGCCAGGGTCTGATTTATATATTTCTATGCCCTAGGCCAAAGCGCTTAGCTTTACGCCCATCTCTTCTAAAAAGTTTGCTTATAATTTTCAGTTAAAAATGCAATAGTTCCTTTTCGAAATATCAAAACAGTCAGTACGACTTTTTTAATTTTTTAACAACATTTTATTTTAATTCAAAACAACATTGATTTAGAAATTGCATTATGCTAATACACTATATGCCCAAAAGTATCCGGACACTTGCAGATTTTCACATTTTTTAGAATTTCTCCAGAATGGTTTAACTGACTGCCTTTAAACTTCGGACATGTACAGAATAGACAATAACTCACATTTTACATTGAAGATTCGGTCCTGAGGGCAATTAGGGGACCGTCTACAAACTGATGAAGACAAAAACGTGTTTGGCCCACCCCGCTTCACAAAATACTGATAACAAAATAAAACTTTCAGAAATAGTAATGTATAATGTGCATAATATTTACAGGAATTTTCGTAAACTTAGAACAAATATTTGGGAAGATATAAAGGTTTTCTTAAAAAAATTCAAATTTTCCCACCTGTTTTTTGCTTATAACATGCAGAGTTTTCTGTTATATTATACGAAACTTACAGAAAAGATGACAATATGTTAGAGAAGCATTTTGTAAAAATTTGTAAAAGAATGTTTGATTATTACAGGAATTATGAGCATGTTTAGTAAATAATGTTTTACTGCGCATGCGCGAAACATAGTGTAATTTTTCTTTCACAACTTTAAAGCCAGATATATAGCGCAACTTATATAATAATATTCAGTTCAATATCATTAGTATACAGAAAGATATTGGCATTACAACGAGCGGAATTTTAGCTCCTGTCGAAGAGAAGCTAAAAGATGAGGGGTTCTACACAAATTGATATTTTTTAAACTTATATCTTTAAATAGTTATATTGAATTGTATAGTGGTTAGAATTTGCTGAATACCCATGAACACATCTAATATTCGTAACGAATAAAAAATATATATGTAGAATTATTAAAATATTTTAAGAAAAGAAATTAATTAGATAAAAAATCGTCTCGCCATAAAAGAAATATATTTAAAAATATCGTTTGGCCGTAAAATTGTACTATGTAACTTGTTAATAATCATGTAAATAATATAATTAAAGTAATAAAATGTTTGTTATTTATAGTGCCTAATTAGCTGGAATTTAAGTTATGCACGTAATTGATAAGTCTTCATTTGTATTCAGCAAATTCTAACCACTATACAATTCAATATAACTATTTAAAGATATAAGTTTAAAAAATATCAATTTGTGTAAAACCCCTCATCTTTTAGCTTCTCTTCGACAGGAGCTAAAATTCCGCTTGTTGTAATGCCGATATCTTTCTGAATAGTAATGATATTGTACTGAATATTTTTATATAAGTTGCCCTATATATCTGGCTTTAAAGTTGTGAAAGAAAAATTGCACTATGTTTCGCGCATGCGCAGTAAAACATTATTTACTAAACATGCTCATAATTCCTGTAATATTCAAACAGTCTTTTCCAAATTTTTACAAAATGCTTCTCTAACATATTGTTCTCTTTTCTGTAAGTTTCGTATAATATAACAGAAAACTCTGCATGTTATAAGCAAAAAACAGGTGGGAAAATTTGAGATTTTTTATGAAAACCTTTATATCTTCCTAAATATTTGTACTGAGTTTACGAAAATTCCTGTAAATATTATGCACATTATACATTACCATTTCTGAAAGTTTCATCTTGTTATCAGTATTTTGTAAAGCGGGGTGGGCCAAAAACCTTTTTGTCTTCATCAGTTTGTAGACGGTCCCCTAATTGCCCTCAGGACCGAATCTTCAATGTAAAATGTGAGTTATTGTCTATTCTGTACATGTCCGAAGTTTAAAGGCAGTCAGTTAAACCATTCCGGAGAAATTCTAAAAAATATGAAAATCTGCAAGTGTCCGGATACTTTTGGGCATATAGTGTATCTACAAAAAGAGTTTCGACAACTCACTTTCAATCAGCGATTGATATTGATGATAAATTTGATCTTTTGAGATTATTTGTGTCATGTCAAACGAAATGTTGCTCAAAAAACTTCCCCACATACATATCACACCAGTTATAATTTAGTCAAGAAAGGTACAACATTTTCATCTGGATAGTCACTTATGTTTTTTAAAACTCAGAAAATGTGAGTAATCGAGAGATGAAATAGCCCATTTCTCAACCTTTTCACTAAAAAGGACATGTTAAGAATACATTCATTCATTTGCCTAATGGAAACTGCATGACTTAAACTTATTTGGTTCAAACTATTTAACTCAAAAAAAAAAAAAATTAAAAAATTTGTTGTCGCTCAAAAGAAAAAAGAATCGTCTCGGACTTTCCGCCGATGTAAACAAACTAAACTTGTGAGATATTGCCAAACGACGATTAACAAATTCGCCTCGTTTTCATCGCCACTAAGAGAATTATATATATAGATAATGACAGGTAAGTCGTAATCTACCAAACAAATTAAGCTGCTTCGCTTACGTAAAGGCCGCCAGTTTTGTTCTAAGAGGTCGTGTGAGACAAATTTGCTTCGTTCGCTTGACTACGTTCAAAAACATTATTTTTGATAGTTTTTATCAAAAAAATTATGCCACTATTTTTATGATTGTACATGTATAATGAATGATTTGTTTCCCATGGTAAAGCAGGTCAAAATTTTTTTTGTATTGTGGTGATTAACTTGTTAAAAATAAGAGTTGACTTGATTTTATATAATTGTCATTTAGATTAAACTTACTTAGCTAAGTATACTTTATAGGAAATTTATGTGTTTAATATCTCCCTATTTCTATAGTTTCTAAATTAACGAGCAAAGTAGTCTTTACTACACTGCAAGATATTTTTAAGCAATAACAAAGATAATGAAAAGTTTTATCAACAATAAAAGAAAAATAAAGTTATATCATATGAATGATATGTAATGAAAAGCATAGAGGTAATTTTCTATAAACAAACTAATTGAAATTAAGAAGATGGTAAAAATGTACTTCAAAATAGCCGAAGAATATAAAGAACGCAAAATTATGCCAATACGATAATAACAAAAATGTAAATTGTATCCATATGAAAACACACACTTTTACTCTTAATTTTTAAAGCATTGTTTGTAAAGACAGGTATTTTCTGGGACGAGTAGGTAATTAAACAGGAAAGCGAGCTGTGAGGGGATTTTGCGATAATATATTTATCATTTTTGAGAATATAAGAATATTATTAGTCAAGTAGTAGTTTTAGTAGTTTAGTAGTTTTAGTAGTTTAGTAGTTAGTTATTAGTAGTTTTCGGCCTTTCTAGGACAAATAGGTAATTAAACAGGAAAGCGAGCTGTGAGGGGATTTCGTGATCATATATTTTATTTTTTCTGAAAATATAAGAATATTATTAGTAAAGTAGTAACTTTAGTAGTTAGTTATTAGTAGTTTTCGGCCTTTCTGGGCCGAGTAGGTAATTAAAGAGGAAAGCGAGCTGTGGGTATTTCGTGATCAAATATTTATTTTTTCTGAGAATATAAGAATACTATTAGTAAAGATATTTTTATTAAATAAAATTTAAAAAATAATATTATATTACTTCTGAGAGAATGTTTTAAACCTTACATTCAAAAATTGTTTTGTACATTAAAATAAGTGCTTTTCAAATTGAGATTTCATAGCGAATTTATTTATTTTAGCCTTTAGTTATTTTTAACTGCAACGTTCAATTTTCCTCTGAATATTTTACATTTTCTATCGAGCTAAATGTGGTGCTCTGGTGATGCGGAATATTTATATATATTTTTTGTATATCTGAAGTTAGGGATATCATTCTGAAGTTAATTTCGTTAGTAAATTAAAAGTACTCGCGCAATTTTGATTAGTTTTATTTATTTCATTTTAAATGAAACAAATAGTGATAAAGATTTTACTCAATGATTAAGAAACTGAACAAAAATGAGCATATTTATAAATCTTCAAAGTTGCGAAGTAAAAAACATCACTAAGGAGATTTTAAAGGAATTTCACACAAGAAAATAGAATGCATTATTTAAATAAAAATAACTTCAAGTTAGCTTTCGAAGTTATTATTAATTTGCTTCAAGTTAACGAACGGAATACACTGTTTTAAAAATCAGATTCTATGTATTTAAAAGAAATTAAAATAAATAGTATAATGTTGGAGAAATTTTAAAAAGAAAGCATCGTGAACTTGAAATAAATTTAAAATAGAGAACAAATTTCCTTCCGATTATTTTCACGGTTATGGACAAAAGAAAATATTTCTGCTTTGAACATTGTATTTTTGCAATCTATACGAATACTTCTCTTTTCGAGGTGTGACAACACAAGAGATAAAGTAATAAAAACTTCGCTTATTTTCAGTTAAATACTGACATTCTTTGGTACTTAAATTAACATCTGGATAAAAAACGAATTTTGCCGATTTCTTAAAAAAGACTTTAACCAATGTGACAAAATTTTGAACAAGAAAGAAGGTACCTTAACCTTAATTTTTTTGTTTGAGATAAGAAATAAATATGCTTCCAAACTTGGAATCTTCAAAATAATTCTTCATTTTTAAAAGCAAAAAAACTTCTTTAACGGAATTTTATTATATAGACAAAAATGGATTGATATAAATTATAAAAGTGTTGGATAATATGTCAGTAATAACTACTAAAATTTTTATGGAAAGGAAATAAAATAGACAGTTCATTCAAAAATTATCTTTTCCGGTTTCATTAAGAGCAATTTTTTTCTAAACACTTTAAAGAATAATGCAATATATTAAAAGATTAAGTATTTCGTGAAAAATAAGAGCAACAAATACAATTTCAGCTTCAACAGAAAAAAAGGATATATGGTACGCAGAATGGAATAATGCATTCTAATATCATTTGCCAATTTAATCTTTCATACTTATTGTTTTCCTTGAAATAAGTAGTAAAATATATATCAAACTTCAAAGATACTTTTTCATAAAATAAAATGCATTTAAAGTATTTCATGGAATGAAATTTTTTTTTTCTGATACAAGAAGCAAGAACTGGTAATCCAATGGATTTTATAAAATGAACTGAACTTTGCACAGTGATACAATAAAAATCTGTCAGATCGGCTTCTTAAAATCATTACTTGTCTTCCGCAAGATTACTGAGTGGCAAAATTTTTAAATTACTTTAAATCTATCGAAATTTTAACTAAGCAGTTTTTTAACCCGAGAAGAGAAATGTGCATTAGAACAGAATTTCATGAACTTTTGTTATTCATTACTTCGAGTGTCTTTCTAAAATTGTTTAGGCGACCTCCATCATATATTTATGTAGAATAATTAAATAAGTTTACAGAGTATTAATGAATTTTAAGAACAGAAATTTAATCAAAAAAATATTTGGTAAATTGTAATGCAGTATTTTAAATCATGGCATTTTCTTAGTAAATTTTGCAAACAAGTAATTAATAATCAGACAGAAGTATGCACTGTAAAAGTTCTCGCGATCTTAGCATTCTTTCACACGACCCTATACAGGGCCAAGACCTATAGTTAAAAAAGCCTTTTGTTAGAGAATCTTTGCGCATAAATGCGAAAAAACTTTCTCACTCATCATTAATTTTCTTTCTTCCCGTTCAACCATGAGCAAAATTTCTAAGAGCTGCTTCCCTTTTCTGGACCTCTTATAACAATGTACAACATTATTTCTAGTGGTTGGGAAAAGGGGAGGTAAGTACCCATTAGTATTAAAATGATGTTCATTGAGATTGAAAAAGGAGCCAGAAGACTGCATTTTTGGATAGTGCTTCAGAGTTAAACAAAATGCTTTAATCAAATTTAATATTGCAAATTCTTTGCTTCAATTTGATGCTTGTATGCAAAGTACAGAGACAAAAACATATTAAAGGAATAAACTGCGCCTGTTCGTGTCATCTTGGGTAGTTGTGAAATCCTTTCGATTTTGCAGATTAGTTATTTTAATCGCTAAATTGATTGAGTTTTGTTTCCGTTAGATACGACTCAACATTTCGACTTTTCTATAAAAGAGGGGGAAGAAAACGTAGAGCAATCATATAGCCACGGGTTAAACTTCCTTTAAAGGAAAAGAAAAAAATGATTTGTAAAATGTAATAATTAATTAATTATTTATGCACCATTTATTTTTCTGCATCTGCTGCTTGTAATGAGAACAGAAAAATATCTGAAGCTTCTAGATGGATTTAAAAGCAATACAAATTAATATGTCTTATAGGAAAGTTTAGAATTGAAAGAATAGGACCATAAAATTTGTGATAAAATCAGCGAAACTTCTAAGCAATGGAATGCAATGCAAAATGTCTTACTTTTTCATATAGTAAAAAGTATTGAAAACAAGTGCATAAAATAATAATCATTGTTTTTAAAAACAAACAAAAGCAAAAGAAGATGGTAAATTTACTTCGGGTCACTTCTGAATGTAACACAACATTTCAGAAATGAAACCACATGAAACAAGAATGTCATTATAAATGAACAATAAACCATTTAATTCAATAATAAAATCTGATTTTCATTGAGATGAAGCTTAAATTAAAGAGGTACTAGGAGGTTACACACCCTGATCTATCCCCTCTCCGTGATTTTTGGGGATCACTACGTGATCCCAGCTCACTTCGCTCTGTCGCCATACAGCTATGCATTTCTGCTAGTAATAGGAAATTATAAATTTATTAATTACCGAAAGTAAATTTAAATTATCTTTAATTGCATGAACTCCTAAAATTAATTTTTCATCAATTACTAAAGTTAAAATATTCTGGTAGCACAGAGATATATATGTAAATGTTAGAAAGAAATTTGAATGCTAATATATATAATCCTAAAATGTTTAAAAATCAAAATTATTTACATCAATCAGTCACTTAAAACTTCTTTCCATACACAATTGACAATATCTTCAACTTTTTTGTTTGCCATAACTTTATTTCACCAAAATTTTATACATGCCCTATTTTGAATTAAATGTTGTTGAGAAAAGCTTCCGCACATGTATTTACAATCACTCAAATTATTATTTAACCAAGAAAGATATAACTTTTCTCTCTGGGCAGTTATTTATGTGTTAAACCTGAGAAAATTTAAGTTTTCAAGCGATGATATAGCCCATCTTACAACCTTTTACCTAAAAAAGTACCATTTAAGGAGAAAAGTGGCTTGAAACATGCTCATATTAACTATTCAAAATTGAAACTATAATAATTATGTATTTTTAGATCCTAAGTTTACTCATGTTATGTTGCTCAGAAAGCTTCCCCACATGTATGCAGACTCACTCCAGTTACAATTTAGTCAAGAAAGGTAAGACATTTTTCTCTGGGTTGTCACTTATGTCTTTTAAAACTCATAAAATGTGAGTAATCTAAAGATGAATTAGCCCATTACTCAGCCTTTTAACTGAAAAGGACATATTAAGGAGACATTCATTCATTTGCCTAATCGCAACTGCAAGATTTAAACTTATTTTGTTCAAACTATTTAAATAAATAAAAAAATCGTTGTCTCAGACTTTCCGACAACGTAATCAAACCAAACTTGCGAGCTGTTGACAAACAGCGATTAACAAATTCGACCCTTTTTTGTCACATAAGAGAATTATATATATAGATATTTATCATATAAAAATATGTCAAATACATGCATTGCAAAATGAAAAAAAAAAAAAAAAGAATAGAGAGAAAAATGCAGCAAAGCTTGCAAATATCAAAGAAATTTTAAAAATTCAGTTCAAAAGAACCCTAGTTTCCAATAGATAGAAGCCGATGAGCATGGGACACTAATTTTTTTTCCAAAAGAAAGTTTTAAACCTCGGTGAAAACCTATTCTGAAATAGATGTGTTTAACATCTCATAACGATCTTTAAAAACATAGATTAGATGACAGAATGAGCACGTTATAACTGATCAACTGATGCAATGCAATTATTAAACAAGTGGAAATATAATTATAAATTATTTTAAAAGATTATTCGTTTCAGTTTGTTAAAATAAAAGAAAAATGGACTGAAAACCAAATAGTGTATTTGAAAGAGTAATTGTATGAATTTTAATGAAGAAAAGAAAGTGTTGAGTTCATAGTGAAGGAAATCAATAGCCTAAAAAGAAAAATACGCTATAATAAAACTTTTGCTAAAGACACTATATTATATTCTTATTTTATATGTATCTGATATATAGATACAGTTTTTATTTCTTACAGATAAAGAAGCAATGCATATATTGCTTATGAGTCTACGTTCTCGTGACCAAGTGGATTCAGAAGGGAGTGCATGCTTAAGACTCTTAGAGATGATGAGAGTTCTCCAAACAGCAATTGTATTAACCCAAAGCTAAAACACATAAAAGGACATTAAATTCATAAAATGTTGGATCAAAAGGAACAAAAACTAAGGGCACGTATCATTTGTGAGAAAACAAAGGAAGAGGAAGAAGTGATACAGTGCATAAAATTGTCATCTTGGGTTCATTCATTGCGCGCTGGTGTGAATTTGAGAATTAAAAAATGTTTTTGTTCTAATTGTGCCGAAAGAAATTGGTGGTCCAATCTAAATGACAGTTTCCTTAATTGGACCGATGATACACTTTTTGTAAGTTATTTTTTCACCTACAGATAGAAGTTGATGAGCATGGGACACTAATTTTTTTCCGAAACATTTCCTATTCTGAAATAGATTTGTTTAACATCTCATAACGATCTTTAAAAACATAGCTTACATGACAGAATAAACACTTTATAAAAAGTCTATTTTATGAAAAGTTAATTACATCGTTCTGAAGATAAATAAGCTACAAAAAATTCTATTGCTCATTTTTCATTAAAATTATTTCTCTATCATTGTACATTAAAAAATATCAAGTGGTAGAAATTCGCCAACCTTCCCCTATAGGTCATTTCTGAGCAACAGAAAAATCTGAAATCTGATTTTTTTTTTTTTTTTACTCGGGATAAGCCTTTTTTTACCTATCAAAGCGAATTGTTCAAATTGATTAAGATTTAAAAACACAATGATAATAAGCATTTCTGTCACGCGACTGTATCTGTTTTGTTATAGTACGTTTACTAATACTAATACTTACGAAAATTTTTTATTAAGTATTTCCTAGGAATGGGACCCAAAGTTGGGCCATCTTTGAAAGCAACTGAGAAATATTATCCTTTTAATTAGCGATGTCTTATTTCAGTTACTTGATCCTATAATTTCCCCAATTTCATTCTGACTGATAATTACTATCCCATGTGAAGTGCGCGCGCATTAACAGCAACAACAAAAAAACACACTATATTATAAAAAACATGTCGGAATTAACATTATAAAGTCTTTCAGCAGTCCTTAAAATAACAAGTTTGTGCCGAGTTAAGGAGGACTACATCTTTCCCTTTTCCACTTTCTCACAGGGGATGTCCCTCGCGGAGACAAAGAAAATTTACTACAAGCCACCACCACTTTATCTGGCAAGATTAAGAAGAAGGGGGGCCCTCCTGAAGAAATGTCTGCGTCGGCGCATAGGATGTATCCTCACCTGGCACCCAGAGCACCCTTCGCCTACCCCCTAGTGACCTGCCTTGAACTAGCTCAGCTGTTTCCATTTTTCACATCCGACCGGTGGTGCGCCTAGCCTAACGGTTCATTGAAAGGAGTCTTCCGACTTTCCTTAAACCACAGGGGAAAGTTCGCATTCTGCCCCCACCCCCCTGCTCTCCGTTTTTTATCTTCGCTCGCATTATTACCCCGTGGGGTTAGGAGCTTTCGATTTTTTTTTCTGCCTCCTCCTCCTTCCCACTTTCACTTTCAGAAGCAACAGATTGGATCGAGGTTTTTTTCTCCCCTTACTTTTTTTGAGTGGGTTGGAAAGATTTTGGTGTCTTAAGAGTAGACCACGTGCGAGTTGCCTTGGCAGAGAAGCCTTGGAGACGTTTCTCCCCCTTTTCTTGTGAATTTGAAAAAGAATCGTTTGGTGTTTATTTTTTTTTATTTCTGTGCCGTGAGATTAGAAGTGGTTGATTACGTCAGTAATTATGTAGATTTTGGTGGGAATGTATTTATTTAATTCTAGTTTTAAAAACAATTTTAAAATTAGATGAAAATTAAAAGTTTTTAAATTTGCATATTTTATCTACAGAGGTCATTTAGAAAAACAGAATTTTTATGCTCCGTTACCAAAAAAAAAAATTCTGCATTGTAGGAATTTGTCATTCAGTGAATTAACGATTTCTGTTTGGTCAGATATTGATCGACAATTCAACATATTTTCACTTATTTCAACTTCTTTTCACTTCATATATTTCAACATATTAACACTTTCACTTAAATAAGTCCATTTTATCCCAAGTATTAAAGGTAAGTAATTAAAGTAAGTATTAAGCAGTTGTTTATGTAGCAATAAAATAGTGCTTAAATTCGGAGAAAGATATGCACAAAAATATTTTGGTTAATATGGAGAACAAATTTGTCAAATTATTTCTCTCTGACAATTTAGACTTTTCTTTGAGATTTTATAATCAAGTTAATAAAGGAAATGAGTACTATTTTGACAAAATTCATTTATTCAATTTCATTTTTTCAACATTAATTCCTAATTAACTAATAATATTCATTTTATTTACATAATGCTGTTATGCTCGGCGTTGCTAAGGGATAAAATACTTTCAAGTCTAATATTTTTGATGTTAAAAACTACTTTTGTATAGAAAATTGCAATACCCAAAATTCTTTTATCTTTTGAAATGTTTTGTAATTAAAATGAGAATATCAATTGAACCAAACGATTTTTAAAAACTGCCAATACCTATTTTTCTCCATAAGTTATTAATATTTGTGTTGCATAGGTGCTTCAAATTTTGTTCATAAATCTTGAAGTATAAGAAAGATCTTAACGGATGTTTTGGGACAATTAATTACATAGTAAATTTTTAATTAAGAAAAAGCGTTGAAATAAATATGAATAAAAAAAATAATAAAATCAGTCTTCATCCAGAATTCTTCTACTGTGAAATAGCAACAGTTCTTCTTATGTATTCTTGTTCTTCAACAATAAAAAAAAGTGTTGCAAATTGTAAATTTTATACACAGTTTAATTTTTGAAATTTTTAAAAAATGATGGCGACGAATTGAACGAAATGAAACTTGTATCATGAAAAGATAATTTTTTAAATTTTAAATATGAGTAAAAATAGTTTTTATGACATAATACATATTTTCGAAAAACATCACGGAAAATGCCATATCTTGCTTTATTTCTAATTAACTGAAATTTTAATAAGATTAGGGCTTTTAAAAGTTGATGATGATCTCTCTCTTCTTATATAAAATATATTTATAAAAATAAGCAAAAATTTCAGAAAGAAAGATGTATTAGTTCAAATTCTCACCGTTGCCTAGTAACAGAGTAGCTATAAATTTGCTTTATTTCAAAATCGTCTACATGTAAACAATTTATTAAATTTTTAAAAATTAGCAAAAATTGAAGGAAAAATTTAACGTATAAAGTTGATATCATTGAAAAGGTAAAATTTTGAACTTTAAGATGGTGTAAAAATATTATTTTTGGAACAAATTGTGCCGAAGTTATTGCGGAGAAACGGTTTCGGTTAATTTCTAATCAACTGACTGTCTAATTAACTTTTGCACTTTGAAAAGTTGACAGGAATCTTCCTTTTGTCTTAAATAATAAGTATGCAAAATTTGGTTCTAAACGGTGCAGTGTTTTAGGAGGAGATGTTAAACATACATTCATACCGACATTGACTTTTATTTATATTAAGATATATTTATGAAAATAAGAAAAAATTTCTTAAATAAAGGTAAATTAGTTCAAAGTCTAACCTTTGCCTAGCAATTGAATAGCTATAAATTTGCGTTATTTCAAAATCCTCTGCAAGTAATTAACAATTTCATAAATTTTGAAAAATCAATAAAAATTGAAGGAAAAATGTCATAGACATAAAATTGGTATCATTGAAAAGGTAAAAATTTGAACTTTAAGAAGGTATAAAAATAATTTTTGAAGGATAATTTCTCCGAAGTTACTGCGGAAAAACGGCTTCGGATAATTTCTAGTTAACTGACTGTTTAATTAACATTTGCACTTTGAAAAGTTGACAGTAATCTTCCTTTTGTTTTAATTAATAAGTATGCAAATTTTGGTTGAAATTAGTGCCGTGGTTTAGGAGGAGATGTGGAACATACATACAAACAAACATACATACCACACAATGACTTTTATTTAACACAATTAAGATTCGTATCCTTTCTCTGTGTCATATAGAGTTAGCTCTGCAAGACAACGCAATATCGACATTGTAGTTGATGGAAACACATTCTCTTTGTTTTGTTCTATGATTTTAAGTATACTGAATATTGTCATCAGTGAATATCATGAAAATAAAGGATGAAGTTAATTCAAGATTTGAAGAAAGCAATTGAATCTTGTCACCTCTGAAGAAACTATGATAACCGGAATGTTACATGAAAGAAGAACATCTAATTTCAACAAATTTGGATTTCAATTTATACGTAATAGGCTTTTTAGGCTGTTAAAATCATTTCGAAATATTCAAGCCTATGAAATCAAATATTTTTTGCTGAAAGGTGTGCTACAATGTTTTCCATATAGAGTGCATTAACTAAATAAATGGATTATGGATGTACAAGAAAATATCTCCTTGAATTCAAACGAAGTAATTAATATTTGTCATACAACTTTTTTCACGCCTTAAAAAATGCTGCTTCGGAATTAAAACTTTATTTTAATAAGAAATAAATGGTTTATCTTTTATATGATTCGATGAATGATATCTGTTATATGATATTTTTTATTCGATGTAATGTTTGTCTCATTGCAAATATTTTTAAACTCACAGCTTATTGGCATTTCTTTTTAAAGTTTCCTTTCCTCTATTTTGAGATTAATATATGAAATATGCTATACATTTCATATATTGAAAGCTATAGACCAGTAAAATGAGTAAATTCTTCTTCATACAAATAGATCTTTTATTTTATAAAGATACGACAAGGTAATGTTATTTTGAGTATGCTTTTAACGTTTATGTACATATCTGTAGAGTTTATAAAATATGTGAAAAAGGCTAGCAAGCACTCCACACACCAGAAAAAGGCAGATGGCTAAAAAGCCTTTTAAAATAAATATAAATAAATGCCAACAATCACTGGACATACTCCTGCTTTTATACGACGGCATTCTTGAATGATGACAGCAGGTCCGATCGAGGCTGGATACCTTCCCTCTGTAAAACTATTTTCTCTGCTATCGATTGGATTATGCTAAGAAACCAAACCCTCTTGTCCTGCTGTAAAGAAGAAATGGTAGAAGACTAGAGAAATAGTTTGAATAATGAATATCACGGTATAGAAACTTCAAGCAAACATTTCATTGTTTATTTGAAGCACTCAAAATTCTTAGAAAATGAGTCGCGCTTGATTATGATATAAAATTAAAAATTAAATGTTATTTTCAAAAATAATTGGAGTCGATTTACCTGAAGTCACAGTAACAAGACTGCACAATGTCTTATGCAGTGTTTTGACATCATGTCCTTTTTTTTTCTTACAAGTTACGTGATTGATTTCAAAATTAACTTGGCACGGCGCCTTTTGCTTGAGCATGAATTATCTCCTTTGTAGACCATTTATTTATTGCCTGCTAAGCTAACCAGAGCTGAGAATAATAAGTCCGAGCCTGGTACGAAATAAAAATTTTATTTAGGCCTCTGGGCTCGGGCGTCGGCAAATTTTTTTTACTCTTTTAGGGTTTTAAAAGTAATAGTCGTTTCTTTTATACTTATAAAAATTTCCAGATCTTAATGCATAAAATTCAAACAATATATACAGCTTCTAACTTTTTTGATATTTTTCTAGAAATAGAATTCCAATATATATATATATATATATATATATATATAAAACTTTCATATATTACTGAACTTTTACTTAAATATATTTTTATCTTTTATAAAAAATTTTTTTTTTTTAGGAATTTGACCAATCACGATTAAGCGTTCCATGGGGCTTCGAAAACTGTTATGATACCATCGCCCATATACAAAAATTAAGACGGGGATATATCCCCACTTATCGCATAGTCATAAATAACGATAAGGGAGACATTTCCGATCTAAAAGCAGTGGGCTGAAAATAATTTTTTTCGTACATGATTTTTTAAAAGTTTAGAGCTACAAGCATTTCAGTGCTTCCTTCCATAGATAATTTAATACTTCACACGAAAAATTAATTTAATACATTGATTTATCTTGCTTTTTTCATTTCTTAAGGCAGTTAAAATGCCCTACCATTTCTAATTTTTTGCTTTTTCATAATTTATAATGACAGGTTTGCGAAACGTAAGATAGTAATTGAGTTATAAAATTCTACTTTTTTCAAAGTGGATAAATCGTGATAGACGGAATGATTATCATATAAAAAAATCCTGAGTTTGTCGCTTTTATCATGGTCGAAAGATACGACGTTAATACAACGAAGAGTGGCAATTTTAGGCGATTACCTTTTCTAAAAAAATACCTAGGAGAATTCTACTAAAAATATCTTCCTTATAAAAAAAGTTTTCAGAATTCCCTATACAGTCGTTAGTTGAAAAATGCCGTTTTGACTTAATTTTTACTTCACGTAACAAGGAAAAAAAAGGAAAGAAAATTGATGTTCTAAAAATCGTTTTCACGCCGGCTACACGCTCCTGTTATTACGATCCCACAAAAACCTTGAAGAAAAATTTTAAAAACCCTCTACTATTGATCATCACTTCCTTGCAAGAACGCCTCCGTTGTAGCAAAATTCTTTGTGCCCACATGGGAAAATGATGTAAATGGCAAAAGGTTCCACCAGTGGAGCGTGTAGCAACAAAATGATTGATCTCACCGTGAAATATGGTCCTTGAATCCAAACCCCTTGCGGGGGGAGCCAAGACTTTCAAGGAAGTCTGAGGAGTTCTTGGGATTTTTTTTACCTACTTTCTTCATCAATTTTTTCAGCTCGCCCCTTTTCTTCAAGGACGTTCCACGATCTTAAAGTCGACCTTCAGTTTCCTCCGCTTACTTGTATTATAGGTAGAGCGGCTATAAATTTTAATCCGGCTATACACCTTTCAGGTGGATTTTGACAATAAGTTATACTTAATGAAAGTAAGGTGAAGTGCTACATGTATGCAAGGTCTATAACAACAGGTGGTGTCTTAAAACAGATAAACATCTATATTTGTACAGTTTTTTTTCTTGTATGGCTTACATGAAAGATGTCATTCAAGTTTGTTGGGATATTGGGCAAAACGCAGTGAATATTTGTAGTAAGTTTTAAATGGGATGCACCAATAAATATAAGACGGTTGATACATGAATTGCGGATAACTTTTATTTCTACTTAGTGCTCACATTTATTCATGTTTATTCCCTTCGCCGGAAAAAACGCTATTAATTTTTGTAATCTTTTCATTCATAGTAATGCTGCTCTTTCAGTTCTTAAGTTACCGATATTTCTGAACTTTTGAAGATCTTTTTACAACGCACTTTAATAAAAAATTTTCACCAATTTCATAATTTGATACATGTACTGAAATACTTGATGAAAAATTGTTTTCAGTTGGAATGATTGATTCCTGTAAAATCTTAAATACAGATATTCTACATTTTTATGAGTCGATTAATCTGATTCCTAATATATAGAGAAGTTTCTTCAAGAATTTATATAAAGGAAACCAAAGAGGGAAAATAAAATCTTTATTTTTCTTGCAATGAGAACACTGCAAGAAATTGTAAGTCTGCTGAAAAATGTTTCGAAAATTTAAGTAAAGTCACCATAAAGGTGAAAAATTGTCTGCCAGCCCCATGGAATCAGAATATGAAAATTATAAAAATATTTAAAAGCTAATCTTTATAAAGTTTGCTGTAATTTAGAACAAGTTTTATACCTTCAAAATTTTTTCAATATTTTATAATGACTGCACAATATCTGGTTTCAGAAAATAAATCCTTATTTGCTTTGCCTTAATTTTTACTCATTTATGCTGCTAAAACTTGTTTCACCGAGCGAAGCGAGAATCTTGAACAACTTGACCGTTCAGTATTCAATAAGTGAATGGTCTGTAACATACACACTAAAAATTAGAACAAGTTACAAAACAAATAAAGAGATGTTTGGATTGAAAAGAAAGCTCTTAAACTCATATGCGTATGGAGTGTCCCAAAATAACTGTCAGCAGCTTTCGTATTTCCGAACAAAGTCACCAGGCGAACTGACAGCAATGTAAGTATGCCGTTCATCTCGTTGTGGAACAATAATTACGCGATAAACATATTTCATTCTATACTGTAGGGTAGACCGGGGCTAGTTGGCCATAGGGGCACCTTGGGCCAGACGCGATATTTTGAATGCTTTTCGGTATTTAACGATGTCATTTCAGACAAGTGTGTAATATCCAGCCTTCCTTCTTTCGTATCAGCGTCGTTGAAGAAGTAGCGTTCATTAAAGAACCAGCCAGAATTTTCTAATTTTTGTTAAGCTGAGTAAATTTCCTCACTTATGAATTATCGTTTTTTTTCTTTGCTTATAAATTATAATTTCCATTTTTACAAATCATTTTTTCAAATAAAATTTACATTTTTACATATTCAGAACGATAATTCTTCATTGCTACTTTAGGGCTTGTTTTCTTATCGAAATGCTTTCAGAATAAGTCCTTACACTCATGAGAAACAAAAATGGCGATATAGGTCTAGTTGGGCCATTTCGTATGCGGGAAAATTGGCCCGCACTTCTACACAGGATATATCAGGATGTGCATTATACAAATATCTTTGAATATCTGGGATGGAATTGTAACAGATTTTTTATGCAAGATACTTGTTACTAAAAAACATGCGGACTCAATTTTGATTATAATTACGCAATACTATTTGACGATGACCATAAAAGCTGTACCTTAGTTTCTATTGAACAGAAATGCACAAAATTTATATATAATACACATACTGTGGATAATAACACAACTACGTCACTTAAATTAATAAAGTATAATAATATAGAAGATTGTTTTGTGATACTCACTTCATGTTAGTAGTGACTCAACTTACCCTGCAGTCGGGGCAAGTTGGGCCACGCAACTTGGTGTCAATTTGAGGTTTTAAATTAATACTGACAGTTAATATATTCAAATTTTACTACGGAAAATTATTTCTAAAGGTTCACTAATAGTAGTTTTGAATTCCCTCTTTTTTGTAAATTCTTAGAAGAAAAAACGGCTCAACTAGCCCCGGTCTACCCTACTTTGAAAAGACGTTGAAATAACACAAAGGTTCCCAACCTGCGGTACACGTACTCCTGGGGGAACGCGAGGAATAAATTAGGGCTACTCTAAAGTGATATTGGTAATGGCGGAAAACACAAAAAGTAAGAATATTCCAGAATTTCGTGTTCTCAAGTTCAATGAAAAATGAAAGTGAAAATTGCACGAGTCTGAAAGCCAATTAATGAAATAAAAAAAGGAAGAAGTAGATTAATATTCAGTAATTGAGTTAAAGTCAAAAATAAAATTAAGTTCTTTCGAGTCGTTTGAAGACTAGACATTTTAGAGATAACTAAAGCCTTGGAGTTTTTAATAAAAAACTTTTTTTTGTGCTGGGGATGGTTGGGAGGGGGTACTCAAAAATAAAAGATTAATCAAGGGGTGTGCAAGTGAAAAAAGCTTGTGAACCCCTGAAATAACATATGCTGACTTTTACACTCCATTTTTTTTAGTTGGGAAGACAAATATGAAAACCGTCCTAAAGCCCATATCTCGCACCGTGCAATTTCTGTTTCTTCCCTGTGCTGAAAAAAAGAATTCTGCTGCTAAATATTCCCAATGGATGTTGAGGTTCTGCTTGAAATGTAATCAATGCATTAAAACTGTATCCAAAAAGAATTTAGGAAGCCTGCATTTACCGAATGGCAAGAAATCATGCGTCTGTATCTCAAGTGTAGTCCGGTTGTTCGAGAAGGAAAAGAAATGCTACGATTCTGACTGCGATAGTTTTAAATTTATTTGTAAAAATCTTTTGTTAATTTATGTACTTTTTCAAACTTTTCTTCTTCATAAGAAGTTTTATTCTTAAACCTTGCTAAAACCTTGCGAATATAAACTACCTTGCGAAACTTTCTGCCGTTAGTTAATGAGAGCTCAGATGCTGTTAGTTGTTTTTGGACCGTCTAAGTAAGTTGAAAAAAACAAACTGTTGTAAATTGTAAATGATAGATTTAATTCAATCATGAAAGTTCTTTAAAAGAAACAGGAAATAAGTAAGTAGCCATAAAAAATATTTTTTTAATTTTCCTTATATTTTTATTAGTAAGTTGGAGGTGTTGTAAATTTTAATAAAACTTCTCAAATAATGAAAAAAAGATAACTGGAAACAATTAAAAGATTATAGAATTATGAACAGTATATAATACTTCGTTCAATAATACTTGTAGGCATGAAAGGGAATTCCAACCAGCTTAATCATGCGGAATGTCTAATTACAATAAATAACAATGTCGAACAATATAACATATGAGAAGTATAACAGTCCAGCTAAAAATAAAAATAATTTCAATCATCACTCATTTTGAGGAAGAAGATTCTCCAAGATATTCTGAAATATATTCCTTATACCAGTTTTAACCAGACTATCCCGAACCAAGTCAAAAATATTCTACTACTGAAGTTCTTTGGAAAAATTTTGTTTATATGTTTGAATTTTGAGCGACCATTAATATAGTGGATATACGTTACCAATATCTGTTCCACAGTCAACATTAGGGAATTTTTTTTATAAAATATGCAACGATGAGCCGGAAAACAACTATTGCATATCTCTATATATTATTATGTTTGTTTTAGCTAAATTTAATGTAGTATCAATTCCAGGTGATTTTGTGAAGTTACCTTTGTTTCAGTTTAATTTAATTTTCCTAGTATAGCAGTAACAAAAAATATAGTAATTAAAAAAATTATAGGAACGAAAAGAAGTAAAAGTTTGAAGATTACTTATTTTTTGGTTGATAGTTCTATACAACCATGGGTTTTAAGGATTTGATTCAAATAAAAGTTGCCATAGCATTTCTTAACATTAACATAGAGCATCAGACAAAAAAAAAGGAAAAATTGATAGTTTCCAATCTTAGCTTCCAATATTTGATAATCTTTCATTTCAATTTAAATTTAATTTACGATCTTGAAATATTCATATATATGTCTACCATTTCTTTTTTCATTGCATCACTTGCATATTGACCATGCATTCAAAGGTTCCTTCGCTGACCTTAAACCAATGTAACAATGCTTTATCTCAAATAAGAACTTTTTTAATTTCTTGCATGACAGAATCTCCTTTTTTGTTAAACTCTAGGCCCGTAAGGACCGTACGTAACACACTAAAAACACGTATCTCATCTAAACTATTTTCAGCTTTTTCATTTGCTTTCAAAGTTGGCAGCCTATGCAGAAAAGACATCGTGCAATCCTAACTTCTCTTCACAAACTATAAAGATATACTAATAAAGAATTGATAAGTAATGTTAAAAACATGAAAATTAGACAAATTCTAGCCCACGGTTTATAAATTTACAGTATAATTTGACATGCAACACTGTGAAATAAAAGAAAGTTAACAATACTAAATAAATTTGTTAAAGTTTATTTTTCTGTTTTACTCTTACAAACAACCCATTATTATCATTATTATTTACTTCCTACTTTACTTTCATTAGGATAAAATGAATATAAAATCGTAATAAGCAATATTTCTTATTTTTTCATAATTTTGAAAAAAAGCTAATATTATTCTAGCACGAATCAGAAAAGCCAACTTTTAAACTTTATTCATAAAAATTATTATAAGATTTCCATATCAAATAGAAGATATTTTCATAAAAAGAAATATCACAAATACCAATCTTCTACCTCTCTAAATCTTTAAAAAAATGTTCGTTTAAAGATTAATAGTTTAATAAAGCAAGTAAGGAATAGAGTAATAAAATACAGATGTCTAAATTTCCTAAGTTTTATCCAGAAATAACAGACATAAGCAGCAAATAAACCAAATAAAAGCCTGAATAAAATTTTTACAGACTGTTATTGAATCTTTTAAAGAAAAATACCATAGAACACAAATTTCAGTTTAAGAATGCAAGTTAAATTAATTCTTAAAACTTTGATTAATGTTTTAATTAAAGAAAATAAATTCAGGAAGGAGCAATAAAAGATGCAGTAACATTCAGCTAAATTCAACTTTTAGTTTTATTTCTGAAATTCTGAATGAAATTATAATGAGAAAACAACTACAATTAAGAGACTTACCTTTCCATGCCATAAAAAACAGAAACAAAGCACAACAGCTCGATTTATTTGCAGAAGTACAAAAGACAAATATTGAAGGAAGAATCATTGAGGAAAACAACACCAGAAAAGTTATTTCGATAACAGATACTGTTGAATACCAAATAAAAATTTTAATATTATTCACTTCGCAAGTATTCAAAACTTTCCTAACAAAAATTTAACCACCAGAACCCAATAAGTTGTAGAATATGCATTAAAATAAAATTTGAGTAACAAACTTTCAGCAAACGATTTTTTTTGCAAAGTAATTTTATGGCAAAACAAATTAATATATTAAAATAAATTTCAGTACGCAAAAATATTAAAATAAAAAATACGATATTAAAATATAAATTCTCATTAAGAATTGGAGGGAAAATCTAATAATTTTTCAGAATTGTTAGCGGAAATGAGATTATTTAGTTCTCAATAAAAATAATTATTGTTTTAAGAAAGTTATGATTAGGAATTTATGCTATGCCAAACGATATTTGTATTTATTATCTAAAATCCAAATATACTAGACGTGAAAGAAAGAAGTGATATGAAATAACATCTGGGAAAAATTCTAAGAAATTTGCTTATTCTATTAAAAAGGTAGTAGAGAAAACTTGGAGAGTTTGAAACATTCCTAGCAAATTTAAATTCTTGAAAAAGGTATTTGAGATTTTTATTTTATAGGAAAAAACCTTTAATCTCAGGCTTTGTATTAAAAACAAACAAGCTTTAAAAAAACAATTTGCTTGATTTTAGTATCGTTATTTTATATTTTTATTGAAACCATCTGAAAATAAAAATGAGTTGTAGACTTAATATTTTTTCATTTAAAATAGATCTGTTCACGATTTTGAATAAATTTTTAATTTAAATTAATAATCGGCTAAATTAAATATTTTCATGATTATTTTGCTTCTTATATCAGCTAACCACCAAGAATTTCATTTTTTAATCTTAAATTATATCTTGTATTCTAAATTTAATTATTTTGTTTTGTTTATAGAATTCTAAATCTGAATTAAAACTTTGAATTATTCATAATAAATAAAAATGATGTTCTGTACCTAATTAAAGTTGAATTTGTATTCATTTATCAAATATTTTCAAACTAATTCAATATTGTTTTGAACTTAAGAATTTTAATGTTAAGATCTCGCTTCGGTTATTTTATAATATGATAACCTGCATACTAAAGGAAAAAATGCACGAGGTATTATCTGAATGATTATAATATGTGATAATATGATGACATTTGGGCAGAAAATAGATGACGGTTAAAAATTTACAATTACAAATTTACATTTACACATTACGGCAAATAATGACATGCAGCGTTTTTATAACGGAGTGCTTATCAAGTAGACACTTTGGGGAAAGAGAGAGAGAGACAGAAGAGAGTGGAGAACTGCTTTTATTGCTAACTGAAAATATTTAATCTTGCATTAATAATATGCCGATTTTGAAATTTCTTTCAAAATTACGTAGTTACTTAAGTTAGTTTGCTTCTGCGAAACTTACTTTTGGCAATCGAATTTCTTATTGATCTAATCAGACATTTTAATGATATCGAAAAGCACAAGCTGAGTTTTTTTTATCAATCTATTTTAATCAAGTGTATTCATTTTTGTATAAATTTACTTTCTAATTCGGAAGTACATTGGTATTGAACAAAAGAATGCTTTTTGAAGATGCTGTTATTTTATGAAAGGTAATATAGCTTGCAGAGACCAGTTTTAGTTCGATGGTTTGGAAGACCATCACTTGTTCAAGGACTTCATATTATGGTTCATTTTGAGAATTGACAGACGGGTGAGTACAGTAAGGTAACCGGCTTCATACTACGATTAGTCATTCAACAAAATTCATGTTGGCGCATAATAGCTTGAAATTGGCTCAAGGTATATTATTCACCATTTAATTTATAGTTCATGTTAAGTCGTAACAAAATCATGCATCTCTTTAAAATTTTATACGGAAGAGGGGAAATCTGTCTCATTAGTATAAATACCTATACTAAAATATTTTTAAGTGGGGATGTCCTGTCTCTGCATTTTTTGAAATGAAAACGTATGTAAAAGAACTAAATCAATTAATCAAAGAAATACCCATCCTAAGATCGATAGTAATGAATAAAATAAATAAATATTCTATAAACTGACTCCATTCATACTCTTGTCATTCATAATGACATAGAGTTTTGTAACATATTCCGTTTTGATCATTGTTATTTATATATGTGTTCTTTTGCATCGTATCAAATCCATTGTTATTTGTAGAACAAAAGCTTTTGTGTCTTTCATCTTTCCATTTCACAGCTAAGTTGATAATACATGAATAAATGAAATTAAGTTTTATGGATTTAGTGACTGCAAAATCTTTTGGTGCATTCTTCCGGTTACTTCAAATTGTTTCGATACTGCTAATATTTTTTATGCGTTTGTTGGTAAAATTTTGGTAGCAGAGACCATCTATCTAAGAAAATGCTCATAACAAGCTCTAATAAATGCGAGTAATGTGTGAATAAATTCAGGGCATTTTGTACCGTACATATTTTAAGTTTGATGTCTTCCTCGATTTCGATTCACACAATATTTTACTCCACAAGTATGCTTTTAAAATATATTAAATTATTCATAAGTTAACCTTCCTTTATATTCCATCCGAGATTCGTCTAATCATATTTCTTCTGGTATACAGATGTGCAAACTTCTGATATAAGTAATCCAAAATGTTCAGAACTTCATATAAAGGTTAACTTTTAGTGAACACTTCATTAGTCGTAAAATATAAAAATGAGTAATTCAAAAAGGCATAACTTTTTTTATAAATTCAAGCCCATTATTCCTCGTTTTAACGAGCAGAACTTTAACCTCGTTTTAACGAACGGAGTTTTTAATTTGTGTCATCGAAATGAACCAAGAAATGGTTACATATTTTCCACATTAATTTTAGTCAAATTCTTTTTTCCGCTTTGCGTTGCTCACTTGCTTTTACATAGCTCTTATGCCGTTACAACAACTTTCCAGATGTCTCTTTCAATTCAACGTTTAACATTTTTAAAGACTTAACAGCTTTTTCCAGTATTTCCAATTATGATTTCTGTAGACCGAAATTTATCGAATATTACCATGCTTCATTAAATTTTTTTCATCTTTCCAAAACCATTCACTAATAACGACATCATTTCTTATGTGGAAGATAAATCTATCTTTAGTATCATCCTGTTCATCACATAGCACTCTACACTTTTGCGAAATGGTATAACAATGTCTCCACCTCCCCCTTTGATTTCGCCTCATCGCCGCACATTATTGGTCGTTTTCTTTTTGAAAACTGACGAATCACTGCCCTCAGTGTCACTTTCCATTTTGAAACTACAATCAACATAATGTGTAATAGCAGCCAATAATTTTCTTTTATTGCTATTTGCATTCATATAATTTATTTTCTTTGTATAAAACTAATATATTTTCATAAAAAACATAGTCCTGTGTATAAGAAAAAGTATAATACTGCGATTCCGACTGCATTTCCTCCTTATTTCAAACAATAAAAGCAATCAACTCACGTAACACGTCATTATCAATTCAGATATAGACAATAATGGATGTATTTAACACAACGTTCTCATTGGGGAAATAAATAAAAATCGTATGCCCAAAGTAAGCCTTTGTTGCGAATGACATCAATATCAGGGCAAAATGTAACATTCTACCCTGATATTAGAGTAACATTTTATTCTGATTTTATCGTTACATTCTATCCTGATATTAAACAGTTAGTTAAACATTAGAATCGGATATACTGTAAAATGAATGTACAAATGCCATTTTAAAATATCGAAATAATTAGTTCATTATCTAATTAGCAAGAAGCTATTGAGCATTTCTTTTCTTCGGAAGTTTATAAATAGAAATATGTTGTATTAACGTATGGAAATTAAAATCATTCAAAGAAAGCAAAAAAACTAAGGAAAATACTCTAAGAGAATCGAATTAAACACACAAGGAATCCATTCTAGTCCCTTTATCAAGGGCTAAGGACTATATTCGAAATGGATTCAAAATATTTGGGAAATTTTTCTGTAAGAAGCTTGCATTACGCCAAATATAGCTTCTTTTAGCCCGAAATTTCCCAACAAAAGACAAAGGAGATCAGTACCATCTAATAAGCATTATTTTAAAAGAAAAAGGAAAGTATTAACGAAAGTATTATTATTATTATATATATTTGCATTAACGTATTAAGATAAAGCTTTTAAACCATTGTATTAAGAATAATTTTTTTCTGAATTTTCAAAACAACTTTCTTAAAAAAATGAATTCATTATTAAAAATTTTATTTTATAATTCATTTTATAGGAGAACAGTAAATATTTTACTTAAATGTTTCTAACATTGTGCATAGTAAGCAGCTATTTCACGGTAAAATTTATTTTCCAATTAAAAGATAGTGTACGAAGATAAATATGAAGAGCATCGAGATATTTAAAGTTCAACCATTGCAGGGTGAGGTAAAGAAAAAGAAAAGGAATTCTGAATAAAAATGTTTTGTGTTCTATTACTTATTCGTCTTTATTAAATTTTGAAAATCGAATTGGATGTAAGTGGTGTTTCAGCCTTTCTGAATACATGCCAACGGTAGTATTTGATTATATTCCATGATTCCTCATCAAACTTATAAAAAATAACTTATAAAATTTTAGATTATTTATTTATTTTTTGTATTCAAATATTTAGAACCTCCTCACACAAGTCAAAATATCAAAATGATTCTTAATTGCAATTTAAAATATAAATTATCAAGATAAGTTGAAAAACTTTTGAAATATTAGAATGAGATTTGGAAATGTGTTGTATAGCAGTAATAAACTATACGTTTTTTATACTGAACATCCGTAATTCCAAAACCAATAATGATGAGTATGACCATAAAGAAATTTTTTAAAATTTTTTTTGTCTTAGTAATAATTTGTCAAATTTGAATTCGCTATTATCATTGAAAGGAAATAAACAGTTAACTGTACCCTATCTCCTGCTATTTTTACAATGACAGTTATAAATAATTTTAACTTCTATAAAATAAGATTTCCCTGTTCCAACAATATTTTTTAAAGTGTATATATTGTTATGCAGCATTTTTATAGATTAAGTGCGGCTTTTAAGGAAACTTTCTTCCATTAATAGGTATTTTATATACGAACTATAAGTTTAGTCTGTGTAATAGAGCTGAATTGCCATAGACAATTTGTAAAAGAGTATTATTATTTAAGCACAAGGAAATCAGTAGTTAGAACTTAATAGCTTCATGCACTTCTTGTTGTAATCTTATAGGGAGTTTTAAGGATGAGGAAACGTGACGGGATTAGATTATAAAAAGGCAAATTCTATTTTAATACGCTTTAAAAAAGAAAATTATAGCCCGTTCAATATTTTTTTTAACTCTGCTTACCCTTACTTGTCGATATGTGCAGAATTTGCAGTTAAAAAATTTGGGGAAAAAAGGTCATTCAGTTCAGTTTAGCCCAGTACCCTAGAAACTCCCTCCTTTTATGCTGAAATTCACTTTTACATGCGGGTCGACGTCTCTCAGCTTCACAGAACGCACCTGGGAAAAATTTCGCCTTCCATCTCCCTTAGCCAGGTGAAACGACTTTACTGTGCCCCTCTATGAAATGTTTATGAAAATATGAAGGGACCATAATATTTTGATAAACTTATTTTACGGTAACACATGGTATTTTAACTCTGATTACTTTTTTAAGGGAAACATAAACCGGTATCCTGTAATTTAGCAATAACACTGACTGCTACTATATTTAAAAGAAAAGCGAAATTTTGAGATTCCGATGAATCTCAAAATTTATAGCAGGATAAACAGCATACCGTTCCTCAGGAATTTTATTAAAATTGGGCTTTTAGAATTTTTTTTATATCTCTGTGCCTTCAGTTTCATGTTATCAACTTATAAATTTACTTACTACGTTTGAAGACTTTCTTTTCTCTTTTTTTTGGATATTATAAACTCTGATTGTTGCACAGAAATTATAATTCATTCATTCATTAGCCAGGAGAGCCGACTCAACCTTATGATTTTAGAGTGCATGTTGACTCTCCAGGATTAACGGCAGTCATTATAGAAATCTACCTACTTTCCTAATGTTAAAACATTTATTTTGTATTGAAGAGATTCTAATATAGTTTATATGAATTACATCGTCCGCACACTATCGTAACGCCTACTTTTCTAGATTTACTAATATTTCCAAACATCTCAAAATTGATATAAAGTTTTTTTACAATTTCCAGCGTTTTTTTCCCTTTATTTTCAAACATAGAGGCATTTATGCTTTCGTAAGATCCTTTCGCTGGCAGAAAATCCCTAGAATTAATACAGATATTATTAATGAGGAATAAAGCAAGACATAGTAACATTAAAAATATTGTAGAAAATTGAGACTTAAGTCTCAATTTTTATTCGACTTATTACTCGTTGCCTATTATAAGCATTGTTCAGCCTTGTGATATTTAGCGGAAAACTGCTGCTAAAAAGATTTTTCAAACTAAATATCTAACACTGTGCTCAAGGGAATGATTTGGTCTAAAAAAAGTTGAATAATGTTTGAAATGATATTCACTTACGCGCTGCTCGTGAAAAGGGTCTGACTTAAATTTGTTACTGAGCTTATAGTATTGAAAATAGCATAAGCTCATCGTGCTTCTAGGAGGGCGCCATTTATTTTGTCTCTACCGAATCAGATCGGCAATAGTTCTAATCATCTTTCGATAGCAATTTTTCTTAAATAACCAAAATCCCTTTTTCAAATTCAAATAGTATTGAAAATTTTTGTTTAGGGAAATCTTGTTTAAATGTGATAATAAATCATGCATCTTGTTTGAATCAGTTATTCCTGGTAAAATAATTCAACCAATCAATAACTGGAAAGCTTTCCCCAGTTCTCAGACGTTAATAAAATAACTGAGATATTTCAGATAATACTAGTTCATCCAAATGGCTTTGTTATTTCATAATGAATTATCTTATTACGATGTAGTTTAGAAATCTTTTAAGAATAAATCGAATACAAGTATAAATGTTCAAAGGCTATCTCATAACAACTATCAGTAACGTTTGTATTTACGAATAACGAATTATATTGGTATGTATTGAACTGGCGAACCGAAAATGATGTAGGCGTGTTGACCAACTCGTTTGCTAAAGGTAGAAAGAGACTGCGATGTACTGTATAAAAAGAAAGAAAGAGAGAAAGAAAGACGAGAAATACGAAAAAAGTACATCAATTTATGTGTTTCGATTTATTTTACGAAGCACGCTTACAAGAATTATTCGATATTACAGTCAGTATCCTTATTTTTCAGATTTGCAACATTTCCTGGGAAACAAATTACGAAATATAAAGAAAACTTTTTTGGATCTGAAATACAGGGTGTAAACAAATGAAGTGACACATTTCAAAAATTAATAAAAAAAAAAACTAAATATGTTGGAACTAAGAGTTTTTTAAAAAATAACAGCGCATTTCAAAAAGTTTCTTTTCAGATAGGTAACGCGATGTTACGCCGTTCTAAATTTGTTACAGAGAGAAAATTCCGTACTCATTGGTTACCGATCAGCAGAAGCCGATGCGTGTTTTCTGGTTTCTTTTTTTTTAGTTTTTTTTTTAATATCACGAAAACTCTTCAGTTTTCACACTACATGTGAGTTAATAAATTAAAGAGCGCAAAATTCCCTACAAATACATGCTTTTATTTTTCTTCCAGTTTTAATATTTTCTCAGATAATAACTCTAAACAAATTTTTGATTTCCTTTAATTTACGACCCCCTAGACCACCGAAATGGCATATCATCTATATGAAAAAAAAACTTTTTGAGATGTGCTCACATTTAAAAAAATTCGTAGTTCCGACATTTTAGTTTTTTTAAAATTAATTTTTGAAATGTGTCACTTCATTTGTGTACACCCTGTATTATAATACTTCCGCAAAAACTTTTTTATGATCTAACAATAAAGTCAAAACTTTTAAGATTCTAAAGGATTCTTTGTTTTTATTCTTATTCCTTGATATTCATTTGAACTAATGAGGTATTATATTTTTTCAATGCGTTTTCTGAAAAAAGAAAATTTCACTTAAATTGGTCCACGAAAAACGTGATATCTCCAAAACAATTCAATAAAATTCATTGAAATTCGTTACACATGTTTCAAAAGCCTTTGAGGGTGTAATATGCCGCAGATTTTATGATATCTTTATTTAGTCATGTTTTAAAGTCACTTTCAGTTCGAAACATAGGATAATTGTGGCGAAAAATCAATGACGCCAAATTTAAATGTTCATAAATTGTTTATTTATTAAAATAAATTTTATCTTGCGGTCTATTACATTCTAGATAGTTTGGAAAGTACGCATGCAAAATTAAAACTAAATATGTCCCATATTTTGCAATCATGCTGTTTTCCTTAACATTGAAATTTTTATTAAAATTCTTGAAAAAAAATTATTATTTTCAAAAACTGCTGATGATATATGAATTTTTATTTCTAATTGTGATAAAGACTATTTTTGTTATTTATCTGTGAAAGTCTTTTTTTGTGCATCCCAATTTAAAGTCTTTTCTCCGAACCTAGTCGGGTACCTTAGCAGAATCATTCTCAAAAAATTGAGATTTAATGAAGACTATGTTTTTATTTTGGCCTTACACAATGCTAGTTTAAATAACAATATTTACAAATTTTAGACAATTATATAATATTTAAGCTGATTATAACACATAAATGAATTACAAAATCTCTGGAGAAGATTATTATACAGTAGGTGAAAAAACGGATTTAAAATCATAGTTAAAAAGTAAATCCATCAAAACTAATGGAAAAACAGATTTTCGAAACCGCTTTTCTTTAATGTTGGAAAAAGGGAATCAACGAAAATTTCATACTTTAATTTCAAATAATCTATGTGAATAATAGTTAAAATTCATAAAATGTTTGTACGCTACTGAATAGATTTTCTTCAAATTTTACTCACAAATACTATGAAGCATATGAAAAGTTTTAGTGAAGGTTTCGTTACAATTGATTAAACAGTTTATTTTTTATTAATTAAAACTTATATTTCCATACATAGAAAAGATTAATTTATCTTAAGAGTTACATTGTCATTACTATTGAAGGAGAATATTATAAACATTTCAAATTCTTTTATTTATTTGCCTTCGAGTGGCCACTCTTAATGTTTGATTAAATTTTGTATCATTCTTCACAAATTATTCATAAGTTATGGGAAAAAAATCAGCTTTCGACGGTTTTTACAATCATTTGGTGTAAAATGTAACCTTTTAAAAAAATTACCAGCTTTTAAATTTTTTCTGGTTCAACTGATATTCTCATTTTAATTAAAAATAAATTTGCAGACGATAAGGGGTTTTTGTTAATTATAATAATTTATTTAAAATTAGCTGATATAATAGGTGTTGCTTAGGATGAAAACGCTTTCATATCTAATATGTTTAAAGTAAAACTTAATTTTATAAAAAATATTAAAATACACAAAATCCTCTCATCTGCAACTTTTTTAAAAAATAAAAATCAGTAAAGAATGAAAGGATAAAATACTAGAAATTCTTTTAAAAAAAATTCAATGCTCTATTAGTGTCGTTCTTTTCCGAATAAGCGAAATATTTAAATCATTTTAACAAATTTAAAAAGTAATATATACTAGAAATATCTAAATAATATATTCTGAAAGCTATCCTGAAAAACCCAGGGTGTTTTAGACTAACAAGAGTAAAATTAAATACAAACTGAAGTAAAATTTTCTCAGGCTGAAAGCGGACGGCAAGTCTCTTGTTGAGAAAACAGCAAGACCAATTCAAAGTGCGTTCTTACAGATTTATTGCTTCGAAATTTAATTTAATTAAGCTCTTTATTCCATTGTATATCTATTAGCTATTTAATGCGTTGTCATGAAACCTTTACGAAGACTTTCCTAATGCTTCATAGTATTTGTGAGCAAAATTGGAAGAATATCTGTCGAGTAGTTTGGATTCAATTTTTAGCAATACCGAAAGCTGAACATTTCCCTTTTTTACTTTGTCGTATACGAAGTATACAAAGAGAAAGTATTGCAATCGTCAAAAAATTCTAACTCGAGATTTTGACGAATCTCCACGAGTCCCTGAGTCCGGAAAACACAATTTTGGAATTAAGTCTGTCTGTCTGTGAACACGATAACTCGAAAACCATTAGAGAAACAGGGATGATATTTGGTACGTGATCTTTACACATAATTTGTAGGTTTCTATCAAATTTTGGACAAAATCCGTCAATGGGAAGTCTGTCTGTCCGCTTTCATGTGAACTCTATAACTCAAAAACTTAAATAGCTAGATGGATAAGATTTGGTACACAGTTTTATCATCATAAATGTAGGTCCGTATAAAATTTTGGGTCAAATACGTCAAAGGGTTGACCGTCTGTCGGTCTGTATAATCGCATACTTGTAAAAATTATAATTCCATCTAACCCTTTGGCTTAGATAAATAAAATTTGGTACGACGTATTCTAACATTAATTATGGATCTTTGCCCAATTTTCGTTTAAATCGGTTAAAACAAAGGTGTTCAAATTTCATATTCAATTTTCTAACTATTGTGATGACGCGCATGCGTACTGGGGCAATCTTTGTGCACGCTATTCAGCGGCTTCATGACGAAAGGCTTATGCGTAATGACTCCTGCTTGGCGCTTTTTTCCTCCCTTTTGGCGAATTCTGATCTTGATTGGATTATTTTATTTCTGTTTGTTTTATTGTTTTTACGTATCTTGGGGAAACTCGTGACATACTGGGCATAGAGAAGATTCGAAATTTTCATCCGCGCGAGGGTGCGGGGAAATGATACCTTATACGAGAGTTTTTGAGAAATGAGTATACGAGAAAGTTTAGGGGAGGTCACTCCCGCTGGTTTAACTATCCATCGGAATGTCGAACCTCGCAGCTATAGACTCAGCGTTGGGTGCCTTACTGTTCGAGCTAGATGGTCTTATCATTGGCAGTCGCAGCTACTTTAAATTCACCACCAAATACGATTCACCCTCGAATTGGATTACTATAGCATACAAATTATTTTTGAGTTTCATTTTTATTTATATAGATGCTCCTCCCGGAGAGTAAACTTGCACTCGAAGACCAAAAAGTTGAGTCGGCTCTACGGGGTATTGAAGGAATAATATAGACTTAATGTAAAAAATACTTTTATATAAAATACTAACTGATAACCTGGCGTTACTCGGGATCCATATTATTTCAAATGCACCGCTTCGTTTCTTTTTCTACAAATACTGTATTTAACTTACCCCAACAAACCTAAATCTCCTTTAAATTTTTTCTTGTTGAATTAAAAATTTCAAGAATACCATTTTTCACCTTATAACAGTATGTTTTAAAAGAAAATACGAGAAGTTTGGAAAAAGAGCATTTATTTTAATCAATATAACGCAGAACAACTAATACAACTTTACAGTGCTCAGTTATACTTTACAGAATTTACCCGGTGCTGCTGATGAAAAATCTAAACTTAAAAATATTTAGAACGAACAAAATGTTGCAAAAAAATGTATGTTGCATAAAAAAAATCAAAAGAAAAATAAAGAGAGGGAGAGAGAGAGAGAAAATGCAAGAACTAATAAATTAAAACATAGAGGCATAATATTTCGCCTCGCGCGATGTTGTTAATAATGGAGATTATTTTATCTGATTAAAAATATTAAAAAAATCTTTAGAACGAATTAAAAAATGTTGCCAAAATATAAGTTAAAAAATAAAACATTATAAGTCAAAAGAGAGAGAGAGAGAGAAAATGCAAGAGTAATTTTTTCCAATGTTTAATAAATGAAAACACAGATGCATAACAATAGTTTGCATATGAAAGGCGTTTCCGAAAACTTTAAAAAATCGTTAAAAATCAGGAAAATTACTCAGAAGCTACAAATTACTTTCATTACAACGGAAATATTTTGGACTTTACAATGACTTAAAAATTACGGTTCTCCAATGAGAATATATGCAAAAATTCCCGAAAATAGGCAACCACTTAACATTAGATAAATAAAAATATATTTCTAATTTTAAAATAATTTTTATGTTGTCAGTTCCCGCTCGTACTAATCCATCACTGTGACAAATTGGACAAGGTAAGTCCAACGGTCTGGGCTTGCTTGCACAGAGAAGGAAAGAAGGGACATACTCACATGCGCAGAAAATAAGCTTTTATATATATATTAATTAAATTGAAAATATGAACTACGATACAAACGATTTTAAAAACCACCGAAAGCTAATTTTATGGACGAGTTTTCTGCTTTGTTTGTTTACATTTAAGTGTTGGGACTACGTAATTCCGGTGTAATGCTAAGTCAATGGAATCTTCAAAGCGGAATTCCAGCATCCCAGCAGATAAAGTCAAGGTTTCAAATGTAAGTAAACAAACCAGAAAACTCTTCCATTCATAAGATATTAATAAATTTTAAAGAACGATATGAAATTTAATTAAAAATTGTGGCGTTTCAGTTTTATTTATATAAATTGGCACTCGACGGAATTCCAACACAAAATATTTCTATCATCTGCACCTTTATTTTTAATTAATATGAGAAAATCTGCTTCACCAAAGATTTTAAAAATCTTGTAATTTCTCAAAAAAATTACAGACTGTCCCAAACGAATTTCAAAAACTGCAAGAAACTAATTTTTTCATAAGTTATTAATAATTTTTAAAGAATAATACAAAATTTAATTAAACAGTGTGAATGGCTACTTAAATTCGAGGTTACATCTAGAAATATGAAAACATTCATTTTGAACAGTGAATGCAAATCTCCATCGACCCGTTAAAAGTAAGTATTCAAGATATGAATCAATTTTTCAATAATAAGAAACTTCAAAGCAATTTTCAAATTTATGAGATTTCTCAATATCAATAAGATAAAAAAATCTTATTTAAATATTTCTCTTTCTCATGTTTTAGTTATTTTGTATTGTTTACTAAACAAATCTTGGGCGCCGCTATATTATTTTTTGGGGTGATGAAAGCTTAGTTTTTTAAGTAATAAAAATTTAAATCTTATTAATTGTAACGGATCCGAAATTCTACATAGTATTTGTGGGCAAAATTTGAGCAAAATCATTTAAATAGTTCTATACCGCGCTCGCGCACACACACACACACACACACACACACACACACACACACACACACATTGTTACAAAAATCGCCCTGTGGGTGTTAATTATTTTACTAATCGATGTAATTTAGAACACGACAACTTACCATCTACAAAATTAATATTTTATGAGCTTCCTGAATGAATAATTAAAGGATTTTAAAGGAATTTTAATGAATCTAATTATTGTTTTGATTATGGTCGAGTTCTACTTGTTTGTGGCAGAGAAAGCAGAAACATAGTTAAAGACTGTCACGTAAGGGAATCGTAGCTAAATGCAGCTTAATTTTTGAGTTTCATTCCTTGTACATTGATATCAACCATTTTATTCATTTAAAAATATCGTGTATTTCAATATTTTAATTACTTTCAATTAATAAATAGAGAGCGACCCATACCAAGAGCCCACTGTGTGAAAACCAGACAAATGTTTTACAATTGTTAGCAATTAGTTCTCTAAAACTATTCACATGAAAGTACGTGAAAAGACATTTCAATGTTCAATCATTTTTCATTAAAAATTCTGTTTTTTTTTTTGTCACTGCCAATGTATCTGATGTAAGTGCTTTTAAAACTGAAACCGGGTAGATATATTTCATTACAATATTAATATCCATTATGTGAAAATTGTATTCAGAGCACGTTCATGAAATCATTTAAAATTCACAGAACCCTTTCAAAAGAAGTACTATTTTTCGAGATCTGGGTTCTTCATTTTTTGTTTCATTTTTTAAAAGAACTCCATTATCCCATTGTTATTTTAAAATTCATTTGTAAGATTCTTAAAAAACATCGTAAATTAGATCCATTTATTTTTCAAAGGTTCTGATATGAAAATCCCTTCATTTATTTTGAATTTGTCTGAACTAAGTTTTTAATATTCATTTAACCATCTTCTGAGACACTTCCTTGCATTTATTATTTTGTATAAATTCACTAAACGATATGAAGTAAATGTTAAGTTGATTAGACATACTGAAATTTTAATGTGATAGAGTACAGAAACGTTTGTTAATCCTTTTTCGACTTCTCAAACCCTTTAAGTTCTGCTTAAAATCATTATTTTAACATGTAACTCAACGAAACTTAGTTTGGTATTTATTAACATGAATTATATATATATTAATAATATTAATTTAGCATTACATCTTATATAAACATTTACATATTTTTTCGAAAACCATTTGCTTATTCTGAAATGGAAGCGTAAGTGTAGTATTATTCATATAATAAACACACTTGAAGAAAACGATAAAGGTATTCAGCTGCTTTAAAAATTTGGAGACTATTTTAGAACACAATGAGTATGAGTTTAAAATATAAAACAAGAGATGCCTTAATCTTTTAAAAATTCAGAACTTTTTTTTCGTAGTACTATAGTGTTATACAAGCTCGAAATGTTAATATGAGCGGATTTTTTATTTATTGATTCGCTCATGTGTATCGTATTCTTTATAAGGTTTATCTAGAGTTTTTGTGTATTAAAATTATCTTTGCATCACATTAGTTAAATTAATAAAAAAATCGACCGTATTTTATTTTGGGTTCCCGGAATTGAGGGAAAACTGGAAATCTTTAAATATTTCGAAAAATACATAAGTCTATTTGAAATGTTTGATATATATATATGTACCCCAAATAAACTGACGAAATACATTTAAAAAAACTTTTCTTACTTTTAAGTTCACCTAAAAAACCCAGTGCTATTATAAGTAACGTAAAGTTTTCCTATTCGCCACTGTCTTGTACTATCCCTTGTTTCACTGGCAACAGATCAACAGAATAATAATGATACCAATAACATGCATTCAACTTTTTAGGAAAAGTTTACAAAGTCTTTTAAAGTACAGAACTTCATTAAAAAAGTACAAAAAATCAGTCTCGGGTTCATTCCGCTCGAAATTTCCGGGGTTTTTTTGTTATTAATTCAAATTTTGTCTTTTTTACCAGTTGAAAGGCACGAGTGCATGCAAGACATGCTTGTTGATATTGTTTCCTATTTTGAACTTATATCAATAAATGTTTTGTTTTATGTAAATAAATGTAATCAAATAATTAAAACATTTAAAAAAATGTTTTCACAAGTGTATTCCTTAAAATAAGTATACTAGTATATTTAAAAGTAAACTGGAGAGTAAATTTTAATGATATCAAAGTTAAAATAAATTGAAAGAGCTTATAATTCAGTCTTCGAAACTAAATGTTGATTTTCATGAATTATCTATGCGTTTTCCAAATAATGTTATTAAATTATTGGTAAGTTTAAAAGAAACGTCAGTTACATTTGAATTTATTTTAAACATATTGATTCGCGAAATATATTTTTAGAAATAGAGTTTAGTATTAATTGATTAAGAACATTTTTTAAAAAAGGTGCTCTTTTGTGTTTTGTGCCGGTTCTTAAAATATGATGGTGCTGTTGACTCAGCTACGAATAGATATTCACGAAATCATTCATAAATTAATAGAATAATTTAATATTGACGCCAGTTAAATTACAACAAAATTGAGTTTAATGTGACAGAAAAATTGGTAAAAATTCTCAAAATGAATGCCATTACTTAAAATTATTCAGTGACTGCGGTGACAAAAACATATGAATTGAATTTGAAAGACAACAAAAAAAAAAAGAAAGGAGAAAATTTTAAACAATAGAAATTTATTGGTGAAATCCTTACCAAGAAACGTAGAGCTAAGGAAATGAAAATAAAACTCTTAAAGATATCATTTGATAATCTTGTGAAATAAAACTTGAAGCAGAAAAATTTTCTTTAAACATTTATTAAATATGCCGTGATTTCAAAAGCAAAGTAAATTCGGTTTGGGGAAGTCAGATAATTTTTCTTGTTATTCTAGATGGAAAGTTCTATTGTTCAGGACAAGATTTATGATGCGAATTATTAATTTTGTGAAACTAAAGTTAATTAAATGAATAATTATTTCCTAAATTGTTTTTTAAAAATTATAATTAAGTCGGTATATATCCAGAAAGCATCAGGAAAAATCAACAATATTCAAAAAATTTAAATTTTTAATTTTAAAATACAAATAACTTATGACAAAAAATTATGCTTTCTGTAGTTTGTATTTGTAATTCATGTAAATTATTTGTTGTGGCAAGATTATTAATCCATATGTTATATATTATGTGAAGAATTTTATAGACATCCATTGCTTATTTCGTATATTTAAATAAGTTTCCTATTTTGAATGTAACTAACTTATTGTAAAACCTATTTCCTTTACATCGCTGATGGTAATTAAAAAAGTCAGAAATGTTCTTTTTCCGGCTCTCTGGTTTGTTTCTAGACAAGAATATCACTTATAACATGTGGGCAAAATTGATTGTCCCTGTGCGTTAGGGACAAAAATGAATTGGCAAATGTTTACGATTAACATCAGTAAAAATACTCTAAAGCATTTAAAATTATCTTTCTTTTTTGACACTGTTGCCCGTTAATTACATGGTCCCCGCCTCTACTTTACACCCTATCTTGGGTAAGTCGGGCGGTGTGGATATCCAGAATATTGATGTGTTTCTTCGAAAACTGCTGCAGTTATCTACATTACTCAATACATTTTATTTTTCAAATGTCTAACTTGATTTCCAAAGGCTTATGCGTTTATAAAATAGATATTTTCATGCTCAAATCTGATGAAAACATTTAATAAAATTCAGTTAATACCAAATATGTATACATAATAAAACAGGAAACCCAGAACTTAGTTATAAATGAGCAAATATGCACTGAGAAATTTCCGTGCTGAATAGAAATCATGATAAAAAGGTAATATTTGCTTGCGAATTTTCTGCAGATCTCCGAAAAGTAAGCATTTTTTTCAATATTAAAGAGACACTCGATGAAAAAATGTCATTTGTATAGCATTTTTATGAAGGGATAATAAGTACTCAGAAATCTATCTTATGTAGTTTTGAAAACAAATGGAAACTCAATGCTATCTATAAAATAATTCTAAAAATTTACATTAGGCCTATTGTTACGTTCACTGCTGTGTTATATCATTATTTTATTTTCTACTCAGCTATTTTTTACTATTCTATTTTTCTGATTAGTTTGGTAACCAGGCAATAAGTGATTTTTTCCCAGAATTTTAATATCATGATTATGTACGCAATCCTTACGTCTGGAAGCTTTGAGTGCTCGTGCTCCCAGTTTGCTTTTATTTCAGATTCAAGTAGAAAGACAAAATTATCCATAATAGAGTATTTTTCGGAAGAAATTTTTCATATAAACTTCACTTGAAATTAGTTATTAAATGCAAATTCTTCCTATATATATATATACTTGCAATCTTTCAAAAGGCAATGTTGCTGAGGTTTAATTAATTATTTTTAATTTTCTAATGAAACTTGAAGCCAGGAGCCATCAATGATATTCTAGAACATTTTAGAACTTTTGCGCGTTTATAAACATTTTAATTTATCAACCAATCTCACCCACATATTGCATTATGTCATTATATATTTCATTAAATGTGTTTTCACCGGTTACTTAAAAATACCTATCATCATTCATTCTCGTTATTTTTAATTTCCCTAATTATTTACCAAAACAGGAAAGAAGCAATATGCGTTTTCTTTTTCAGAAAAGGATATGATAATTTCTATTTTTATATAAAGTAGAAAGATATTTGTAAAGAAATGTCAGAAAAACTTCAGGCACGATTTCTTGAATACCATGTTGTTGATACTGTAATAACATGATTTTTTTATAATTTTATATCTGTACAGGAAAAATAATTCTTTATTTCACTGGTTTGTTGAAGCTAGAAAACATTCTTTCGTTGCTGTTAGAATAGGTGGTGATCTATCGGCGTCCGTCTTCTCAGAGAGTTAAATAGTCCTGTTGTAAAGGTTTTTTTTTAAGGAAGGTGGATTTTATAAGTTCCTTTCACCACATGAGTTATAGCTGCCCCATAAAATCTTACCTAAATGTTGATTTCTGTTTTATTTACTATTTCGATGAAGATATCCAGGTTTTTTTCGCCCAATTTTGTTAAAAAGCTTTCGTCTGTCAGTTTGCTGACTTTGCCCTTCGCCGCCAACCGTTCATTTGTTTCATGATGGTTAGTTCCTAATTCCACCCAAGAGGCTGCTTAATCATCTATGCTTATTTTTAAAGTTTCTGTTTTTTAATTTCAAAGCTTTGCTTACAGAACGGTGTATAATAAAGTCTTATATTTAGCTTTAAAGAGAACTGATTGGAAATATAGCAACACACGTCTTTGATCAAAGGTTTCGTTTATTTAACTATAATAATTTAAAAATAAAACAAAATTGTAAAAGCGAAATTTCTAAAGATTCCTGTTTGTGGTGTACCTACATTTTAACTATGAAGACGTGTTTCGTTATAAGAAGAGTAAAAGTTACCTAACTGAATAGTGTTGGCAGAGAAAATTCATATGATTGCCATTTTGACAATAACTTTTTATCCTGCAACGCCTTATTTCATCATCTGTCTTCCTCTGGAAAAAAATGTAGAAAATAGCGCCACACTAACTGGTTGAACTTAAGTTTGAAGTCAATAGTCAAAAACCTAAGGAAAAGGTCACAGTCCTGTAGGTCAACGAATCCGGACTATTGGTGGCACACACAGGAAAAAAAATCGTCACCTGGATTATTTTTTATGCATATTCGCAACATCTGCGGATAGCTCCGTCCGCACGGAATCGTCTTAAAAAATCACCCTACCCCTTTGGAGCCGGGAACAACCCTGTCGATATCCTACGACTCTACCCCCATTTGCGATTTTTTTAACCCTTTTTTTCTTTCCTTTTTCTTCAACTCTGCCAATAACCTCTGCACATTTTTTTCTTGCTTTGAATTCAGCCTTAAGTTCATTTTAAGTGGCAGATAAGAATATGAAAATTGCAAAATAATCATTCATAAATGTGGAGTTGCACTTGATTGTTGTATTGAAATTAATACATCAGCACATTGTAAGTCCAGTCTAATTAGTGAACAGTTTTTATCAACACAGATTTAATTTTTAAAAAAAACTGTCAGATGAAAATCATATATTTTTCACAATATTTTACATCAAACAGCAAAAGTATAGTAAATTAAATGAACTTGGGATTATAAGAAATATTATAGAACTAAAATTATGCTTTATCCAAAATTATTGCGTATTTTGGGTGCACTTTTAACATATAATCTATGAAGCAAAGCAAAATTCGATTGCTTATTATGGAATATTTAGAAGTAAAAGTGAAAATGTTTAAATATAAAGAATTTGGACATTTTCAAGAGCTATTAGGAATTGACCTTTTGCTAGAACTCATTTACATTCATTTTTAAGAGTAGTTCATTTTTATTAACTTCCCGTTTTCAAGCAACACGAGGATTAATTTGAAATCGCTGGCGCATCCCTCTCCAAACTTCCGCGCCGCACCAGCGGGAGGGTGTTTGACCCCTTACGTATGATTTGAGTACACGGTGACTCTTCACTGGAATCGGGTTTCGAGCCTGGAACGCTCCGAACCCGAAGCCAGCGCCTTACCACTAGGCCACCGCGGACCATTTTTAAGGGTAGAGCAACCTTCTAATGAGCTCTAATAGACAATGTAAACATGTAAAAAGCGTGAATATATAGAGACACTCAGAAAAGTATTTGAAGACTTAATTTTTTTAAATATAATTTCGAGGTTATTTTTTTCAGAATAAGTATTTCACAGCTGTTTCTTAGAAAGACTACGTAGTTTGCTCTTTTTTTAAATCTATGTCAATTTCAAATAGAATTCTAGTAGATTGAATTGAGAAAATTTATTTTTGATGGGCAACGCATCGAGCATTTTTCAAAATATTTCGACGCTTACAGAAAACTGGTTAAAAATTAACATTTAAAATAGCTAGTACTTTTAAAACTAAAAGCTGTTAACTAGAAGCTTTATTAAATTTCTTGATGATATTTAATAAAGAATTGGAATTAAAACTCTCTTTTTCGATTTTTTTGACATTATGTTTTTTTAAAATGGCCATACAAAACAACAAAGTATACAAAATGTCTCAAAATTTTAATATAATATTTCAAGATGTTTTTTCAGTAAAATATAGGTGGTGCAAAATATAATAGAAACCCAAACAACGCGTTCAATCATAACGAAGAACGCATCAAGGCATAATAATTGAGACAAAATGACAACTTCAACTTTAATTTTCACCATTTCTTTTCAAATATATAACTGTATAGATGGCATTTAAACTGTATAGATGGCATTTGAAATTGTAGAACAATTCTTTTAGAATAGGATTTTCTTCTCTGCGAATGCGGATTGACAGAAACGTACTTATAGGCATTTGTCGACGACCCTTATGTTTTTGAAAAAGCTGAATTTTTTCAAAAATTATGCTGATATGGATCTGATATTTCAAGCATATCTATCCTACTATATAACAAATATTTAAATGTAATTTCAATAATTTCGCTCCAATTTTTTAAAAAATAATAATACTTTTTCAAATTTTTTTAAAAATTTACTTCTGCCTTAATTAATCACATTTAACGTTTTACGACTCATTTTATAGATTTTTTAAAATACCTATAACTTTCTAATTTAAACTTTTCGTCTTAGTTTAATAGCCTCTTATTTAAATGCAAAAAATCGATGCTTCGAAATTTCCTCCCTCTCTTTATCCTGTCCGATGTCCGGGTACAAAATATAGTACATTAGACTCTAGATTAACCGGGATCGGATTATCCGGGTTGCGGATTATCCGGGACGACCCAAAAAAATTTGCAGAGAAAAATCTTAGAAGATTTGAGAAAGTTAGACTGTTCTGAAAATGTGGATGAAAAAGCAGTGGAAAATGGATTAACGAAGATTTGACATTGGAATGTTGCGAAGTTTTAAGTGACGATGATATTGTGTACCGTGTAACCTGTGGTTCAGAAGGAACGAGGATTTTCGAAGAATGTCCTGAAAGTGACGAGGAAAAATCTTGTTACTCATCAAAAATTAAGTCTCAGTGGCGCATTAGTACACCCTGAGGCGTTACGTAATTACTTGGAGCAAGAAGATAAAAGTACGCCTGCAGAAAAAATGATATTGAGAAATCTGCGTAGTATAATTCGTCGAAGAGTAAATGAAAAACAGAAACAGACTTCTATAATTTCATTCTTCACAAAACACTGAGGTAAACTACATCCATTTTTCTTTTTAATTGTACGAATTGTAAATCTAAATAACATTACAATTTCTTCTTAGTTCTTTTTCTTTTGTATTGATTACACTATTAATGTCTTATTGTATAATAATTTTACATTTTCTATCATTTTTCCAAAAATTTCATCAAAATTTGCATAAATTAGATTATCCGGGACGAAGCATTTACCGACCATCCCGGTTAATCGAGAGTCTACTGTACCATATTTTATATCGTCAACCCAACAACTTAAAGCAATAAAATTGCTTTTATATATTCTTTCCGTTTCAAAATGCAATTCGACTGGACTATAGTACCTGCATATTCATAGGCTTAAGCTTAACTATCACGCGTTGCATATGTGTTATTTACTGATCGATACTCAGTGAGAGATTTTGCGACTGTGAAAGGATAAACTCAAAAAAAATTTCTGGATTTTTTATCTTTTATAGAAACAAATAAGGAAACAGAATTGTAGAAACAAATAAACAAAATACACTGTTGAAGTCTCATCATAATTATGAAGATATTTTTGGAGATATCGCAATTAATTTTTTCTCTTAATATTTACACTCTATGGGAGAAATCGTTCTCCAATTTTAGTTAAGTATAGAACAAAAAATAAGGCAAAAGAAATAATAATTATAACAAAAACTTTTAAAAATTTCATAATTAAAAGAAATATAATGCATCATAAAGCAGTACAATTTCATCATGATCACCAAAACAGACTTTTATACTAATGATTTGTAATATACAGGGTGTCCACACATATCGTGGTCTGATACCTAATTTCTAAGCCGTTAGAGATAGACACATTTAGTCCCAATTGGAAAAATGCTTTAAATGAAGGGAAGATTTACATTTTGTGTTTTTTGAGTGAATAAATATATTCCTGAAAAAGTTACGAAGTCTAACTTTTTATACTGTCCCCCGGTCCTATCAGTCATATTTAGTAAAATATTCTTGACACTCTAATATTTTAAACAAAAAAGTCCCACTCTTCTGCAACTAAAACTGACCGAGTTATGGAGCTTTGAATGGCTTGCTTCAAATTGTCCATCTGGCTACTGTATTTAACCGAATTAATTTTTTGATTAGGCGGCAGCAGCTCTTAATAGACAATGCCCTTCTAGTCTTACCAACAACACAGCATAACTTTCTGGGAATGGATATTGGCATTTGGGAGTGGTTGATGGCAGCTCACTCGAATAACGACATGATCATTTTTGATCATTATTATTGTAGACGATCTATTTTTTCTCATCCATTATCAACCATTCCAGAAATTAATCGTTTTCGTTGTGCTTGAGCAATAAGTCATACATTGGAAAAAGATCCATTAAAATTTTTCTTTTAATTTGAGGGGCACCCAAATATCAAGGTGTCTACCGTAGCCATTTGGCATCAAATACTTATAAATGATCGAATTAGACTCGTTGAGTCTCTCTGCTATTTCAAAAGTGGGTAATACGCTGATTATTTGGGATTAGAACTTGATTTGATCGTCATCAACTACAAATGGCCTATCAGAGCGTTGCTGATCTTAAACTTGAAATTTGTCGCATCTGAATTCATGAACAATTTGTGCACTATTGATGAACTTACAGCATTGTCTCCGTAAAGAGCGCATACCTTTTTCGCGGTTTGAAAAGCATTCTTCCCTTTACGGTAGCAAAAAAGCATTGAACATCGAAAATGCGCTTTTTCGATCTCCGTGTTTATACTACAAAAGTTATCTCATCAGTTTGGTTAGGCACAGGGTCCCGTGTTTATACTGACACCAAATACATACAGTTAACCAATGTTGATGGTAATTGAACACAAATATTGGCAAAAGCACCACCTTTTAGAAAATATATAATTTCAAAGGTTCGAAACAGCATTTCAGCTTTCCTACAGCGATCAGCGCAAGCTATCGAAAAACGGCGGATACTTTCCGAAGATCCCAATTTTGATGGGAAAATCTTGAAGAAAATCTCTCCATTTTTAGAAAAGCATGTACAGCTTTCTAAGAATTTTATTGAAGTTCCTAGAGTAATTTTTCAGATAAAATTTGTTTTTATGATTAACGAAAAAAAGGGAATTTGCGCAATGCGAAACTTGTGTTCATGCTTGTAACGATTACATCAAAATTATTGAAAAACAAAGCAGAATTATATCACTCCTTTTATTTTTAAAAAATCATTTCTGCCGCTAAGATACGTATTCCACCTGCTATTAAGTCCTTATTATAAAGTTCTAATCACATTTAATTCTTACAAGATCAGTTTAGAACAATGGAGACTATTGGTTTTATTTTCAGTTCAGAACTCAGTATCGGAGTTAAAAGAAGCTAAATTTGAATCTCTATTGTAATTTTTTAATCCTTCGTATAAGTCCCCATTTGTCACACCAGTGACATTAATAGTAAACGTTTAAAATCAGACTATAGGAAAATTTTTGGCAGTCTATCGAATTTATTTCTAACTATTTTTCGAAATATTTAACAATTACGTTAATTGAGATTTTGCCGCTAAAAATATAAATAATGGCTTTTTAAAAAAAAAAGATATCCATATTTTACTAACAAATCCATATGTAACATGATTTTATGATCGAACGTTCAGGAACATCGCAAGTAGGTGCAGTGTTTATTTTTCATAAAGCATATAAAATAAATTAAAAATTGAAAAAGACCATTTACCATTTGGTAGCCGTTGCCATTTATTATAGGTATTTAGAATTGACTTGTTTGATCTATCAACTTTAATTATAAATAATACATTAATCAAAATCTGGAAGGCTTTTTTTTTGTAATGCAAGCAGCATATTATCCCAGCCCAGTTTTAACACTTTGTCGTAAAATTCCTGCTGCAATATTTGTTCCTTACGGATTTATCAGAAAATTATGAAAAAGTTCGTAACTATCCAAATACTTTTGGGATTACTGTATGTATATACGCTTCTTTTATTTATTTAAAAATCTTCAATGCTTGCATGTATATAGTCACGCTGCTTATGAATGTTCACAGCATGTATATAAGAATTTATAATATGAATTTTTTATGCCTAAAAAAGTACTGGATTAATCGAAGTGTTATTTATCAACAGTAAAAAAAAAATATTTAATCATTTGAGAATGTACAGCTCTTCGCTGAACAAGCAACATCACCTATCTTAATTTTTTGAATTTTCAAAGAGGAAGAAAATACGAAATTTTTCGCAACCAATAACGAATATTTCTGAGTTTTTTTAACATCTGATGAGTATGAGTATTATGTTCATATCAGATGTGAAAAAAAATTCAGGAATATTCGTTATTGGTTGCGAAAAATTTCGTATTTTCTTCCTCTTTGAAAATTCAAAAAATTAAGATAGGTTTTGTTGCTTGTTAAACGAGGAAATGCTCTTTAGCACTTTCGGAGGAATAATATAATCGCCAATTATTAAATATCCCCTTGTGGTTAAAGTGAGCGGGCGAGAGAGATGAACAACCGCTTCGTAAATCGGATACAGCTGCTTCAATATTCACGCTTTAATCCTCGCTGTCAGTCGTGAGCAAGCATATCGTAAGATCCCCGTTGTTAATGGTTTGATTAAATGCTGCGATTATGTAAGCTTTCTGTTAAATGATTTGATCTCTACAGATAGCACTATTATGCCCGCGGGGTTCGAAACAAAACACGTGCCCCTTATTTTAGTTTCTTTTATCTGAGAAATGATCTTGGATGCTTCCGAAAAGCTTTTATAATTGAAGATAGTTATTATTTTCGAATGTACTCAAAATAAGTTTAGTATAAGTTGTATAAGTCAAATTTCTTTTTTAAAACGTTGTAAATTTTCATTAAATTAATTTTTTAAAGTATCTTTAGATGGATAATGTCAAATAAATTAATATAAATGAAGAGAAAAAAGTTGAATTGCCTTTAAAAATAACATATTTGATCTGGCTTATTTTTGGATCTGCTATCTTATAGTATCTTGCAACACACTAGTCATCTTCGGCGGTCCCCCTGGTTTGCGCATCATATTAATAGTAATCAATTTAGTTAGGCAGCCAACTTAAAAGCTTGCATTTTTTATAGTTATTTGAATTGTAACAAAAGACTAAAAAACTAAATAGAAAGTACAAAAAAAATACATTTCTCATTAAATGTATTAGTATTTGAACTAAATTTAGATGCATAAACAAAATGAAAATGTACCGAATGTTTTGTATCTAACGTAGTTAATTATTTAGACACTTATATTCAAATGATAAAAAAGTATGAGGCGGAATGAATTTATAAAATACGCATGAGATTGTATAAAGTTTATTTTAATCGTGGATAATTCTATTATAAATTTAATTATAAAATACATATTTAGACGTAAGCTAATTATAAAATATATATTTTAACTAATTGTAACATATAAATTAATAACATAATCTCTAGAGAAGATTATCTTGCAGTAGTGAAAATATGGTATAAGATCGTAGGTAAAAAAGTGAATTTGTAAAAAGTAATAAATAAAAAAGACTTAAATATTTTCAATAATTTTTATAAGAAATGAGATTATTTTTAACACTTTAGTTTTACTATTATTTTTAAAGTTGTTAAAATTAAGAAAAAGGTCTTCACAGCAACTAAATTATTGCCATTGAAAAGATAATTTCTTGAATTTTCAGTTGATGTAAAAATCATTTTTCGTTAATAATATTTTCGGAACTTACAGTGAAAAAATGCCAAAATTTAGCTAACTTTTAATTGATTAGATTTCTAATTAAAATTTTTAAAAAAATTGCTCCCAAGCGCACATTTCCTCACTCCAAAGTAAGGCCGTGGTGACCTGGGGAGAAGGTCTCGGTTTCGGCACTGGAGGATTCTTGGTTCGAGACCAGATTCCACAGAAAATCCATGATGTATGTGGGCCTGGCACCACTCAAATCTGACGTCGATGGTCTAACGTCCTTCCCCTGGTGTGGAAATTTAAAGAGTGGATGCCAATTCAGGTGTCGTCCTCCTCCACTGACTACAGTTCAAAAATACGAGGTCCACTGCAAATTAGATTTGTTGTTACTTTGAAACGGGGTGTTAATATAACTAACAAATTGAAAACCCTCCAAAGTTATCTTTATACCAAATTTGGCAGCTCTAGGCCCAATGGTCTGCCCTGTACAACGGCAACAAACGGGCAGACGCCAACATACACATGAGCTTATATTAGTAGTAAAGATTTACATACATTTTGATCATTAAACAATGCTATCCCTTATTATATGTTAGATCGACATCGAGATTTAATTTCCTGAAAGAACAAACATTTTGTAATAAATAATTGTAATCTAAAAAGGTAGGTGAAAGAAATTCATGGTTAAAAGTAACCATGAAAAGAGCAACCTCTAACATTTCTTGTATCTAAAGAAATTTTAATTTTTCCATTTTTGTGGCCCGTGTAGATATTTCTATCTCCATAATTTTAATAAATTGGCAATTTCTGTCTTTTGATAAAATAAAGGAACATTTAAAGAAATAACTTTTTTTGCGAAACAAAAGTAATTAAGAATTCACTAAACAATTTTTTTTGTAATAATTTCGAACTTTAATATTTTAAATATTTTAATAAGTTGGCTTCAAGCAAGAATACCTCATCCTGATTAAAATTAATAACCCATAAATTTGTGCTGTTAATCCTACAGGGCATGATTTTTCTCGCTCTCTGTATGTGTCTTTTCACCAAATTTGCAAAACACGAGAAAATAAAGAAAAAGTGTTTTCAAAAAGTTAGGCTGTTATTTATAAGAAGAATTCTGGCGTTCCATGGGTGTGCCATAACTCCATATCTGCTTCCATTTCATTATACTGAAGGGAAATGTGAAATTTATGTGTAGTAATATTTTAGAACTTTCGAAATAATCCTTTGATTGCCATTTTTAAAATAAAAAACAATCCTTCATTTGCGATTGTTGAGTTCTTGGAATCTTGCAATGTTATAAAATTCCTTACTGTTAGCAGCATTCCATGTTTGATTTTATGAAAAGATTACTGTTAATGGAACTAAATGAAATATGGGTTTAAAATCAGTTTTTAATATAAATATTGCTTAAAATAAAAGAATAAAAATTTTTTGCTGACTGGCAGCATTTAGAGGGATGAAACTACATTGTTGTTTCATCGATAACAATATTGCATGCCGTAAAAATCATTAAATAAATGTTGGCTTAATCGCCAATGCTAATATAAGACACCGAATACCATCTCGAAGATTCTCATTAGTTTGTTTTCGATCGCATCGGCGAAAACTCATATTACGTCCTTGGTCCAGGGCTTTAACCCGTTCTCCGTAAAAGGGCTATTAAATATTTACTTATTGCCTCCTCAAGAAAAGCTACTAATCTGTTACCGCACATCAGAGCATCGCGCCTATCGTCAAAATTCGCTTTATACCTGGGGGGAATCTTTTATGCTGCAGGCAGCCAATGACCTGATAGGCACCCTTTCGAAGAGGCACCTATAGGCAGCTGCAGAGAGGTTGTGGATAGGGTGCACGATATCCATATGGTGAAAATGACATGCCGAGTGAAAGTAATTGCGCTTTCATTTAGAGAAAGAAACTTAATGGGCGGTTCTCAGAAGCTCAGAGAAATGACAAGGTCTTGAAGGTGTCGAATGTCTTCCGTTGGTGTTCGCGAGGGAATTTTTTCTCACCATCGTCTGTTGCCTCTCGCCGCAGTTGCCACTGAAACAGAGACATTCCTAACTTATGAAGCTCAAAAAATAATTAACTTAATTTTAGCGAATACATTTCCAAGCAAACATATCTCTTATGTTTGCTTGGAAATGTATTCCCCCATATGCAACCCAATGAGAGAATAAAATAGTTTTTGAAAGCTATATTTCATTAATGTGTTAGCATTAGAACACTCATTATTTTTAAATTTTAAGAAACGATGTCATTTTATAATAATTTGCAATTGCCTGTCTTAATAAATTGCAATATTTAAGTCAGAGTTTCGTAAACGTTTTCCACTTTTAATCTGAGAGAAAGATTTTTTGTGACATCAAAAATAGAAAATAAGAAAATGAAAAAATAATTAACGATTCATAAAATGAAAATTAATTTAAAATAGAAGTTTAATTAAATGTTTCATGTCAAGTTAGTCTTAAATATTTTTGATTGCAAATATTAAAGGATATGAAAGAAGATACTTTGAAAGCTTTCCCAATTCTCAGTTGAGTTATAAATTTTGTAGTGACAATGGCACTGTTAAATTTTTCGAAGATGTTGATTATTTGGGCTAATTATAAGACAACATGAAAAAATTTTTCAATTCATTCAACATAAACGAAGTCTTCATGTTTTATGATCAGAAATTTAAAAGGAAAATATATGGCTTGCTTGTATATAGGCTTGCTTGTGACAATAATCGTTCCAGGAGTGGTCCTATGTGTTTATATAAAACAAATTAATTTACCAATATTTTAAAGATATTTGTAATTAAAGTCCTGCTTTAATTACAAAAATAAAAGCAGCAATTTTCAGAAAGAGTTGCCAATTTATTCCAGGGTGTTTAAACGAGAAATCAATTTTGAAATATAATTACTTTAAAAGAACTAAAATATTTAGATATCTCTATTTGCTTCTGTCTATCTCTATCTGATCTCTGTTCCTTTATTGGCTTATTTCTGGCCCTTGTTAATAAATAAAAACGAGAAAATAGCATATAGAAATGAAAATCGGATAGCTAGAATATTACATAATTTTTTTAAAATTAGCTGCAATTTTATCAAAATAAATATTTAGCATTATTTTAGTGATATAAAAATCTTTGTATTAATAATGATGTTTATTGAGGGAGGGAGATTCAAGGTTTTATGGCGGACAGAAGGATATAGTTATGTTGCATCAAGCACACGGTTGTGAATAAAACCGAAGTTCATTTCTTTCTGTTTCAGATAATGTCATACAAAACAAAGAATTATAAAAGCTGGTGCTGGATTATGCTAAAATGAAAGTTTGAAAAAGCATTGAAGAGGAAAGTTTAAACAATAAAACATTAAAATTTTACAAATGCTTGATTAAAAACAAACAATTCGCAATGTTGAAACTTGCCTAATAGACTCAGAATAATATTAAAATTAAAAGTCTACTTTTAAAATATGCTTCATATTTAAATGATAATTTTGCGAAAGAATACGACACATCATCAAACACCTATTAAAATTAATAAATACCATAAATAAATTTTCTCGGAGAAGTTTAAAAGTTGTAGTAAAATTCACATACTGAAGGAGAATTCTGTTTTTCTATTAAAATAAACGAAAACACTTTTAGAGATATGAAATTAGAATGTAATTAAAGCTTATGTGTTTTAGCACTATGTTGCTAAAAAGTATTGTGGCAAATGTAAGAATTAATTTTTGAATAGACAATAAACAATATAAAATTCATTATTTTTCAGCAATTTTTTTGCGTTAATATATCGTATTGCGTACTAAAGTAAAAATGAACTAAAACTGTTTGAGCCGGAACATATTTTGCATGGCATAACGCTCAGGCGCACAAATACAAGCAGCAACTTCCATCTGTGCCGAACACGTAAAGAACAATCCAGAGGAAATGCGTCTTTACAGTAAGAACTGAATCGGCTTCTTTCATTCCAACACAAACCCTTGTCATCCAATCCAGACATTCTCCTTTCTTTTCCCGCCAATTTTCTTATAGCGCCTTCTGCTATCGGTGGAGCCATAAATCCAATTGCAACACCTTGGTTCTCCAGACATCGATAAGCGATCATTAACATGAGATTTCTTCAGTTCAAAGGTCAACGGTTTTTGAACTGCAAGGGTTAACGTACCATTTTTTTCCTCATCCTTTCATTTTTTATATGCCTCGCACAGAGCCCTACCCCTGGTTCCACAACCTCCATTGTGCTCAAAGGGTAAACGTACCCGCACTCCGTGGGTGCGGGCGTTCACCAACCTCAAGCTGAGGTAAAAAAGGGTTAAAAAAATCGTAAATGGTGGTAGAGTCGTAGGATATCAACAGGGTTGATCCCGGCTCCAAAGGGGTAGGGTGATTTTTTAAGACGATTCCGTGCGGACGGAGCTATCCGCAGATGTTGCGAGTATCCATAAAAAATAATCCAGGTGACGATTTTTTTCCTGTGTGTGCCACCAATAGTCCGGATTCGTTGACCTACAGGACTGTGACCTTTTCCTTAGGGTTTTGACTATCGACAAACTTAAGTTCAACCGGTTAGTGTGGCGCTATTTTCTACATTTTTTCAGAGGAAGACAGATGATGAAATAAAGGCAAGAAAGGAACTGCGCTGTCGTTCATTTTGATCGAAAGGATTTCGGTTTTTGACCTTTAGTTCTTCGAACAAAGGTCTTAGTCGTTGGTGCAAAGTCTTTGTTTAAATCCCGATGATTAGAATGATTTCGAAACAATGTTTATGCTTTTTCGTATAACATGTTCTACAACTAATAATGCCCTAGTAATGATCAATTACTTAAACTGCAATATTTTAAAAAGGAAATATAAGTAATTAATGCATTAAAATTAAACTTAATAATGAATTTCAAGAGTTACTTTTCGCTCAGAAAATAAATACTTAATTGAAGCTATATTTGCTACGCAAGATTAAGATAAATAGGATAATAATATATTAAAATTATGTACTTGATAAATTTATTTTTGCGTTTATTTTAAATGCATAATGAACAGGATAAAAATAATCCAATAACAAGATATGTTCGTTCTAAAGCACAAAAAAGCAGTAAACACACGTCTGAACCACTGAATATGAAAGAGCATGAACGAGAAACACGTTGAAATATCGAATATTCTCTATTACGGCCACCAATGTTCTGTCTCTAATATTTTTCATAAATGTTTTCCAAAGGAGTGAGTGGAGACTAGGAAATAATATGAATAATGAATTGTTCTTCAGGTAGTTCGATAAATATTCTAGTAATTGACTTTCAGGAACTTTTCAGTAAGATATTCCAACAACAGAAGGCATAAGAGTGCCATACAAGATTTTAACCAATAAAAAAAGCAAGTTAAACTACGTCCGAAACAATGCATTTTAAAACCTATGTAAACGTCCCAAGCAGCTGTATCGCATCCCCAATATCATTACCCTCACGCGACCGTTAAGTTTAGTGCTTTATAAAGAGGAGGTAAATTCTAAAGCCAAACCAGATCGGATGATAAATTCAGTAAAACTGATTTTAGAAATATAAACATGGTTGTTTTACATTATAATCCTTATATTATTTTGAATGTGGTTAAAAACTACTAATTTTCAGCCCTTGTGATATGAATTATGTAAGAAATTAAATCAAAACATTTCAATTTGCTAAGCTTGTGTTCTCTCAAAGAGACGCTGTTTATTTTTTTTTTGTAAAAAAAATTAAATAAATTTTCGTGATTTTCGAAACATAATGTCTCTATAATATTTAATAGAGAATTTGCTGATAATTTCATTGCGAAATAGAAGTTCTTTCAGTCCAAAATATGATGTATTGTTGAAAACTATACAGTGAATATGACGAATTGCCTCATCCAACATTATTTAATAATGCAATCCTCATTTTTTAAATAAAATAACAGTATAGCGATGTCTTATTGAATTATCAGAAAGTTTATCATAGATCAAAAGGTTTCTGTACTTCTTTACCAGTTTAAAATCCCCTAACTATCAATCTTAGTGTATGTTCTCTGTTGTTTTAATTTTAAAAAAAGAATAAAATATATTCTTGGTTGCCTATACTTGGTTTTGTTTCTGTACAGTATCAAATATTTATCTGTTTTTAAAATGATTTGTTGCAACTATCTTTGGCCAATAAACACGCAGAAAAAAGAAACTGATGTTAATGTCCAATTTTGATTTTTCTCTGTCCTTACTTAGAAAGTTTTCAATTTGGCATAAAAACATTATTTGCATTTAGAAAAAGACTGGTTTTGTCACTAGATTCACTACTTCTTGAATAGACATTTTTTATTGATTTTTAATTTATTCCACCATATACTAAACAATTTGTATTTCATTCATTTTTTTATTCATTATGTAATTGTTTTATTAATGTTTATAAGTAAATTTATGTAAGATGACTAATTATATAGAACATTGTTTCCTATAGAGTATTTGGCCACATGATTTCTGATCTAATAAATTTTAATTGAACTTTCTGAACACAACTGGAAGTAAGTAAATTAAAGTTGGGAACAAAGGGAAACGTCCTTAAGCATAAAAAAGAATTATTGCAAAAGGCATTGGCGCTCTTTTTCTTAAGTTCTAAACTATAGAACCTCGATTATCCGGGCCCCTGTCAACCGAGGTCTATGCTAACAGAGCCGTGACCAGACAAATCAAACTGTATTTTTCATTTTTTAATAAAGTCAACGAGTTTTTCAGAAAAGGTGTCAAAGTTCACGTTGGAGCCGATTTTCACGATGCGAAGGCTTGTAAAATGTAGTTATCTGGAGGTGATCTTTCATTACTCAAGAATTTATTTAGAGGGGAAAAAACGAAAGCACTGTTCTACTCTTAAGCACTCCGATAGTAATGTGAGAAATTCCACGCATTTTCATGGGAAAATGATGCTGTCAACGTGTCTGAAAGTTTCGCGTTGTCGTGCGGGGGAGGGGAATATTCTCTTGAGAACACCCACAAAGAATCATTGAGAAAATGCAAAGGAAACAGCGGAAATAAATAACATTCGAGAATTCTATTATCAAACTAATTAATGTTTCAAAAACTTTATGTAAGACGTTTGCTAACGTGGTAGCACTTGGGGACTTACTTGTATAATTTCAAATAAATAATTTTGAGAAACCTTGTCGAAAAAAATGTCACGATTTAAAATTTACTCTCTATTAACCGAGTTTCTGATTATCAAATGTCATTACGGCCCCATTCAGCTCGGACGATCGAGGTTTCACTCTACTTATCTGAATTAAAACATAAAAAGAGAGAACTTACTCTCATAGGTTTAGATTATCCAAGTTAGGCCTATATTATCGGAAAGACATATCCATTTATCTACTAGCATTCATACATAAATCTGGACGCTGTATTTTTTGCTATTGCCCAAGACTTGGGAAAATAATTATATCACAGGTAGAATAATTTTGGAAAGTGACACATCGTACCCTTTGATGAATCTGTCACAATACAAAAATGTATTTTCATGTTAAGACCACAGTGAATAAGCCTGGAATGATACCTACCTGGGTTAACAATGTTACAAATCAATCTGCGATACTTGCTGCCAAAGCTCAAAGCATGTCGTTATTGCTTACATTTGTTTCTATTGCATCAGACATACTTACTGTGACTTTAACTAAAACATTTCTTTTTTTAGTTGTGGCACATCTAGGGGTGCAATATCAAACATTATTACAGTAATAGTACCTATACTATTACTGTAACTGTTATAGTTAGTTATACTATACTATATCTGTTGTTTCCAAATTATTCCAAAATCAAATATATAAAAGATGTAGAAATTAAAAAAATTGGCACAATTTCAAAATCTCGAGAACTCGAGTTACATATTACGCTATAAAATAGCGTTTTTGAATCAATGGGGTTTTCTTACTTCATTATTACAAAAGTAAATTATTTGTATTCACTCCTCCATATATTTCAAATTTCTTTGTTTTCTTTACACTTGGCCTTCACAAATGTTTCAGTTTTGATGAAAACTGTTTAAATGCTTGTACCGATAAATACACACTATTTTACATTTTCAAATAGCATATTTAAAAGGTTCTCTGACTTTAAAAATATCTGTGATTCAGAATCTCAAAGTTACATATTGGTAAATAGTTTCGGTACTTAATGATAATTCTTTTTGCTCTTTAACTGTAATTTTATTAACAATTAACTCTGTTGGCCATTAAAATTTGGAGCATTTTTGAGGGATTTCATAATTTTAAGATATTTTCATTCAAAGCAGATATTTCGACAAAAACTGCGTTTGTCCTTTTATTTGAACGCTTTAAAATGGTTTCTTGCTTAAAATCAATGTTGTATATGTACTCGATTTATTTTTATTTTCGCAAACGAAAGCATATAAAGAACTATCATATCGATATTATGTGTAAGATACCAGCGTGATATAGATACAACCAATTCATTTAACTGTTATTTCCTCTAAAAGAAGTAACAAATTTAATACTAACTCATTTTCATACATTACAGATCAATTTTTAAAGTGAATTAGTACACAGTGTAACTGCTTAAAATTACATACCTTATTAAGAATTTGTTATAATGTATCTTTATTTGACCTCTTAGATATAAATATGAGGTTTGTTTAATGCGCAATTCACAATTGGTTATTTATTTCATATTTAAAATTACTAACAAATTAATTTTAACGACCTTATTCTAGCAAGGATATTCTAGCAAAGGAGAACTTTGATGTTCACACAATATAATTTTGAGATACTTCATTCAGAACAAATATTTCGACAGCAATTGCGTTTATTCTTCTTTTGAAATAGTTTATTTTTTTTAATTCTTAAGGTAAAACTATCTATCTACTTGTCTATTTGGATCGTTTATTAGAGGATTTGTGATTCCGTTTATCACTTGCTACCTATCCTCTCACTGCTAAAAACTTCAAGTCTTTTGCAGAATCTCAAGCCCTTGAACAAAAACAAAAAAAATCAGTGAACTACTGGCACCGAAAGACAACTTTTGCGCAGTGAGTTGAATAGAATTTCGAAAAAAGTGTTTTTTCGATCAGTCCTATTACTAATTATATTGAATAATTAAAACTTTATTTTTACGACCAGCGCTATTACTAATTATCTTTGAATAATTGGGACTTCTTAGCTCATACCATGAGTATGTGGATGAGAAGTCTCCGAAAAAGTGAAAGGTTTCTACAAGCAATGGTGGTGTGGTTGTGTGGCGACAAATCCGATGACTTCGTGTTCTTGCTCCGGAAGGGGTCTGTGCTGCGGCCAGTGATACCCATTAGGTATCAGGCCACAGTTCCCATAATATTAAAAAAATTTTTATATCTGGTAGGAACATGGAGTCTCATGTTCATATCAGATGTTAAAAAAATTCAGAAATATTCATTATTGGTTGCGAAAAATTCAACTTTCCTCTTTTAAATTTAAAATAATTCAGATAGGTGGTGTTACTTGTTAAGCGACGATATATAATAGCAGCTGCCCAGAGGTACAATCAAAGCTTTTATGTTTAGATTTAAAACATTTGATGAAAATCAATGCTCATCAAATCTTTATATTTTTTGAAGTAGTTCAATTTTTCATAATATTAGGGGAAAGTCGGTTAGGATGACGATGAGGATAAGATGACGAATTGGATTTTTCTTAAAAATTACGTTAGATGACAGTCCCGATTCTGTGTCATCAGAGGCCTCTAACGACCAGCTACCAGTGTCACACCAAAAGATTCCTTTCCGTCATTTCTATGATTTACAGTACGCGGTAATGTGTTTTTGAGTAGTTCCGTTGTAACTTTTGTTTGCTGCTTGTAAGGGATAGCATTTACGGAGTAAGTATTTTTGATTTATACATGTGATATTCCTAAAGTACTAGTCAAAACGTGTTCAATGATGTATTATTTTAATTTTTCTGGTTAGCTAATGTACTTCAATGTTTTTTTGAAATAAAAATGTCGATGTAGGGTAAGATCACGAATTGGGTGGAGGGTAAGATGACGATCCAGTTTCTGATTTACCTATACCTGAAGGAGTTCATCTTTTGTCCATTCCTCCTGTACCTAAAGCATGCGTGACTTAGATTTTCGACCGCTTCCTACCATGCAGAGGAAAACATCAAGGAGACCTAGAAAGAAATTGCCATCCATGCTCTTTACTGGCACTCCAGTGAAAAGTGCTTTTCTAGTTTAAAAAAAGAGATAGATGAAAAAGAAGATAAACGAAAATAGCGATACCTGAAGAAGGTTGAAATTAGCACTTCTAAAAGCTACAAACCAGCTAAAAAAATCTACGAAAAGAAGAAATTAGCTAAGTGACAGCTCGACTTCCAATCTTCTTAGCCTGGACTCAACTCATTTATTGGAAGTTCTTCACGTTGACACTGATGATGGTCTGGACTCGATAATCAAGCATGTATTATTTGCGATGAACTGGGAGAAACGGAATTGTGCTTCCAATGTTTTATGTGCAAGCCCCTTCCTCTTCTACGGCCCGAGAAGGAATCCAAACTACACGTCGCCCATGGCGATGCGACTTTCGTAACTAATTTCGTTTCTTAACGCTTTAATCTAAAATTTCGATTGATAATGCTTCGTTTGTTTGATGTTCTTTCATTAGTTTGATAATGTTTGATTCCTGTTGTGTGCACTTTGATATTTTTTTATGATCTTTTATGATCAAGATGCGATCTCAACAATTTTAAATTAGTTGTTTTATAATATACCGACGCAGTCGGGTAAAATGACGAAAATGTCTTCTTTTTTCTAAAATAAAATTTTTGAGTCTCAAACTTGAAAATAACAATTTTAAAAAATATTATTTTAAATTGAAGAATTGAAAGAAGTTTTTGTCGAAACGATAACCTTCTTGGTTTTAGAATATCTAATATTTATGTTAGGAAAAATCACCAAAACTTAATATCGCCATCTTACCCGACTTTCCCTATAATGTTTTCTTATGCATCAATAATTAGACGTTTTACTTAGAAATTATTTACTTTTACATGTAATCTCAACAAAGAAAAGTTAATTTTACCACGATCACCCCTAACTCTGTTTTTCAGGTATTTATAAATGCTTCAATTTCTTCATTTGCTTTCCTCACATTTCCTATGAATTACCATAGCAACAAGATAGATTATCTAATGCTTCTGCTCGTCATTTATGAAATATATTCAATATTGATATCGTCAGATTTAATATAAATCATACTCGCAATCATATGAAGAGTGTCGGATTTGTATACTTCAGATCCTCGCTCCCCCTTCCCCCCAATGGTTAAGAGTATTTTTGTCAGTTTGTTTCCAACTATTCAGCACAAACCACGTTAACGATATGATTAATTTGCTTGATCTACTCTTATTAACATTCTTAATTTCTTATATACGAAGCTTAAAAAGCATTGCAGTCCTCTTAAAATTCGACTTCAAGATTCGGATGAATTTTCACGCTTTAGACCTTCCTGATTCAGAAAAACCCATTTTTGTGATTGTCTGTCTGTCGGTCAATCTGCGAACACAATCTGTGGCGGCGATTGAGTCGAAAAAGTTAGGGGGCAAAAAATTTATATACATCTAAAAGTAGCAGGGAGTATAGGGAGTAGACTACAAAATTTAAAAAATTTAGTTACAAAATTATCTAGCTTTCCTGGACACTATTGTTTTTTCATAATTCCTAGTTTTAGGCAGCTAAAATAAAATAAAAATTTAATTTTTCCCGCGAAAAGTAGGGGACGACAGCATCCACTCGCCTCCGACTCGCCACCACTGAACACAATAATTCAAAAACGAGCAAGTTAGAAGGTTGGAATTTGGTATGCGATCGTTTTATCAAAATTGTAGATTTCTATCAAATTTTGGACGAAATGCATCTATGGGAAGTCTGTCTGTCCGTGAGCATAGAAACATAAGATCCAGAAACGCAACGAACGCCACAGATGAAATTTGGCATGGCTTTGTTATTAGAATTATAGCTCTGTATCAAATTTTGGAGTAAATTCTTGAACAGGCTGAGTGTTCTGTTTATTTGTGCGTATGAGCACGTAGTAACTCTAGAACAAAAGTTTGATGGGCGAATTTTAGAATACGATCTTTGCATTAGTGATGTTGATCTGTGTCTATCCGTAAAAGGGTAGACTGTTTGTTTGTATAAGAAGAAATCTAGAGGAGAAAAATCCCGCTGGTTATCACTGAATTTCTGTATTTAACAAAAAAAAATCGTTTTATATTAATAATTGCATGAAGCGGCACGGTACGACAGGGTAGAGCTTATGGTAGGTATCACGCGAGAACTTTCCGCTTTGCATACCAGATTAGAATTTATCATTAGGAATTTTGATCAAGTTCATCACCTTCCTGACTTGAGTTTGTATTCATGGGAATATTCTTTTTCTGTTAAACAGAATTAATTATACAGAAACTTATCTCTTTACACACATTTTTTTCACATACTTGGAGGTTTTTTTTTCTTTCTTATTTTATTGCATAAAATTTCTTGTTGAATCTATAAATAAGAGGTCTCTAAAATATTAAGTAAATTCCAAAAAAATATCCGAAGAATAAAACAAAGGATACAGTCAAACCCCGTTATAAAGAACCCTCAACGGACTGATCCAGAAGTTCGCTGTAACCGAAGTTTTGCTATATCCGATTTTGGGAATATTTATAATATACACAAAATTTCCTATAATCTTTGAACACATTTTTGTGTTGAACAAATTAATTACACTGAATTACAATTATTTATGGGCTTTAATAAATTAAAATAAATATTTATTTTTTAAAAATTAAAGAATGAAAGTAATTGCAGTTTCATTTCTCTATTTCTTGATACCGTTCAGATTTTTCACGCAGGTTGAGATTAACACGCTAAGATTTTCCCAAATGTCCAAACTGCAGATTTAGAAATTTAATTTTCCCTTTATCCTTGATGGGAAAAGCATTCCTTTCACTAACACTACCCGTTTTAAATCTACGCGATGTCAACAGCTCAAACGATATTCAGAAAATGGAACTAGATAAAATGAAAGAATGTGTTGTGACATATGTACCTCATCTCTAAGCAGTTTTGTCAGACACAAGAGAAACATGCGCATTTCCTCTGGAGTACAAACGAAGGCGGTTGAGTGATAACCGTTCCTTTGTCGACCCGCCGATTGTCACATTGGGTGACGGTTTGAAAATGATCATCACAGGGTGGTCGCTGTTAATACGGTTTTCACTTGAGGTAGTGATTCCTGGTGACAGGTGAGCGAATTAAGTGCGGCTTTTGTGGCCCAGCTGGTAAATAAAAAGGGTCAACCACGGAATGAGAAGAGCAAGTGATTCTGAGAAACAGAGCTGATAGAAAGGAAAAGAGTGATTTTTGATTCGCTGTATCTCAATTCCTTGCTTTTGAAGTTCGTTTAAAGCATTTGAAGATACATTATAACCGAGGGATCGTGAAATCTTATTCTTTAAACCGGGGTTTCACTGTATATGTATTTTTCTGTGCATCTGTGGGCAAACTATTAGATTTAGAACAACCGAACTCAGCACAAATATACTTTAGAGAGGGGAAATGCTCATTTTGAGCTTTTTTGAAATTTTTGTTAGATTTTATTTAATTAGGAATTAACCAATATATTGGGGTTAATCGGTAATAACTTCACAAAATGTTATAGCACAAATATAAGTTTAAAATCATCTTAAAAGTGAGAAATGTTCTTTTCAATGATACCAATACAATTGTCGCGCAATCTTACCCCTAATTTTAATAATTTTAAAAAAATATATTTTTAATATAATTTCTATCAGTACTTTTTATTTTTGTTATAAAATTTAAATCAATTTAATTTTTTTACAACTATTTAATCATTTATTTTTCATCCACTGCTAAAATCTATGTTATAAAGATGCTGTTTCTATTTATTTTTTTTGCATAATTAGCAGATTCCATTGTAAGATGATGTTTTCATTGAAATTTTACTTTCACTGAAATTTTGTAGTTTTTAAATTTTTTAATTAATTACAGTTAAGAATTAACTCCAGAAGTAGAAAATGATGCAAAATCTTTATCGTTTGTCAATTTCTAGACACTATTGTTGCTCTCTCCTGTCACACAGTTTAATACATAAAAATATATTGTCGTTCTGTTAGCTTGAGCTCTTGCTTGCTTATTGTAGTGAAGTGAATTAGCTTTCGCTTTCTTATTGCAGTGAAGTGAATTAGCTCTTGCTTTCTTATTGCAGTGAAGTGAATTATCTCTTGTTTTCCTTTTGTAGTACAGTGCATTTTTTAATTAAAACTGTATATGAAATCCCTGTAAAAGGAATATTCAGTAAATTCATCTAGAACGTCATTAGATTAATTAATTTTTTATCATTTTAGCTTATACATTAAACCTGAAATTTTAAATGATATTACAGAATTGTATTAGAGTGAATTCATTTCCAAGTGATAGATGTCAAATAAGCCACTAAAGTTTCATTTTGGAGTATGTCACGCCTCTTGCAAGAGAAAAAAAGAATGTAAAGTTATAGAAAATCTCAAGACAATTTGTAGTTAAATATTAAATAACATTCGGTGGTGACGCCATGTAAATTGACTTCATTAAGAAGCCGCCTGGGCATAATAAACAGTAAAGGTATACCTTACTTATGGAGACTAATCACCTTCAACTTAGAAAGTGACCGAAGTGTATAGAAAGTAAGAAGATATTCCAAAATCCTCGATGTAGTTGCCGCTATCCTACTTGAACGAATCGCATGACAGCTTATATCGGACTTATGGCTCACAGAACACCCAAGAATACGGGAATCTAACCCGGGCACATCCACCGCTACTATCAGGAGTTGCCTCCCGGGTCCCCTGTCTTGGTAACGCCGTGCGTAAACTACCTTATCGCATCGGGTGGCAAAGCTTTTAAAATATTATAGGTTAAATGTCTATTACAATTCGGATTTAAAAAATAATTTGCTGGGGAAACCATGAAGACCAAATTACGCATAAAATATTTCTTACGCATATTGAAGTTCAAAACGACTAATATTTCAGGAGTTTAAGATAGTCTCCAAAAGTGGATACTCCTAAAAAAAACGAATTATCTAGATGTATTAGCATTATTTCGGTATTGATTCATTTAACTATTGAGGCAATGTTTGCGAATCAAGTTTTCTAAGATGCATCATATACATCAATGAAGGTATAATAAAATAAATTAAATTAAATAAATTTAATTAAATAGCATGAGAATTTTTCCATTTCCTTTAATAACTGTAAATGTGAGGAAAAGATGGTAATAAAATGAAATTTGAAGTCATGGGAAATATTGAATTTAAACAATCTAATCTGATCGCATAAAAAAGTTAGTTGGCGATGCAATCGTGTGAAGACATTCAAAAAACATTCTAGGAACATTTCTTGGTTCTCATTCTGCGATGAAAAGAATTTAAAATACTTTTTAACCTGTAAAGAAGTATTTATTTCTCTTCTTCCAATGCTTTTTTACATTGCATGACAAATTAATTTTTTTATTCATTCTGTATATTTAAACTAAGAAATTCGACTATATGGAGTGTTTAAACAAATTAAACACCACAGCTTCATTATTAAATACAATATTAAGCACCCATAACATTTAAATTAGCCATTCTACTTAAAGTAATTTTTCTTGAAATATTGTTACCTAAAAAATTATGTATAGTAATACTTATGTGTATAAATTATGTGTATAATTAATGATTATACTTAACTATCCTATTAATGACTTAAAATTTCTCTGAAAAGGCCATTTGTGACATCTCTGATATAGCATCAAAAATAGAAATTATTTCTCATATTAAAAATAAAAATGTCGTTTGGGAACAAATAGTTTATAAAATTTTTTATTAAAGTAATTGCTCAACGAATTGATGCAATTTTGACACCGATTTAATGAGCACGAATAGATGCATATAATTAAATTATTAGTTGTACATCCTGATGTGAAAAAATATTTCTTATAATTAAGTATTTACTAAAATTGCATGTCTTAAGTGTGAAATGAACTTAGCTGGGGCGAATTCCAAGAGATTATGTGCCCTCACGAATTTTGGTTGATGCATATTTTTGTAATGTCCTTGTTGTTTTTACCTGCATGAATTGTTAGTTTCATAGCCTAAAATTAAGTGAAGATTATTTGGCATAATTTGATGAAAAAAACTCTGTAGAAGGATATTAATACGAATAGTTACATATCCATTTTCAACTGTCCAGTTCACTGGACGATTATATATACTGTTACAGTCCGATAAGAAATTATAAGACCACTTTAATTTAGGAAATTATGAAATAAATAAAGGTTCTAATTATAATTTAAACACATAAAATGTGATATTACAACATATTTATTCTAATTACGTTTCAATAATCTTGGATAATGCAATAAATGATTAAGTTAACAAAAATATTACAAATAAATGAAATACACTATTAACAAATTATAAGACCACTTGGTTGAAACAAAAGAAGTATGAAAATTAATATGATATTGAGTCTCAACTTTTCCTAATAACCTCAAACACTCTGTTTTTCATTGAAATGATTAGGTGGTTAAGTTCAATTTCAAAAATATTGTAACCTTCTTTCCAAGATGTCTAGATGGGATCATACCTTATGTATAAGGTCACTCCTAAAGGATAATTGTCTAGAAACATGACACTTTCGATATGAAATTATCTTTTATATTATATACGTTCAATCGAATTCTTAAAAAAAATCCCCTTCATCAAGAATTCCCTTTGTTCGAGCGATGACCGTCAAAAGTGTTCAATTTGAATTTGTTTTTTCAAATTATTCTTTTTTGTCAGAAACAAATCACGAACCCACATATTGCCCAATTCTAATTCTGCGTATTTGATTTAAAAAGTATAACTGATTCGCACTTGAACATGCTTGATTTAGAGAGGAAAATCACTAAATATGCTTATATTTTAGAAAACTGGCATTGAAATATTTCAGAAAACAGTCATTATCTAATCAGTTTTAGCATTTAATGTGCTTTTTTTGTTTTGACAAATGGATTTTTTAAAAATTTCCTGCAGAGGATACAAAGAGAAAGTGTTTTATTCTTGAAAACATTCGACCATATAAACCTGTTCGAATATTACAATAACGTAAGAAAAAATGGCATTACATCTGAGTTTTTTTCTGTCTGCTCGTGTGTATGTGCACAATGTATCGTGCGGTCTTTAGATGCATATTGCCACTCCATTCTGTAAAAATATTAATTTCCTTCATTTGTGTGCAAATTATCTTATAACTATAATTAAAACTTATTTTTCAAATAATGGTAGAGAATAGAGCAAAACAGCATCATTCAGTAGATATCTTTCATGAGTTTTAAGATGACATAAAAAATCGTCCTCTACGGAAAATATTTTCCAAAGTTATCACCGGTAAACATCAAAATTGCTCAGTAAGAACACAACGATAGAGAAAACCCTTTCTATGTAAAAGGTGATTTATGACGCTTTTAGGCGAATTTCTTAATGATTTTAGAAAACACAAAAACACAAATATTTTTGGCCTCTCATTATAAGTGACATCCTTTTGTGGGAGCACACGGTAGTCGAAAATAGAAACACACAAGACTTTTTTAACATACAAGGACATTATCGACCTCATTCCAAAATACATCGTTCTCACATGATAGAAAAGGACACTATTTTTCAATTATAAGAAGTTACAGCTTTTTGATTTTTTATCTTAATAGGAATTCCGTATCCGTTTTTCCTAAAATATGTTGTTTCTGTTAGAATATCAACAAATAACTTCGAAATTTCTCGAAATGATTGTTGGGTGATAGTTTCAGTGATGCTCTATTTAAAGAACAACCTTAATGACTAAAAGCATTTCAAGACAGGTGTCAGAACATTAATTTGATGTAAAGTTAAGGTTTTCGGTTAATTGCAGTAACACCATTACAGAAGTCCTTAAATTCTAGAATGTCGAAGTATTTTTAGAATTAACCTTATATGTTTTTTTCTGTTTAAAAATAAATATCGTTGGTTAGATTTGAAAGAAAAAAAAAGCTTATATAAGGGATGACCGCTGGGTCTTTTTCACTGAACCTCACTTCTTATCGCGTGTGACAACTCCAGAAGAATAATGGCGGAAAAGTATCACCTTTAGACGTGATTGGAAAAGGAGAAAGAGATAACATTGGGACTTTAGTATTGTCGAAATAAATTACTCTCAAATGGCAAATCAAATATTTTCTGCCAGATGTGCCGTAAAATTCATAACATTAAGAACATAACGACGTTTCTCACGTATTAGTGAGGCCGCGGTGGCCTAGTGGCAAGGTCTCGGCTTTGGGGCCGAAACCCGATTCCACTGAAGATCCGCCGTGTATGGGGCCTGTTGCATGCTAAATCATACGTAGTGGTCCTCGTCATCTGACCGTGGTTCAAAATTACGAGGTCCGTCCCAAAATAGCCCTCGTGTTGCTTCAAAAACGGGACGTTAATATAACTAAACTCACGTATTAGTTGCCTTCTCTGAGTAATGGAGCGCTTTTTTAGAAGAATAAGAGGTTTCAGACATCACCACCTAGGAATGAACAGCAACTTCTGATTTTCTGATTGAAAATACAAAATCAATAAAAGAATTTTGCAGGTAGTTTTTGTTTAATTATATTTCAAAGAACCCTCTAAAATTATGATACATCTGCAGATTTCGTCAATATTTAATATTTTAGAAAGAAAAATCTTAAAACTTTTCCGATTAGCTTTTAAGTATTAATCTAATGTAAAAAGGCCTATAAGATTTTTCTTTGCACCACTCTTTGACTCTTTTGGATGATATTTGGTGGATGATTTTGTTGTCGTTAAATTCGCTAGACCCACACCACCCCGTAAAATCAAAAAAATTGTTTTGGATACATCGAGTGAACTGTCAGTCCCGGCCAAAATTTCTATTTTAAGCCAATAGAAATGAAGTTCAAAGATACATTCAGATATAAGCTGGTATTACAAAAATGTAGTTTATCCTGAAATCTTGGCTAATTAAAATAATAAGTCATTAAAATGTTTGTAACCGTTTATTTTTTGCACATTTTATGTTCTCATAGCGAACATCGGGTCAATCTATTTATATAATTTCGTTTGTAATATGTTGTTTATTTAAAAGAGTTAAAAAAGTTATTTTTTCCCCTGAGAAGTAAGGCGGAATGGTACTTTAAATTTCATGGCAAACTATGAGATAAGGTATAAGACGTTTCTGTATCTTAACTTTTACCAAAAAATTATTATGAAGTGGTAAAAAACTTAATTCTTGAAATGAAAAAAGAAAAGTAGTCCCACAATCTAGAAATGAAATTTTTGCCACCAAATTTTGAGTGTTGACAAATTCACCTGGAAGGCTTATACGCGGATGTTCAGAAAAAGTAGTAATTTCTGTAGAAATTTCGGTAGTTTAAAATAGTAATCCCATTGATTTAATCAATGTCAAATCTTTGAACAAAATAAAAAAAAATTCCCCCAAAATTATTTTAAAACTATTTTAATAAAATGATTATAATAAATTGTAGCCAAACAAATTTCGCAGCTGTGGATATAATAACATATTTTCATAATTACTTTAAAACAGCATGAGATTTTTTTTCTTTTGTTAAATTAATTAACTACTGATAGATAAATCTAAACGCTTGTTCTTTGACTGAAACCACATAGCGCTTTACCTTATAATGATTTCATACATAACATTTACTTCGTTACAAAATAATTTGCCTATTTTATGGCCCAAATATTTAATAGAATTGGAGTTATGATACCAGTCTAATCTAGGCGCTGTGTCGTTCCAATTTCGGCGACTCTTCCCTATATAGAAAAATCAACATTAAATGGGGAGACAAAAAGGTAAGATCGTAGCGTTTGTACTAAATTGTTCCCTTGGTTTACATTTATTTTTTCTCCCCTTTGGCATTTTTGGAATCTTCTTTTGATTCGTTTTTTCCATTGTTTTTTTTCAAATATTTTGTTGATTATGCTTCTGATATGGTCGTTTCTGCTGTATATATTATTATATTTTATGTAGAAAATATTTTTTAGACATATTTATTATGTTCAGACTATTTCTTATGTGACAATGTGACAGTCATTAATTATCCAACAATTCGCAAAAATTTACTGATGCACTATTAATTTGTGATGTGTAAACGCAAAATGATGTCTAAAGATGGTAGTCTCTATCTTTAAAGTGTATTTTGCACTTAATAGTGCCTTTTTGCTATTGCAGTGCGTTAAGAAATTATAAGACTACTAACGAATTGGTGCATTTCCGAAGAAGACACAATACTCAAATTTTTAGCGCATGTATTTCGTAATTCTGTACTAATTCCAAATTTAAAAATTAATTTAAATTTTATTAAAATCTACTCATTTTTATAAAAATTTACTAGAGTATCTATTAAGAAATTATAAGACCACATGAGAAAATTAGTATATTATACATCACATCAGAATCATTATAAAACGCATGTGTTACTATTTAGTGAAAGCATTTCCCGAGAAGCAAAGGTGCAGGTTTTGATCGTGTTATCTACTATTTATTTGAAGATGCCACGGGTAAAGGGTTATATGAGTGCGAAATGAGAAAAAATTAATTTTAGAAGTGTGCTGGTAAATATGAAAGAGTAATGAAGAATTCTAAAAGTGTCATTCAGAATGTAATAATTAAAAAATGATTCAAACAAAATAAAACGATCTGGAAGAAAAAAGTTTTTGACAGCGCGGGACCATCAACAAATATTTCGACTTTCAACTGAAAAAAGATCCTTCGACTCGTGAAATTTCGAAACGTTTCAGTAATAAACTTCACATGTAACAGTCTTAAATCAAATACTAATACAAGATTTAGTTTAGTTTAGTTATATTAACGTCCCGTTTTGAAGCAACATTAGGCTCTTTTGGGACGGACCTCGTAATTTTGAACCGCGGTCAGATAACGAGGACAATGACTGAAATGGTACCCCCTCTCCAAACTTCCGCACCACACCAACAGGAGGACGTTTTATCCCCTACGTATGATTTAGGGTGCAATAGGTACCATACACGACGGATCTTCAGTGGATTCGGATTTCGAGCCTGATTCCACTAAGGATCCGTGAGCCCTCCGGCCCCAGGGCCGAGATCTTGCCACTAGGCCACCGGGGCCCCCTGCAAAATTTATGAAAATAAAGAAAGTAACAAAGTTATTGAAACATCATCGAGAAGAAAGAGTGAAATGGTCTAAAAATGCCATATCATGAAACGATGACTGGAAACTATTTTTTTTCTAATGAAAAGAAATTTAACCTTGAGGGTCCCGATGGCTACAAATACTACTGCCATGATTTGAAGAAGAACCGTAAGAGCGTTTCAGACGACAAATGCAAGGAGGATCAGTAATGGTTTGAAGACCCTTTACTGATGATGGATTGTGCAATTTACAGCATCTTTCGGTATATATGGGTTGTGCACAATATCAAGCTATGCTATATGATCATCTGATGCCATTAGTAGATGGTGCTAATTTCATATTTCAGCAGGACAGTGCTTCTTGCTATACTTCTAAACCGGCCCGGGAATGGTTTTGAAAAGGAAAAGTTAATATTTTGGCATGGCCAAGTGAAGACTTGAACCCCATGGAAAGGCTTTGAGAAATATTATCTCGTAAAATTTATGCTAATAATAACTAGTTTTCATTTGCCAATGAACCGGAAGTAGCCCGTTATAAAAGAATTGAACGATATTTCTGAAATTGAACTTAACCACCTGGTGATTTCAATGAAAGTTAGAGTCTTTTAGGTTATCAGGGAAAATGGAGGACCAATATCATATTAATTTAAATATTTTAATTGTTTTAAAAAAGTGGTCTTATAATTTCTTAACGGTGCATTTTCCCATTATTTCTAATATTTTTATTAACTTAATCTTTTATTGCATTATTCAAAATTATTGAAAGCTAATTTTACTAAATATATTGTAATATCACATTCCATGTGTTTAAATTATAGTTAGAACTTTTATTTATTTCATAATTTCCAAAGTTTAAGCGGTCTTATAATTCCTTAACGGACTGTATAAACATTCAATTCCAAAAAGTTAATTTGTTTTACATATTCAGTATTAACTTGAACTTATTCAACCGACATTTTTTTTAAAATTTTAAAATATTCATTTTGGAAGACAATTTTGTATATATTCGGATTCTTTGCCATTTTATCGAGAAATGCATGAGAGAGAGAGAGAGAAAAAAAATATTATTTGAATCCCTTAATGAACGTTATCAAGAAATTCAGTAAAATACTTTATTCCTAACATTTAGTTGAAAACAATTTAACTTATTTTAATTTATACAATTTTTGTGCATTTATGTTAAATGTTCAAATGTTTTTCGGATGTATTGTTGGCAAAATCCTTGAGATGAATTTTTAAAAATCAAATTTATATGAATTCCGTTTAAATCTAAGTCATGATAGTCACTAATAAAAGATGTTGTAGTGTTTTGAGCGTAAGGACTATTTCAAATACTATAGAATATTTAAAAAGTATCACACACTTTTTGGGAGGGACTTTATATGATTCGTCAGTAAGAGAAAATTTGGATTTTAAAAATAGTATTTTTATAAATTTTAAGTCAAAATGTTTCTACATCCTAAATATGTCTTGCTGTTTAAGAACCTGCCTTAGTTATGTATTATATGTATTTCCAAACTATATAACTGGTTCATCTAAATTTTTTAAAAATTCCTGAAGAGATTTTATAGCCTTTATAATGAACAACATTTTCCCCTCTTTTTAATCTTATTCGTGAATGAGAAGTTCATAATAATGATAAAAGAATGATATTCATGCTGCTTTCATGATCTTTAGTTTAAAATCCAGCTTTTAAAAAAACCCTCTAATTTAGAAAACTATTAGAAATTATTAAATGATCTGTAATGAAATTTCTTTGTTGCCTCTTAAATCTTTAATAAAATAATTTCTTAATCTTTAAATGCATTAATATAAATGGCAGAAAAGCAAACGATATGGAAAAAAATTCGAATTAAACAAAATTTATTTTATTTTCAACATAATATCTGTGGCAACACTAACATTTTTAAATGGAATATTTTTTAATAAATATCAGTAACTTCAATGTGAAGAAAAGAAAAAGTGTTTTATTTCTCTAAATTCATGTTAAAACAATCAAATTTTTTAATGAAGAAATTATAAAATTAAATTTAAATTTTTCAGATAATGAGAAATAGGAGAATTGATTGTATTGGGTAAGTTTTTTTTTATAAATATTTAGAATTCATAAGTTATAACTCATAGCCGTGAATAACTTTTAGTAGTTGTTTTGCATATTATTTGCTGTTTAAGAATAACGCATTTTAAATTTTCACCGTAGTTTTTATGTAAAATATTAAATCCATAAATCAATGCATGAATTACACGCTTTTTAAAATCTTTATTCGATTTATTAAGATTTAAATTGAAATAGTAATTAAAATAATTTCATGGTTTTCTTCATAGCTGCGTCTTATACTTTAATTAATTCGTCTTTGGCTTTATTTTAATTTGAGCTCAATGCTAAATTTAATTAAATCATTGTATTGATTCCCTCTCAATAAAATTATATCATTAATTTTCCATTAAGCATTTCCTGTACTTTTATAACTCAATTTAAAATGTTTTGTTTTTATCTATGATACTACGTTAAAGAGAAGATAAAAATGAGGTCAGAGTGTTAATGAGAAAAGTGAAGCAAAATAATAAAAAAAAATCAACGACTTTATTCCTATTTATCATATCTGATGTTATTAAAAATTTTAAAAGCCTTTTGTCAAATATTTTATATTTTAATTGAAATTGATTTTTAGAAGTTATAAAATTCTAAAATTTGGATTAAAAATTAAAATTTCATTAATTATAAAGGCAGCTATCTTTCAAGAATACACAGATAAATGAAGGATGCATTCTTTATTTATTAAATTAAATGAAATAATATAATTTGGGAAACAGTGTATAATAAGCATTCTCCTAATAAGTTTTCATTAAATATAGAAGCTTCATTGTTTATGTCATTTGTATATTAATATAACATTATAACCTTATAACATTTATCTTACTTAATGTATCTTTAAGGATTCTTATCATTCATTAAACTGATGAGAAATAAAGGAATAGTTAAAGAACACAATAGTAAATTCCAAGTTGAATACATGATTTTCTTTCTAAGAATAAACAGTTTGAGTTAAAATAAGCATGAAAAATCAATCCACAGTAATTTTCTAAGAATTAATGATAATGAGAAATGTTTCATAACGTTTCTGAATTTAAAAAATCACTCTTACCGCTATCACATTTATAAAGTGTTTTATATATAAAGTAATAGACATACAACTTTCGCTTTATGTGTATAATAAATATAATAGGGCTTGTAATAAAAATGATTTCAGTTTTAAATAAACGAATTTAGATAAAGTAAATTCGTACATAAAATTAACAAAAGTTATTCAGCTTTTACTTCTTCAAAATTAATGCTATCTAAACATTGAAATAAGAATAGTATAGTTTCTTACTGTTTAAAATATAACAAGTTTATGAAATTATAGATACTAATGAGTGTATAGCAAGTGAGTTGATTGAAATTGAAATTAAATCTTTTTCAAGTATATAGTATACACTTTTGATTTTTTAAATAAGTGAAAATACTTTGCCAGAAAATAAAACAGAAACTGTGTTGACAAATTCAGATTGGACAGTTGGGCAAAATTAATTGTTTGGTATGTCCATATCTAACTCTTTGAAAATCAAAAACTTAATTTTAATGATCGCAAGAAATTTAAATAAATATGAATGGTTAATTTTTTCTAATTTATAAAAGGGATTTTTACGTTTATTTAATTTTTGCTACATCTGACCTTGCAAAAGATTACACCAAGTTATGTCGTTTGTAATTACAAATAAACAATGATTAAAATTTTTCATATTTAGACATTAAGGTCTAATATAGAACTTTCTTGAGTTTCCTCTGAGAAATTTCATTCAATTGTTTTTGTAAAGTATTAAAAAAGATCGCTAAACAAATGAATGCACTGTGATTCATTGTTTTAAAATTATTTCAGACGCTTTGATGCGTAAGATTTCCTCTGTCCATCTGTTCATGGTGGTCACATTGAACGGTTACAGCCACAGTTTGTAATTCTTTCTTTGTCGATTACCTTTAAGTTTTCCACACGAATCCTAGTCACGTTGAAATTTTCTTGTGTTAATTTTAGAAATCATTCAATTTTGTCATTTTTAAAAATTCTATATTCAAGTCTACGGCCCAGAATGCAGGAATTTGAATTTTAACTTTCTTCTGAGATTATTCCAAATACAGTTAAACACCCTTTATACGTCGTTTCATCCCAGTCCCATTTCGTTTGTATTCATTGTAATGATAAAGTACTTCGTTTATACGACACAAAGCTTCGGTTATACGTCGTTTTCCCCCGTTTTAAAATGTGAAAATTTTCTCCTTTCTAGTATGTGAACGGTGATAGGGATATCGTGACTTCGAAATTAATCACAGACGAATTAATAGAAGACAAATTGACTGGTGCTAATTTAAGCGATGGCGAAGAAGTTATCGCAACTTTTTTTAAAAACGCAATGGACTCCATTGAAAGACTTCGAATTTATTTCTTTTGACAAAAGTATAGTGGGAAAACATTCATTAAACTTAATTTCATTCATAATAACGTACTTAATACTTACAGACAATCAGCACGACAGAAGACGGTTAAAGAAATTCGTAATTAAACGCCTACCTGCATGCATATAATCGTATAAGATATATATAATTAGTAGGCAATGAAGGTACGATTTTTCTCACTTTTATGCTAAAAACTTAATTTTAAAATTAAATTATTGATTTCCAAACTATATATTTACTATCTTATAAAATTAATACTTTTAAATGAATTTGCATTAGTAGCATTAAATTCGTAATGATCAAAGTTGTTTAGTAAAATTTTAATTATACGTCTTTTCATTCACACGTCGTTTTATATCAGTCTCTTGAAAGACGTATAAACGATGCCTTATTGTATCTGATATAAACATTTTCAATACAAAAAATCGTATTTAAAGAACTGATAATGGTTCAGTTTTTAAAATAGTATTTGAAGGTTGCTGTGAACAATCTTTAATGTGCAGTGATAGAGAACTAATTTTAATAATAAAAAATATTCGTATTTTTGTAGATTATTCATATTCAAAACAATGTATTTAACTTTTTTTATAAAAAACCCTTCAAAAAAGAAAAAAATTGTGTCAATGTTCCAAAAAAAGGAAGCTGGTTTCCCAAATTTGACCACTGGTTTTCTAAATTCCACCATCAGTTTCTTTAAGGGCAATTAAAGCAAAAGTATTCAATGTCCTTTTATTGTTACCTTTGTTTTGCTTTGTCTTGTTCCAACTCCAATTTATGAGAACTAGTAGCGATTATAACTGCTTTTTGGGTTACTCCTCTAGCTCAACAAAACAGTCTCATTGAATTAAACAGTTCAATTAAGGCAAACTTTTATGGTCCAATCTGAACAACTTTTAGACAACAACAACAAAACTACTTAAAATTATTTTAATAAAATTTTTATGGTAATTTGCCAAACAAGCTTCCTCTCGGAGGATATATATACTATGAAATATTTTATAATTGCATTAAAACAGAGTGAGTATTTTTACTTTTTTTGTTAAAATATTTAATTCTTTATATCTAAATACAAACAATTTTTTAATAACCGCAACCACGTTGTAGTGCGGTAGTTTGGAGAGGGGTTTCAAGCTCAGGTGTCTTCCTCATCATCTGACCGTGGTTCAAAATTACGAGGTCCGCCCCAAAATAGCCATCGTGTTGCTTCAAAATGGGACGTTAATATAACTTAACTGAACTAAACTAACTGACTGCAATCACGTAGCACTTTCTCCAAAAATGATTCTTAAACAAGATTCACACCGTTGCAACATAATTTGTCTACTTTACGGCCCAAATATTTAATAGAATTCTAGTTACGATACCGGTGCTATCGAGGCGAGATCTCGATTCCGCATCTCTTCCCTACGTTCTTATTACGAAAATAATTTTATTGGAAACGTCGCCCTGTTTCTTTAATGTTGAATGTTCAAGGAAAATACTAATTTATTTCTAGCTTTTAGAAAGTGTTTTGTTTTGTTTTAACAACTTCATTTTTTCTCATTCCTAGAATTTGACAAGACGAATTTTTGAATTAAATTTTAATACTAGAATTTTATACTTGGGAACACTTTGCTTGCATACAACAGAAATAATACAAATATAAAAAAATAATTAAAATTTGTCAATAATAGACGATATAAATTTTTGGCTAAGACAATTAATTTTAAAGTAAAGAAAGTATCTGAGCAAAATTATTAACCTTCCAGCGGGCGAGCGTTTTCAAGAGATACTTGAATTGTGCATCGTATTACATATTTATATCGTTATTTTATAAATTTAAGTGCAATTTTATTTATAAAATCTTTGTTTACTATTAGGCTAATAAATACAGATAACATAAATAAAAGTTGCTTATATTTTTGTAAAATAACACGATATATATATGTAATACGATGCATGATATGTCGTAAAATTTGCTGAAACGCGCCCGCAAGAAGGTTAATAAGATCATTGATAGTTTAAGCAATTCATATCTCTATTCAATCGCATTAAAATTTAAAGAATCAGAAAATTTAGAAGAATAAAATGCATCTAAATCAGAACCATTAACACTTTGTTGACCTCTTACGAGCTAGATACAAACTCAGAAAATGCTTGTTTTACAATAATTATCTTATAAATGCATCAATGCAGAAGAAAATGAAAACAAGTTGTAATTGAACTTATAGAAACCCATTTCATAATTCATAATTTTTCTCAGACACATCAAAACACGAACAAAATTACTAAGATCATTACTATACATATATTATTTTAATTTGCCATTTAGATTTATAAATTTTAGAAAATTATATTCTTATACATGGTAGCGAAGTTTGAAAATTGATTAAGTTATACACACAGATATATGTACTTTTTGAAGTATGTGAGTGCGTTATAAGCTCGAATTTTGAACAAAATGCAGATTTCATTTATTTGAGATACCTAATATTTGGACTGTTATAAATATTTTGGTTTTGTTCCTAAGATAATTTTTTGGGGAAGTTAGGGTTTTTTGTGTTTGTACGATTTGTTTCATGCTGTTTCAATGCCTTTCTAAAATCTCAATAAAATTTACATATGCAGTTTTCTCAATCATATAATGACATTTTAATTTTTTGGAAAGTCTTTGAAAAAACTGTCATGAATACAAATATATTGCGCTCTTCTGAATGAACTTTGGTAAATTAATTTTTAAGTTCGTTTTGAAGAGCATTATTTATTAAGTAAACTTCCTGATGAATGAAATATATTTTATAATCTTTTCCTTTGTTTGAAACCTTAGAAAAATATTAAAATTTTATGATAACCATATAATGATACCACAGCATTTAAAGACTGAACAGGAATATCGCTTCCTCGTTAGACTGAACAGAAATATTCCTCGCTAGTTTGTTTTCTAGATGGTACACACTGTAGTTGGCACCACGTTGCTGAACAAAACTTCTAATTACTCTTTTTTATTTTACTTTAGGTATTTCATAAATTATTATTTATTTTTCCATTATATTTTAGTTATTAAACCTATTATTTTCTGTTTTTTCTACTAAAAAAATTTCCTTAACAAAGTTTACCTTAATTGTACTAATACCTCATATGCTTTTAGCATAACTTTTGTATAAATTCTCTGAATAAATTTGATATATAAATTAGTTGAAATATTTTTTATATAATGTGTGCCCAGTGCAACAACAGTAAATAAATTATATGGTTGAAATATTGGTTAGAACTTTTGATTTAAAACATTTTTTAAAAATTTATTTTGTCGTTAAAATAATTTGTTTAAAAATGTTTTCGTGGATTTTTCTGAAGATACTCGAATACTTATTTCAGCGGCTCTCATACTTTCAGAGTAAACTGAATTTTATAAAGTCAAATTTATTTGCTTCACAAATCAGATATTGAATGGCATAGAATTGTTTTAATTATTGTGAAAAATTCTAGCTGAAAATATATTGCAAAATTATTAAAAATGCCATTGTCTAAGCAATTCTAAACAGTTTAAATTGCGTACACTTCCATGCTTTATATTTATCTTTCCCGTAAGCTGAAAGAAATGGTATATGGTTTATAAAGGTTATTATGTTAATTTATAACCAATCATTTGTACAGAATCATAGTACTTTCCAAACCGCTTCAGTTATAATGACCATAATAAATTTGACTAAAAACGCGTGTTCTTTTATCAAACTTATTTTGCTTAATTTTCTCATAACATCCAGTTTTCACTTTTATGACATATCGTATAGGATTTTAAAAGATATAAAAGATCCTTGGTTATTCTAAACTATAAATAGACACTAAGCAATCGATGCTCTTTTTGCCGTCCATTTTTTTTTTTGGTACATTTAAACAGAATTTTTATAGATTTGCTTTGTTTTTTAACCTGTTTTTTTTTAGGAGTGGGAGAGGGAAATTTGTTTAAAAAGTGATTTGTTTGAGTTTCAAACGCAATTGAAAGAAAATTGCATGATTTTACTTATTACTTAAAACTCACTTCTCATGAGCGGCAATTTTTTTCCCATGAGATAAAATTAAAGTTGCGAACTACATCAGGTGGTGTAGGTAAGGAATGTAAATTAAAATTTCCAAATGCTACAAGTTTATGGAAGTAATATATATTTCAAGTTTTAGGAGGTAATTTTTTTTCATTCTTCATAATGGTTGGTTATTAGTACTTCTGTTATACAAGTGTATATCTTCTACTCTAAATAACTTGATATTTGAGCAGCAGACAGATCCCAAAGAAATTTCGTTTTAGGGAAAATGATTCTTCTCTAGGAATTTTGCCTGTTTTCGTGTAATGATATGGTGCTTTATATTATCTTATGATCTTAGTGATGAGCACTTTCTTGACTATAGGCAGTTACTTTTGGATCATTCTGTACTAAATCACATATTTCTTAGATACTTATCTCCAGTGTCACTATATTTTCACGAACATATTTAACTTTTTTGACTTCAACTCTTTTTATCCATAACTTATAGGCACAAAAGCAGAACGAAAAAAAATTTCTAGAATGATGAAAATAGAAAATATTATTTCAGGAAATATTCGAATTCCGCTATCAAATGTAAACTCTAATAAAACCCAAACCACTGTTGTGGCCTGATATAAGCCCCACCTACATTTATGCCGGCGAACGCAACCAATGATAATGATAAAAAAAACTGCCATCAAATGCGATTTTTTTTCTGCCTCCAGCCATCTCTTCTCTCGGGCTATTTTTTTTTTCCACGTCCCGTATCCTCGAATCCCAACCCCTGGGAGATGCCGGGGGTAGGGGCTGGGGTGTGGGGCCGGGTATATAAATAGGGAACAAGGGTAGAAAAAAATGAGAATGTTTTTTATTCGGCCCGACCTGGGGGACACCCGAGAGCAACTCCTGGAAGTTTTATAAGGCGATAGACTGAGATCGAGCGCGCGCGCGGAAGAGAATCCAGTCCAGATTAGAGGATATCATATTCTTCCTCCCACCAAGGTTTAACGGGTCAGTTCAGTGGTCAGTAAGCAACAATATAAAGGAGATATGCGTAAATAACATCTGGAAGGGACATAATTTGCAATCATCATACTGTGAGAGGTATCTTTTAACACATCGAAGTGCTTGGTTAGAAACTTCAGCATTAGCCGCATGCCATTTGGATGGATACATATCTGTGAAAATTCTCGACACACATTCAGTGGAATTCTAATCTAACAACAATAATTTTGGGATATTCCATTTATTACATGTAAATCAAAAACGTCTATGATTCGACTCTTTACATGAAACATACATCTGATTATATTTAGAGACATTCGAAATATACCCGGAAGTTCTGGAAAGTGACTAGTGAGGTTGTGTCAGACAACATGAGAACATCTGGTCCTTTGTAACTTAAGAAAAACACTATTATTTGGATTACTGATCGCCAAGAACATATTTCTTGCTTTATATTTGACAATTTTCATAGATCTTCACACCGTGAACTGTCGTAAAATGATTTAAATATTGGAGTAAACATTTCATTGGGAAATTATTTTATTTTACCTTTCCTAAACTTTACTGATTGTAGACCAGCACTAAGAAAGTTTACAACATCACTTTCTACATGTTGTGACATTTTTTTCAAAATACTTTCTATTTGTTTAAGACAAATATTGGAACATCTAAGAAACTGTGAACCCCGGAAGTTTCTTCCATAACCTAAGTGTGGGCAGCTAAAGTCATTTATTGTCAGGCATTTTGTGCCAGAGCTACTTATAATTCAGAAAAACTAATTTCTACAATAAACTTGGACTACTGAATTTATTAGAAAACAATAAAACACATGGTGACATGAACAGTGAACTAATGAAATTTTACTCATGTGTATAAAGACGTTGAAAAAAAATTGAATCTGCTTCTTCTTATCGATAAATTTTCCTGGTTTAAAACTTAGTTCCGGTGAAATAAAATGGATCGCAAAGACAAGAATAAGAGGAAGCAAAAGCACAAGAATGGTCAAAAACCTGAAAAGAAGAAAACACCGAGCGATCGCCACCGTTCACCACATAGACATCAAAGTGGAGTCCAGGAAGTGTTCACCATTGAAGCCTCAAACCACCAGGAAAGGCCGAATTCAAGGAATGCCGTTCAGAAGTAAGTGTTTTTCTTTAGTTTATTCTTCCATTGCAAAGGAGAGTCTGTATGGAACGTAGATACATTTGCATGTATAGCTTTTAAGTAAATAATCAAGGAAAAGGCGAAAAATCTGACACGAATCATGATTAATTTTTGAAAGCAAATGAATTTCAGAAAAAGGCGATAACAAATTAAGAATACAGATTTAAGTACAATTGTGCACATAAGGCTTGACTTAATGAAATATTAATCAGGGAATATTTTCTGCTCAGGAAGCCGTTTTTATTTATTATTTAGCATAAAACTGGCAAACGAAGATAAACTACTTGTAGGGCGGAAGTAAAATATTTTGTGCGTTAAGGTTAAAAGTTTGAGCTATTAGTTAGAAGAAGAATTAAAACTCACTCAGTCGGATTTTCAGTCCGTGCAAATCTCTTTTAAAATCCCTTTTTAAAAATTGGTGTAATAAAAATGTTCACACACTCAAAAAAATGATATACAGCTTTGTAAAAAATAGCAAACGTATGAATTTGAATAAATTCAGGTTTTTTATTCTCAGAATGATCTTTCCAAATATTTGCTTAGAATTAAATAATCAAAAGTTAAAATTAAAGAAAAACTTTAATCATAACTTGCTATTTGCTTGCTGTTAGTAAAATTATAATTACTGCTCAAAAACACGAAATAATTTTCCAAATACATTTTTGAACTTAGTTTTGTTTATTTAAATAACAAAACATAACGGTCCGATTATTGAAACATATCTATAAATGGAATCTTTTAAATAAAAAATATGTGAAAAAACTTTTTGACTGATCTACATAAGAAATCTTAAGAGTAATAAAAAAGAACATATAGGTTTGATTAGTGCGACTTGTAAAATAGCTATTAGCTTGAGAAGGTTTCCGTTTTTTCTTTCGAAATTTCAAAAATGATAATCTTCTTTTCATAAATCAGGATTATTCAAGTATAACCAAAGTGCTTCAAAGGATATTATATTGATATGATTTAATTTTTAAATATATATTTCGTACTATATATTATCGGTTTAACGGTTTCGGTAACTGAGCTGAGAAATACCTGTTGCAGCTTTTTTTCAAGTTGTACTTCATTATGCTCCTGTAAATAGAAGCTATTATATATTTCCTTCGTTAAGTAGCACACAAAATTATATTAACGAATTTCAATTTATCAGGCGGGGAGAAATTCTAGTTCTGTAGAAAATCTGGGGCTTCGCGATGCATTAAGTACCGCGAAGTAGATTCTCGCTCTTTTTGAATAGCATTTTACTGGAAGCTGTTTCATCATCTTGTTAGAACTACGACAATTTAGAATAGTACCATTAGTACCATTTTTATGAATAATTTAGAAGTTGACACCCCTTTCAAATTTTATATCAAATACTATGCTGGAGAGCTAAAAAATGGAGTAAAATTACCAAAACCGAGCCAGTTTCAACTGACGAATGTCCTAGAAATGAAGACGATATATTTTATTTCCCAGATTTTGCGCAACCACTTTTAAGAAAGGGAATGAACACTTGTTGAATTTTTATCAAATTCTTTCTTTTTTCTTCGTAACATTTTTTATTGTAAAAAATTAAGAACCTCATTTCGACTCGCATTTGAAATAAATTAGCTTCGAATTCTATGAACGTGTTTAACTTAAAATAAAAGTTGTAAATAAAACTCGCTTAATTGCATATTTTGTAGCTGTACTATTATTTTAAATTATGTCAATTTATTAATTACGCTATTCTACATACATGAATTATAACCATAATCTCAAAACATAATAATAATGAGATTAGACCGTAATCTCTTTTTTTTCTTTGAAGCATTTTTAGAAATAAAAACAGTTTTCTACTTACGGATTTATAGTGAATATTATTTATGCAACTTTAAGATGGGTGATTTTCTGCAGGATTATCTTTTACTCTGTATCACGAAATATCTTTCCACAATCGCTTTGAATGCCACCTTTTATTTTGATATTATAATTTTTGTTCACATTTTTCGATTACATTTCCTAGTAAAATTTAATTTCCTTTACATTAGTCATCGAACTTCAGTCACGAAACTGCAGCTTTGAAATTCAAACTTAGTATAATCATTACAAACAAGAAAAGTGGAGAAAAAATATAAAACATTCATTGCTTCACGAAAAATTGTAAACGTTATTAAAATGATATCATAACATTTTATGTTTACCCATTCACCTTTTGAAGTAAAATCTTTTAACAGGTTTTCAAAAATGATGCGGTTACAACAGCGCGCTGAATTTTCGTTTAATCTTTTTGAAAGGAAACTGTTTGCTCTCTCTCTCTTTTTTTAGAAATATTTCTATACTCTTCAGAATGTTCAAGATTAATTTTTGAAAATATTTACTTGATGAAATATTTTTAATTCTTTATATAAAGGGAAAGTGTCTCGCAGAAAATATTTGGTACGATTTCTGTAGAACCTTCTTTTCACGTACTGCACACCTTTATTTCGTGTTTAGATTCTTTAAAAATGTTTATTTTGAGTTCATTGCATTGGAATTGTTAAAATAAAAAGTAACATTTGCTTTCGAAGAATTTTTTGCTGCAAAGGTGGATGGATATCTTTGAAAGCAAACGGCAATTGAAACCGATTAGCGCCAAAGGAATCTAATTAGCTTCAAGTGAACTTATTTAACTTTTTAGTTTATAATAGTTTCAAAAATATAACATTTTTTCTTTCTTTAAGAATATCGCACAGAAAACTATCACAGGGCTGTCTTAGCAGGTTTGATTGCCCTGGATTAGAGCATTTTGGCGCCCCATCCAAAAAAAAATAACTAGGAATTTCAGCGCCTATGATCCCACAAATATACTTATCGAATAAAGCAATTGAAAGCAAAATATATAAATAAAACAAATAAAAATAATAAAATAAATAAATCTGATGCCCTACTATGAAATAAGGTATCAGCGTGCGGCTACCAATCATTGGTAACCTAGACAACTTCTATTACATGCATGGTTTAGTATTTTCTCACCAATTGTCTCTTCGTGATTATTTTTTGAAATGATATACATATTTATGTAACATAAGTTAAAAGTCCTAATAATATTTTTACTTTCAGCATAGTTAAAATCGTAATTAAATAATTTTTTTCGTTCAAAATTAAACAAAATCAGTATACTTTTAGGTGCCCCTGGCCTAGCCCAATTAGCCTAATGGATAAGACAGTCCTGGGTTATCAGAGAATTTGTGTCTTTTGTAGGCTCCGCGTTACGGCAGAGCTCTCGCAAATTCAAAAATCAGAAACGCGTTACCTCTGGCCGTTTTTCACTTGTAAATAGATCATCTGAGTAAATACTCCTCGAAGCATTCATTTTAAGTATCAATTCGAAGCATTTTTGGGATGAAGAACCAGAGATGTTGATTGTTTCAAACAAATAAAATTTCCGAATTTCGTGGGTTGTTTTATTATACTTCTTCCTTTATCAATTTTTTTTAAAAAAAAACATGCAGCCATATTTTAATTTTGCATGTTAATGAATTACTCCGAACAGATATCCAAACGACTGGGCGTTTTTATCGCTCATTAGTATCTTTATTTATTTCTGTACAGTTCTCCTCAGTGAATATTTTGAAATTTTTCATGGTCGATTTACAAATGAATACATTAAATACAAAATTTACAGCAAATGTATCTAAAAACTATGCGATAAGCGTCATGAATCAGGTCCATAGCAAATTTACTAAATAGAGCTCATCAGCTTCTACAAAATATTTCCCTTCTCTTGCACTGAATAAAGAAATAATTTAATGTTTTTAAGAAAACATAATTTAAGCAAAATAATTTCATTCTCAAAAATTTAACTCAGAATTATAGTTTAACTTAAAAAAATGTTTAAATTTTTTTTCTGAAAAGATAATGTATTCTGAGAATCGTATTAATATAGTAAACTAGAACTTTTTAAACAAGATTATACAAACCTTTTAGATCAACTTAATTAAAAGCTACAGTAGTTAACTATTCTAAAAAGTAATTTTCCATTTCTTTTTAAATAATTTCCATTCTAAATTTGAAAAATTAACTTTGAAGACATTTTATGTCTTGCGATGAATAATAAAATTACAGTCTGTATGAAATGGAAAAAATAATGTTAGAAAAAAATGAAAAGGCAAAAAAATGTTAACCATTCGTAGCTAAATCTAAGTTTGCTAAATGTGATCTAATTTATAATGTAGAACAAAGTAATTTGAATTAGTTGTCTTCTCTTGTTTATTGTTACAACAGTGAGTTCATAAGTTAGCTGCTTTCAGAATGTTATTTAAATTTTAAATTTTCATATTTATTCTTCATTCAACAAAAAAATAAATACTTAAATTAAATACTTTAAAAGCCTTGAGACTCGTTGGTTATCAAATGAATGTTACCCAAGGCCATTCTCATCTTGTCGAGGCTTCTTACTCGCTGTTCAAGGTTAAAATATTATTACATTATTTGGAAAAAATTTAATTTGTAACATTTTTTAAATCAAACCCTCACGATTTTTTACTTAAATAATTAGAAATTTAAGAAATTAGGATGCATTCTTCAGTTAAACTGTGTACTTCAAAATTTAAAAGAGCTTCTTCGTCAGAGCAAAATGTACGTTATTTCTTGAAATCAAATTTGTAGTTGTTTCTATTTAATGTTTTTGCTAGGAACATTTCATGCCTTCCTTGAGAAACAGGGTTACTTTTGATTGATTATTTTAATCATGAAATGAAACTATAGACGAGGAGCTCCAAATATAAGTTTAAGATAGGATTTTTGCTAATGGAAGAGATTTGCTCCAGTTAAAATGGCGATTTCTAGAATGATCCAGATAGTTCTCTTGCGACGGTTTCTGCCAGAAGCATATAGATTGCACTTTTACCATGAGTTACAAAAATAATATTGTTATTACGAAGTATAAATGTAATAGAGTAGTAAAGGATGTACTTTCTACACTTTTCTATATGTTTCCAGAACAATAAAAGACCTAGCATTTTATCTTATTCTAATATAGAGTAATTAATTCTAACAAAAAGCTTATTAAAGCCTTACTGAGAGACGAACGGCGAACAACAGTTTTAACATATATTTAAACGTATCAAAAACATTATTTTTATTTTTGATCTTGATTGATTGGTTTTGGTAGGTTTTATACGGGTACAGAGTTAGACTTCTCTATGCTGCGTCAAAGTAGATCTAAACGTCTCAATATATGGTCATTTTGCATAATACTGCTCTGCTTAGAATTTTTACAAAACCTTTTATTTATTTAAACAAATTTTAATTGATTTAAAATATCGACTTGAGGATTAATTTTTGAAACGCAGGCTGTCTTTTGGGAATTGATTCAGCAGACCTTCGGTGCAATACTCGAGATAAGGCTTTGCTCCTTTGCCAGTTATTTGAAACCACTCTTCGATTTTTTCTTAAAAGGTTTTTCTTTACAGTTCTCGTAAATTATCATTTTTAAACTTACTTTCTGAAAAAGTTTAAATGAAAATACGAATTAACTTTATTACTGTTATAAATAACTGAAAATTTTATGAACTTATTTCCCTTTTTGTCTCAGATTTTAAGGCCATAATTACTTAACAGTTGAAGATAAACTCAAATTTGAATAGAAAATTTATGCTTAAGTATACTGTTGAAACAGAAGAATGTTTTTTTTTAATTTAGGGAAATTTGCAGTGGTTTCAGTAAAATATTTTTCAATAAAATAAACCTTGCTAATATTATGATTTCTATTTTGCGTAAAATGCACTTTTGTATTAAACACCAAATATATATAGCTTGAAAGGTGTTGTATTACTCAGCCATTTAACCTCTCCTAACTTTGTACTGATCTTTTTAACATTAAATAGTATGAATAGTGACTATTTTAACACACTGTATTGCATATTTAGTGGCAGTTTCACCACATTATATGGTATAAATAGCGTCAGTTTTAACAATCAAATAAATCAGAACTATCTTAGAATGTGGAACTATTTATAGTTTAAAACACACATCTTCAGAACATTGATAAACTTAGAATATATGGAAAACTAGTTCGTTCTCAGTTATATGGAAATATATGAGAATGCGCAAGAATCACACTAAATCTGTTTATTTCAAATTTATTTGAAACACAATTGATGCAATAATTGCGGAAAAATAAAAAATAGCAATTTCTGTCTGTTTAATACAACAAATTCTAAATGTCACTCATATAAATGATGTATCTCATTATAGCAATATGTTTGTTATCGTTAGCTTAAGACGGAATTTTTTGACATTCTTTTGGTTTTCATAGCTATAAGCTTTTATATGCAATCTACATAGTCCAATTAAAAAAATAACAATTTTATTATTTTTCTTTATTCCTCGAGTTAGATACATTTCGAAAATGGCAGCGAACTCCTTTTCCTAGTACAAAAAGGCAAAAATTCCAGACAAATTTATATAGTTATGAGTTTTAAATTGGAATGATATAAACTTCATTTTTGAAACCTTTATTAAACTTTTAAATGCAAATATCTCAAAACTTAAAGTTTTTGTATTTAAAAGAAAGGCAAACAGCTTTGGATCATTATATTTCAGAACTTCATTTTTGACTTTTGAGTTTTTTTAAGCTTTTTCTATTATTTTCAGAGCTCAAAGCCAAAAGCATGCCTGCTGTTACCTTTCGAATCATTATTATTATATGTATATTTTCCTACATAAGTTTCTTAAAAACACGTATAGTGAATATTTGATCTATATAAAACACATTGTTCTGTCTATGTATAAGCTCCAAAAAATTGTCCATTTGACACTGGTCTTTTATCGCTCCTCGTATAATTTTATATTTGAAATAGATAAGTTTTTTGACTTAATAATTAAAGCAACTGTATGTAAAGTTTGGGTCTGGAACAGAATATGTAAATATTAGAACGATTTCTTTTCTATGTTTTGTCTGATTTTTGCTTTTCTGGAATTCAAACAGGATTATTTCCATATAACAGGCAAATAAAATTTTTTCCTTATTTGCATCATAGTTTTCTCAAAACTTATAATTTTAGCAATTTTGTTGGCATTTAAACGAAAAATCTTCACGCAACAATAAAAAAGAGAAAAAAGCACTATAATTTAACTCACAATTTCGTGACATTAATCACGATGCATTTTACTGTGCACAAGTTTTATTGCTTGAAAAATATCTTCTTCTTTCGTTCTGTTCAATCTTAATATAAATAAAAGTCATTGTGGGTATTTATGTTTGTATGTATGTTCCACATCTCCTTCTAAACTACGGCACTGATTTGAATCAAACTTTGCTCACTTATTAATTAAGACAAGGGGAAGATTGCTGTCAACTTTTCAAAGCGTAAAAGTTAATTAAACAGTCAGTTAATTAAAACTTAACCGAAACAATTTTTTCGTTGTAAGTTCGGAGCAAATTATCCCCCGAAAATTAATTTTATACCATCTTAAAGTTCAAAGTTTTAACTTTTTAATGATACCAATTTTGTGTCTGTGACATTTTTCCTTCAATTTTTATTAATTTTTCAAAATTTAATAAAAAGTTGACACGCGGACGATTTTAAAACAAAGCAAATTTAATGATACTTAGTGTAATTACTTTTCCTGTTTATTAATTTATTTTTTCAAATATCGTTTGGCAATGTTTTCATTGTTTCTTAAAGAATTCTAAAGCTTATTTAATTAGATTAAAAAATCGCTGCTGTTATTATCATCGGTGTCATTTTTGCCTGCGTTTTCTAGGAAATAATAAATCCTTAATCCTTATCCTTAATATAAATAAAAGTCATTGTGGGTATGTATGTGTGTATGTGGGTATGTTCCACATCTCTACAACTAAACATCAGCAGCAATTTCAACCAAACTTTGCACTCTTGTTATTTAAGACAAGAGGAAGATTATTGAGAACTTTTCGAAGTTCGAAAGTTAATTAATTAGAAATTAACCGAAACCGTTTTTCCGTATTAACTTCGGAGCAAATTATCCCTCAAAAAATATTTTTATACCATCTTAAAGTTCAAAATTTTAACTTTTCAGTGATACCAATTTTATACCTGTGAAATGTTTCCTTCAACTTTTATTAATTTTTTAAAATCTAATAGATAAATTATTACAGCAGACGATTCTTAAATAAAGCAAATTTAATGATACTTCGTTGCTAGGCAACGGTGAGACTTTGAACAATTTTATTTTTGTAAATATTTTAAAAAGAAGTGAAATATCACTGTCAACTTTAAAAGGCCCAAAAGTTAATTAAAATTTTTAAATTAAAAATTAAGCAAGATTTTGCGTTTTTTTGTGATATATTTCGAAAGTGATATGTTACAATAACTATTTTTATACTATATTAAAGTTTAATAAATAGGTTTTCAGTGACACAAATTTCATTTGCGTTCAAAATTGTTGCTCTTATTTCAATAATTAAAAAAAATTCAATTGCGTATAAAATTCACAATTTGTAGCAACGTATTTTTGATTCTTAAAGAACAAGAATACATATGAAGAGCTGTTCTTAGAACATATAAACAAAATTCTGGAAGAATACTAAAGAAAAGTTTAGAAACAGACGATTCATAATTTATATCGGGAACAACTATTGATCTGGTTTATTTTGGCGCTTTTTATTAATGAAAATTTAACCATTTATTTAATTGACCCGAAACATTTGTCAAAATCCTTCTTATACTTCACTATTTATGAACGAAATTTGAAGTAAAAAAGTTTCAGACGATAAAGGAATTTTTGTAATATAATTTTCTATACAAAAATAGTTTTTTCATTAAAAATATTAGACATAAAAGTGTTTTAATCCCGAGAAACGTCGGATATAACAGCTAGTTATATATATAAAAAAAGAAAAAACATTTTTTTTTAAAATATAAAGTTTTAAACTCGCGAGAAGTGTCGTGCATTAACATCCTCTCAAAATAAACAATAGAACTGATACTAGTTTTATCTTTCACTCAAAAGATGGCGCTTTAAATCTTAAGATTAAAATGAACATGGTATTAAAAATGAATTTCACAGTGAAAAGGACTGCACGTTTCGATATTAAAATTTTATTAAAGAAATTTTTATTCCTTTTTCGTTTTCTTGTAAAGACCTCTTATTTTGGAAATGGTGTTATAGCAATTTTTTAAAAAGTTTTAACTACTTCACATTGTTTGCAACACCTTCCTTCTAATCTCTGTTTCCATAAGAAGTGATATTTTAATAAAGTTTCTTAGAATTGTTAAATTTTACACTTTTGCCCATCATGCAGAGCTCCACACTTTTACTCTGGAAGTTATTAGGTATAAAATAGAAATTGACATTTGCAGTCTTTGTTCCTTCAGTCATAACCATCAAATAAAGGACATTTCGGACAAAATTGTTCTCAAATTTGATTAATCTTTACCTATACGTTAGTTCTTGTTTTTCCAACCATTACCTGGGAATCAATCGCTTTTTAAATTTTTTTATATCTACCATTAAAAATTTCGTTGGTATCTTTAATAACCAAACTTAGTACTGTAGCGATTCTTTTATATTTATTTATATTGTAGACAGTAATCTGAAATAAAAAAAATATTGTCAGGAAGGAAATTAATCTCTAGTTTATATCGAATTAATTTTTTTTCTGAGAATTTTTTTGTGATATCCGGAAGCATTCTTTTTTGTTTGCAATACAAAAACAATTGGTTTTCAAATTTTATATCCTTGAAATAAAAACAAAATTGTTCTGAAATAAAAAAAAAACGATTTTTTTTTTTTTTTTTTAATGACTGATTCGCCAGAGCTTCCGCGGAAGAGATCTGTGATTAACGTTCCTCCGTAAATAACAGCGATCGTCTTGAACATTGTGCCATCTAGCGAGAGCGACGTATACTAGAAATACCAGTGGATGAAAATGCGGCCTTAACGTTTCAAACAAACTAAAAGCGTTCTGTTGAAAATTTTGCTATTAACACTCGAGGAAATTCAGTAATTAATTAATCAAAAAAGAATTCTTAAGTTTAAAAAAGCAATGAATTTAAAAGCGAAGAATAAGGAGAATTTTTTTACCTCTTTTTTTGTTTTTTATCGTTTTCTCTTCGTTTTCTCAAATTATTAGAAAGATAATTTACATCTATAATTAAATATTAGAGAATAAGAAATTTAAAAAAATGACTATAACTTTGATAAATTCATTTTAAACACTTTCGAACTCTCCTTAGAATTCATTATTTATCGTGATAATTTAATTAAAATAAACCTTGCTGATTGAAAAACTATCCCTTCAAACAGCATTACTTCTTTTAGTGTTAAATGTAATGATATCACCAAATTACTTCGTTGAAAACCCATCTTTTATAATAAGTAAAGTTAGCAATAGTTATTAAAAAAATTAAACTTAACTTATAATTTAAAGTAGTCTTCAAATTTTTCACTTTCTTTAATGTATAAGGATTATTTCTAAAATTACATTACCAAATGACTGTGGGAATCAAAACATTACTTGCCATTGTATGAATGATGAACGCATAAAACATTTCGTTATATTATGTCTACAATTTGCGACAAAATTTTACAAATTATGTACAAAGTTACGCTACAGGTTACAGACAAATTGCGTCAAAATTTTACATAATTTTAACAAATTTCCCAAAATATTGTCCAGACAGTACATAATATCTTATCATTTAATCAGAATACCTGAAATATGAAGAATTATTCTTAATAGTGGAGATTTGTTGTTTAATTAAAATAACTGATTAAATTTGTTAACAACATAAAATTTCAGGTATAGCCATTAAGAAAAAATATTTCGTATAAGTGTACTTCCATTTTTTAAAGAAAGAATCGACAAAAATATTCTTTAGCATATTGATTAACGCATATTGATTAAACCCGTAACTTTTTTTTTCTTCTCTTTGTCATATTTGTTTTATCAGTAATATTCGCTCATCGAAAAGTATGAAAGTAGTGACAGAGATTTTTTTAAAGTGAAAAAGAATATTTAAAGATGATTTAAATTCTTTCAAATTTCCAATAATGTAGCACATTATCCTTTCGTAAAAACTCTTTTAACCATTGAGTAAGTTATTCAAAAAAAGATTTAATACAAAATGTTAGACAAAATGCGCCTCTGGTTTTTCCTATTTATTTCTTCCTTTTCCTCCCCACATTCGACCTAATTTTCTCTTCCTGTAGTGTTAGCCAAAAGGGGGTTGAAACCCCCAATCTCCCATTAAATACCGGTCGACCCCTCTAACTGTAACGGAAAACGTTACATGCTTTGAAACCACTCCTGCCGGGGTGTGGTTACAAAATAAAATCGTTTTTCATTTAAAAAAAAGAAAGTTAAAATGTTTACTCCAAACTCAAACGAAAGCGATTGTAGCACTTTTCGAATTTTTGCCAATCCACACGCAGCAAAGGGGGAAAAAAAGTTAACATATGTTTAAGAATAGACTGATTCTTAAATTGTAATGCTTGAGCATGGAAAACTAATTGTATTTTAGAATGTACAAATCACTAGAAAAATATATTTAAACGTTTGAAACATACTCGAAACCGAGGAAGCAGAGCGACACTTTCAGTTACACTAATCAAGAGAAAATGTTTGCATATTATGCGGACTTCAATTCATTAGAAAATCATGCTAGCAATGGCAAATATTACATCAGATTTTGATTGGAGGAAATAGACCGTAACTTTAACCGTAATTTTATTACTACTTTACTAATTATCGCTATATCATATGCATTAAAATTTAGTTTCCTGATGAATGCTTATAATCAGTTAATTTTAAGATATTTTCGAAGAAGGATATTAAGAGTTCTCAGTAGTGTCGCAAAAGTAATTATTTTCATTGCATGCAATAAAGTAATTGAAAAATAATGTCTTCTAAAATTTAGGCTGATTACTTCAAATCAGTTTAAAACGCAACATAAAATGAGTTTGTATTTGTGTCTCAGATTCATTTTTAAGCATTTAGACAATTAGTATCTAGCCAGTTTTATTTATTATTTTATAACTTTTATTCAAAGAATTCGTTGTAGAATTATATTATCAGATTTAAATGAAATTCCTCAAGACATTTAAATTAACCGAAAATCACAATATGAAACATATCACATGAAGAAACACAATATGCATATGGAAATCACAATAAGTTGCCTCCTTCTTTTGAGAATCGGTTAGTAAATGCCATTTGAAATATGGTTTTAATTGAAACAGCTCAATGTTGAACCCCTTCAGCCCAGACAACGACAGAGGTACAATGTTTAGACAACACAATGCCCTTGAGAATTCAACAAACGTTAGATCTATCAACAGCAACAACTTTTATTTAATTCGCTAAAATCGTAAATTAATTTTATTCTTTTTCAACAATATATGAAATTAATTTTAATTATTTTATTAAAATTAATTCATATGTTAATACACGCAAAGGATTTTCTTATTATACTTTTGTTTCTTGGAGATGTTCAGATGCATCGTGTTTTATCTAAGAACATCAGAAACTTAAACCATTTTATAGCAGACAGAAAGAGAACTGATGTTTGTAAACGGTTTTTAAAAATTCTAAAAATTATTATTTTTTTCCTTCTTAGTCGTTTTAAACATTTTTTCAGGCTCGTCACATTTGTAACCGGCAGGGAATATTTAACGATAATCGTTTGTTAGTTTTTCTTTAGTAAGAATGTCCTATTAATTTCTCGCTGTTGTTATTTTGAAGATGGTTTTTATCATCAGCTTAATTGGTGCTATATATGACGAAACAGATTTTACTTTTTTCTTCTGTAGAAATAATTTATCTTACGAAATCTTTTTTAGCCGCAGGTAGGGGCCAAATAATGTCTTCCACCTGATAGAATTGTTCCTTCAGTTACATTTCAAAACTGCAAGAGTAACAATTCCTCTCTTCGTATAGAAGGATTAGATTCATTGCATACGATCCATTGCGCACATATTATCCGATTCAGTTAGATTTCAATGGAATCTTGAATATCCCCAAATTCTAATTCTCGTGAAATCGATTTCATTCACTGTCGATTCCAGTAGTTTCCCACACTCTTAAAATTTCGATTAAAAGAAATTATTTGTTCGTTTTCTCCACATGAGTCCACAAAACCAAGTTCATTTTTTGAGGATTTCGGAGAAAGCTTTGAAAAAAGGGTGAAAAAAAGATAGATTCCGCAAACTTCAAAGTATTACCGCTACTAAAAAAGTAAATCAAAAAACATTTCAATGGGGAAGAGCGAAAACGAGGAGGGAAATGGGTGAAAAGGGGATTTTCCGAGTGAAAGTGAAAGGGACCAGAGAGGAAAAAAAAGTTTGGGGGAGAAAATTGGGCCAAGGTCGTTTTCAAAATGTCCGTCCCCCCTTCTCTTTACCGATTTATTTTTATCCAATCTGTCGAGAGGACAGATCATAAGGGGTCCTAAAAAATCAATAATCGGTTGGTATGGGAAGGGAAAAACTTGTGTCAAAAGTGAACATTAATATAATATTTTTTGAAAAAAATGATGAAAACGAATCCCACGGATACTAGATAACAGTTGGCGAAGTGAGTCAATATATAATATTGTATATAACTTTTTAGTTTGAGAGTTTCTCACTTTTTTTACAGACACTTTAAACAGATTTCAAATTAGGAAATCGAGCCAGTGTTCAGTTTAAAGTAATCTAATTTTGTCTGAGCAGCTGGGATCTTCCTATTCAGCAGCAGGGCTTCCTTTGAAATTATCTGTTATTGTAGTATTGTCAGTTTGAAGCACCTTTAGCCCTAGAAGGTAGCTGACAAAATAATTACAATAGAGGAACAGAAATGTGGTGCACTAATATGACGGGGATGCTGATACCAACAGCTGTATAAACTTCCATGAAACTGTATATCCTGAGCATCTTCCACAAATGTGGAAAAAAGTTTATTTTTTTCTGGCACTTTATTTTTCCTCTTTATTCTCCTTTCAACAGATTAAATGCTGAAGCGCAACTGTATTTTTTTAAACAAAATACTGAACCTCTTCAGTCAGAATTAAGAAATAATGAAGTAAGACTTTTTTTTCCTTTGGTGCACTGCGTACTACTGCAAAGGGTATCTCATAAATAAAATTTCAAGCCTGTAGGTGAAAATTAAAAAGTTATCCTGTGTCCGGCATCCAACTCAAAAAAGACGAACAATCGCACAAATTTCATTGTAAAATGTTTGCCAAAGGATAATAAAATATTTCAGAAGCATTTTAAATGGTGAAAAAAGGATAAAATGCAAAAAATTGCTTGAAAGACAAAATTCCATTTTGCGAAGAACGAAGATTTTCTGGAGTTGTTTTGGAAAAACTAAATAAATGAAAGATTCCATCCCCTAAACGAAAAATTTTTGCAAATATTATAATTATAAGAAAGTCGAGAATCAGATAAAAAAAAATAGCATGTAGTTTCATCAATTATTGAATTAATAGAAGCAGTTTGAAGTTGATGCCGGTATAACCAAACACCAGGTCTGAGATTACGAAAATATGATGTGTTCATAGCTGTCGATAATTATGCAGGTGGTGTTGCAATTTTGAAGTAGGTTGGTGTAAAAATTTTTGGAAATATAGTTGGGGATTATAGTAACTGGAGAAATTTTGACAGTTAATTTAATTTTATTTTCATAACAGAAATACCTTGCGTCTACTTTGGGAAAAGAAGGAACACTTTATATTTAAAATTAAAAAAAAGAAGATTATTAATTTCATACACGTTTTAGAAAGAAGCTAATTTTATTTTTTAGCCCTTCGTAAAAAAAAATTACTTCAACCCATTCACTAAATATTTGAGTATTCGTTTCTTATTTAAATTCCCTCTCTAATACTGATGGTAACTACCCAGATCGAAAGTTCACTCGAGTCGAAATTTCAAGGTCACTGTTTTGAAGGCAAGAAATCATTCATTTCAAATTCAATACACGTGTTCTCTAAATCATCAGCGAAGTTGAATCACCTTTTTCTTTCTTAAGTTCACTTCACTTTCTCTTTCATTTTTAGTCTTCAAGCTATAGTTCCTTCCATGGGAAAAGTCTTTTTTAAGAAACCGCAAAGGTCAATGTCACTGGCTTGAAAAACCGCAAGCAAACCTTCTCAGACAAAAGATATAATGATCGCAAGTTAAAATCTAAAATCACTAGCGTTATAGCCTTTCAGAATGGAAATCTTGATCTTAATACAAGCAACTCTCTTTCCCGGAACAAGCCATTTGATCACGTAGACTAGCAATTTTGCTTAGACCAAAGCAAGGTATTAAAAACACAACTCCCCGTGGTTGTCATTATGGCAAAATATCAATAATGATTATACAGAGGAGGGAACTGAAAGGATTTCTGTGAAAGACACATGAACGGATGATTCGAAATAGTGCAATGGAATGACTTCAAAGGCTATTGCTTCTTGAAAGTGAGGAATTTCCAGCGTTGCGGATTAAAATGCATGTGAATGAAATTTTGTGTTAAGAGTAATTTTTCAGTGAAACTACTCATTTCCAAACTTTAAGACAGAATAGATGATGATACTTAGTCACTCTGCAGAAGGTGTTTTGCCAGGTATTTGCGAATTTTGCTTTTCATTTTTTCTTAAGTGAGTTTTGAGTTAAATTTCTCCGAAAAACAGCTTTTAGAGAATTCATTACTACAGAGTGATGTTTTCTGTTATTGAAGAAATTGCTGATTGATTTTATTTAATTATTCGTGCACGGTAGAAATAATTAAATCTATATTTAAAGGGAAGAAAATGTAATCGTATTCGAATACCATTACGGTTTCTAAACTCATTCGAAGTGGATAGCATGAATTCTCATAATGAGTATATAATGTACAAATTAATGTAGCTTTTTGAGATTTAGTGGGGCACATTGTTTTTAAATTCTTCATCAGTGCGAAGTTGCGTCTCAGTATAATATCATGCCAACTTGAGTATACTTTAAAAAATATTTGAAAGGCTAGACCCTTAATTTAACAATTAATTGTTCATATAGGCTTGAAAATAAATGTTTGAACTAAACAATCAATGAAATCTTATATTTTTTATATACAGTAAGGAATATATCTTTCAGTCTTGGTCAAAACTATGTGATTAAGAGAAAAAAACTTATAAAATATTCAGGAAGAATGAACATAAAATCTACAATTATGAAATACAGAAAGGAATAAGTTATTGAAAGTCTTGACGATATTTAAAATTAAAAAAAAAAGTTTTGTTCCTTTTTAAAATTTGTACTTATTTTTATGGTTAAATTAATTCGGATGAAAGTTGCTAGTCCTTCTTAATCCCAGTGAAAACCTTGATAATATGTATGTAAAAATATAATTATAAAAAATCCCCCTTTCCCCCACATTTTTCCTACCCTTTTAAAAACCGCGTGCATATTTTTAAGATCAAAGTAACTCTAATAAAAGATGCTACACCTTCTTAAGATTCAGCATAAAGAAACTCTTGCGCCGCAGCCAGGTCTTGCGTCAACCATAAAAAAAGGAGATCCTGCCACGCTCCAGGTAATCCTTTCAGTCAAAAGAGCATTTTGACATTTCGAAACTCAAATTAATTAGCATCCTTTCAGGGGCAACTCCGTCGGTCGTAAAATTCCAGAGGTGATCCTACCCTTCATCAACTGAGATCCGTTGCAAACTGCGAGGGGAGGGGGAGGAAGGACGATGAATATTAAAAAAGACGGCGTCAATAAAAGGGTTGAGCCAAACTCAAACAGTAGAAGGGAGGCGGAATTCTCCGGTATAGTTTTTTATAACCCTCTCACAAAGTTACTCTTCCATTTCAATAGATGAAGTGAGGATCGGGTTAGGGGGTCACGCGAAGGGGTTGATCAGTCAGGTGGCTATTTTTGCACTTTTTTCTTGAAGGGAAGGGGGGGGGGACAGGAAACAAGTGGGCGTTGGAACGCAGAGCTTTGAAGCACTGGTAAAAAAAAAGGAAAGGGGTAGAAGTATTTGCTTTGCTTGCTGCCCCCCCCCCTTCATTCCCTCGTAACCCATTACTCCCCGGTCTCTAACCCCATCGTTACAGTATGGGGTTGTAAAGAAAGTTTCGATGCGGGGAGTGTTGATGGAGTTAAATTGGGGATACTAGAACGTGTACATGCGTGAAATGTTGGCGGCGGTAAGCTTTATGTAAATTATTTTAAAATTGTTTCTTTTCTATGTCCAACTGCGAGTCTTTGACCGGAAGATTCGGGGACCATATATGCATTCAAATGAGTTAACGTAATTTTCGGATACAGAGGTGGCATTTGACTACCGTTTGGAATTTAAGCTATAAGAACAAAAATATCCATTAATAAAAGATTCAGTCTGTGAAAAGTGGTGTTTAAAGCAGAGATTCTTAAACTGTGGTTTACAACTCCACCTGAAGTCGCGTGGAAAAATATTAGGTATGAAACTCTTGAAGGGCCTTCTTCTTTCAATTTCTTCAATATTTGTCGGCAAAAATAATTAAGGAAATTATCTTGGATGAAGGGCTTTCTTTAAAAATTGTTAAAGGTGGCTTAAGTTGAATTTCCTTTAGTTATAAATAATTAATTCTTCATGCTCTTATTTAATCACTACTTTGGAGTCGCAGCAAAATTTTTATGATTAAATGGGATCGTGGATATTTTTTTCCCTTTAAAAAAGTGTCGCATGTGAAAAAATTAAGAACCCTTCATTTAAACATATAATTATCCAAGTCAATATTTATTATAAATAAAATAACAGCTTAAATTAGGAATTAGGGTTCATTCCAGAAAAAGCATGAAATCACACGAACGAAATGAAAGCGAAAGAAAAAGTAGTTTTAAATATTAGATAATAATTCAGAATATCAGCATTACATCAATTGGGAAAAGAATTTGTGCATGAAATGCATCAATTCTTGCTATCCGGAGGATTAACTACCAAATCACAGACTCAAAATTTTTACTTTACCTTGCAGATCATATGGTTTTTAACATTTGAGAGTAAATATTTTGTAAATGAGTTTTATATCGCACATAGATTTACATTTGTTTTCATGCAATTTTAAGTTTGCCAATAGCATTCTATAATGTATGCATGCAAACCTTTAAACAGAATTTAATAATTTTGATTTCATTGCTGCTAATGTGTTCTCCAAATTAAATATTTACTACATTTATAATGACAAAATACATTATGAAATTGAAGATTTATAAAAAGAATTGGTTCGGCTATTAAAGACATATACAGCTTAAGGTATTCTCTCTAATCTTAAATGGATTCAAGCGAATAATTTTAAATAATTTCAGCTCTTCATTCCTTTTATGAAGGCATTTGAAATAGATTAAAGCTTCGCTTACACGTCTTTCAAGAGACCGACTTAAAACAGCGTTTAAATCAAACGAAATTTTAATAAACAACTTTGATTATTACAAATTCAATGTTTTTAATGCCAATTCATTTAAAAGTAACAATTTAAAATGTTTTAATATAGTACAAATATATTACTACATGTTATTTAGAACATTAATTAAATTTTAAAATTAAACATTTATCATAAAAGTGAGAAAAATCATACTTTTATTGCATATTTTGAGTAATAAGTGTACGAGCCTATCTTGAGTACTAATTATACATATTTTATACGATTTATGACCGTGCAGGTAGACGTTTATTAAAAAAATATATTTAATTGTCGTCTGACCGGCTGATTGTCTGTGAGTATTACGCACAGTATTAAGAATCGAATTAAGTTCATTGTATGCTTTTTTCACTAATTTTTTGACAAATAAAATAAGTTTGAAGAGTTTCAATCGAGTCCATTGGTCTTTAAAAGGTGGAATAATTTCTTCACATTCTTCTTCGTATTATCCACCCTGCTTTCTAGGAAAAGCTAAGAACGGAGAATTAATGAGTAAGGCAGGAAGTGGGAAAACTTAGTATAACCGAAGCTTTGCGTTGTATAAACGAAGCACTTTACTATTACAGAGGATACGGTTGAATCGGGACTGTGATGAAACGACGTATAAATGAGAAACGTATAAACACTGCTTTACTGTATTATATTACAATGGATTCGGAAAACCTCGGCGCTTTTGCGCATGCGCTGGACAGAGTTATTTTCATCAAAATAGGGGGAAAGTGAAGAATGGAAGGGTGATGTTTACATTTTACTGAGTGTGATCTAACAAAGAACTCCGGAAATGCGCTCATATGACTCATTGCCTGACACCCCTTTCGGGTGTAAAATCGTCCAAAAGTGGTTGTCTCGTAATCCGTTGCTGAACAGTATTTGAAACATCAGTTTACAATCTCTTCCTTGTTGTCGTAAGGGTGGTTATTTTTCTATAAAGATCAACATTCTCGAGGCATATCTAAGAAGAGGATAGCTGGAACTGAAAGCTCCATAAATATTTGTAGCATTTCTAAGTTCATGAAAAATTGTTCTTGTTTTCTTTCATAGTAGGCATCAAAAATAGTACAAAAAAAGTAGCGTAAAAGTAATAGTATTGTGTGAAGGTAAAAAAAAATGCAGATTGTTCATTTTCATTTATTAGAAATACAATTCCGCGAAACACACAGAAATTTCAGCAATTCAATCAGAAAGTTGCAAACTAGTTTTGTTCTCAACCAGAGAAATTTTTAAGCATATACTCCAAATGTTCGAAGATAATTAGAGTTAATTTTTATGTATCTATGTTTTTATGTGAACACAGAAATTTGTAAAGTTGTTTTGCTCAAACACGAATTAAAAATTCAGATGACTTTATTCCGTTATGTTTTCTGTCTCAGAAGGAAGGCCAAGCGCCAACTTTTCACATATAATGAAGCAAATTTTATATCTTCTACGTAGAGAAACATCTGATTGATTTAGAAGCGAACATCGGCTCATTTATTTAAACTGCTTAATTTTTGTATGATCCCTTGTGGTAACAGAATCATCCTTTCGTTCAAGGACCTTTCTATGTACCCAATTACGCTTTAGAAATTCTGTAAGCCATGTGTGTGGTTTTACAAATCATTGGGCTACTATGACAGAATTTTTTTCTGAAACAAGTTTTCACATTGTTCACCGAGTTCCGGAATTTTTAATCGTTTCAATAAATCATAATTTTTCTCACCTGTTGCTTTTATTGGTATTTTTCTTCTTTTTGGAATATTTTATAAAGCATTTTTCCTTGCATATCTCCTTATTGTATTTATTATAAATGTAGGATTGGGTGTGATGTAAAGATTAAAATATCATTTTATTCGGGAAGATTTCTAAATATGATAACTTTAAACTCTGCTAAATAAATGTTTAGAAGAATCTGCACAATTTCAACATATACCATAAAAGATCCAGTGAAATTATAATATTAATTTTAACAATTTTATATGATGCGATTCTGAATTTTAAGCATCTTAAAATGGGTTCTTTTCTATTAGTATGGGAAGAACAACAGATGTATTCTTGGGCACAATATGATAAAAATATATCTGCTATTTAACGCACGCCATCAAAAGCTTGTTATGCCGCCTAATTAATTGATTGGGAGTAACAGAACAGTAGACTCTAATTATTTGGGATTATTTCTGTACTATAAGAATTATTTGTAAAAAATAACAAATTTGTTATGGTATTTTCAAAAACGAGAAGAAAACCTTTGCTAGAAAACCTTTTGCTCTCATTTCAAATTAGTGATAAGCTATACGGTGAATGATTTTTTTTTTCGTAACTTAAAAATTTAGTTTCATTCTGTAGGCTTGATAACTGATTTACAGAGGTTCCTATTTGTTTTGTTCAAACTCCGAATGTCTGTTCTTTATTATTTCAAGAATGGCTGATAAACCTGCCTATAATATTTTCTGCACTGATGTGAAATATTTTCGAAATCAAATTCTTCCCTTTTAAACAGTAGTCATCCTTTTCCTGCTGTCCAACGCTCTATTGTTCAATTTGATCTTGAGCGCCACCCAATTGAGCGGTTCAGTCCTTCTCCACCTTGATCCAACTATCCCACCAGTGATTGCGTGAGGCTGTCCGTATTGGTTGGCAACTCTCTCTCAACAATCAACCCCTCCTCCATTCGTCATTGTAATAATAAAGGGGAAATGGACAAAAATAACAGTAAAAAATTTTGGGAAAAGTAGGTCAACTTCTCCGCTATCCTCTCTCTCTTAATAAGAATAAAATAGGTGCATGAAAATCTGCTCCCAACTCTATATAATGTAATATAAAGTATTGACCGGAAAGGGCTTACTATTCTTGCTGTTCGAACCCTATGCGTCACCCTTTGTTGTTTTGATTCCCTGCCCCCCTCTGTTAGTGCGAGTAACCTTGACCCAAATTTCAAACGCTTCTTCTATATTCGATCCTTCTCAGAACAGTTTTTTCCCCATTCTGTCTCTTTCCTCCTATTATTCAATGCTATAATGGGATCGAAATCTCTCTTTTTTTTTATTCAGTTTTCGTTTTCGATGTAAGAATTTTACTTTTTATTTCTTTACCTTTACTGCCATCGTGGATGGTCGATTCGGGGCTGAGACCGAAGTGTACGAAGAGTTGACAGATGGGGGTAAGGGGTTTTTGTTGTCGGCTTGCTCCATCACATCTCGGCAGATGTCCAAATTTGTCAGAAAGGAAGGCAACATTCGGCCTCAGATTATCCTTGAAGGTGTTTGCCCAACACATTTCTGCAGTAAAGGGGACGTGGGTAGTACCGCAATCTTCGCATAATTTTCCATGTTCCGTTAAGGTTGTGTATACAGTGGGAGAGGTTTAATTTGATGGAAATAGGACAAAATTGTTTAAAAAATATTAAAAGCAATCAAATGATGAGGTACACTTATTTGAAATAATATTTTATTAAATTCGCGAACATTTTTTCACAAGTTAAGAACTTAACACATCACATCATTCACACTTCATTCGTTCCATTTTATTTTTCTCCATGAACTCGGAATTTCTTTTAAATGATTACAGGTTTGTCTATTCAGAGATTTATGTTAGTAATTTTTTTAAAATTTTTTCTTCTTTTCCTTCTTTACAGCTGCATTTCACCTAGACAATTCAAAATGCGCCTCTATTTCTGATTCTTTTTTAAATATCCTCAAACTTTTATTACAGAGCAGTGATGAAACTTCCTGCAATAAAGTCCGTCTCTTAAGATTATTCAAGAGCATATCTTATCACCAAGGAGACTATTTTCTCTTTTAAATAAAAATTTCGTCTTTTCTTACGGTAATATACATTTTCGTGATTTATCATTTCTCTTTTTCAGAACAAAAAAAGTATTTATAATACTATAATCTCAGAATTAAAAGTACTCCTTAGAGCTGTGATGAAATTATTATAATTGAAAATTTATGAGATTTAATATGTATCTCTAATGTCTTTTAATGTTTCTTTTGCGGTCTAAGTCGTCGTTCTTCGACGCGATTATGGATGGTTTTTCTTACACTTTTCTTCTTTCTTCTTAGAAGAAGATATTGAATGTCTTCGACTGTCAGTTGATTCGAGAATTTTCCTTTTAGCTCTATAAAAGTGTTGCTAACTAATTTAAATCAAATTATCTGTTTGTTTAAAACCACTTTCGATTGTTTGATACGGGCGATTTAATACATTCAAGGAAACATTCATAGAATTTGACTCTGATTCCTATTCGATGCACAATCTCGAACGCTGATAACATGAAGTCCAGCAAAAAGCAATAGATTCGATCTCAAACAGCATTAAACAGGCCATAATTCATGATTTTGATAGCATAATCAGAACAACTACAATTATATTAGACGTTAGCTCTTGTATGAGAGATGCAAATGGAAAATTTGCAGTCAGCTTGATATAATCATTGCAACTAGTCCTATATTTTTCAACAAATTAACTGTTGCTCTAATTGTAATTTATATGAGCTTTTTCTACCGATTCAAAGGTATGCAGCATTAAGAGTGCACTACGAATGAAAGAGGATGCCTGAAACCCTTAGCTTTATAGGCAATTCTCTTACAAGAGGCATTCTGATAACAAGGTGCAAAAATTGAGATAGTTCTCCGACAATACGACATTCTGACAACACTGCTTACACATGATACGACTTAAAAGCCTGGGCATTCTTCATATAGCACGAATTTTTCTATCATTCTGTTTTGGTTGTGCTAAATGTGTTGGTTTCACTTATCAGCCTTTAGATACAGCAGGTAAAGAATTAACCTTATTATACGTGGAATTAATACAAACCATTTTATGCATTAAAGAAAGCTTGCATATATTTCTGAAAAATGAGGATTTGTGTTTTTTCAAAGGGTTTTGATATATTAACGTCCCGATTTGAAGAAATACGAAAACTATTTTGGGACGGACCTCGTAATTTTGAACCGCGGTCAGTCGACGATGACGACACCTGAGCTGGCGCCCCCTCTCCAAGCTTCCGCACCACACCTAGGGGATGACAGTTGGCCCCTACGTATGATTTAGCGTGCAACAGGGAGGATACATGGTGGATCTTGAATGGAATCGGGTTTCGAGCCTGGGGACCTCCGGCCCCGAAGCCGGGACCTTACCACTAGGTAACCGTGGCCTTGCTTTTACTTTCTCGTATACGAAGTATACAAAGATAAAGTATTGTAAACGTCAAAAAGATTCGAACTCGAAATTTTGACGAATATCCACGTTTTAGACCTCCTTGAGTAGGAAAAACACAGTTTTGGAATTATGTCTGTCTGAGTGTCTGTGAACACGATAACTCGAAAACGATCAGAGCTAAGGGGATGAAATTTGGTATGTGGTCTTTACACATCATTTGTAGGTTTCTATCAAATTTTGGACAAAATCCGTCTACGGGAAATCTGTCTGTCCGCGTTCATGTGAACACTATAACTCAAACACTTGAATAGCTATATGGATAAAATTTGGTACACAGTTCTATCATCATGAATGTAGATCCGTTTCAACGTTTGGACCAAATCTGTCGAAGGGTTGATGGTCTGTCGTACTGTATAATCGCATAGTTGTAAAAATTATATCTCTTAAACCCTTTGGCTCGGATAAATAAAAATTGATATGACGGTTCCTAACGTTATAGATCTGTGCTCAAATTTCGTTTTAATCGGTTAAAAAAAGGCGTTCAAATTGCATATTCAATTTTTTTACTTGCATACTGGAAGCGAGCTTTGCGCATGCGCAAGCTATTCAGCGATAGCGAACGAGGACATTTCCTCCTGTTTTCTTTTCGCTCGCGCACGCCGTAGCATTAGCGGAGCTTGTTATAGTGTGATAGAAAATAAATATTGCTAAGTTTTAATACATTCGCATCTCTTTGAATATGATTCGTCACCTAAATATTTTACAATCACTGTAATCTATAACGGGAAGCCTTCTGATAGTCATTGCATTCTGGGTTACAGTAGGTTGGAATTTTTTATCCACGCAGGGGGAGGGGAAATTACAAATTTTTGAGAAGTATACGAGAAAGTTTAGAGGAGGCCACTCCCGCTGGTTTTAAAGGGAGACAAACCCTATGAACCGTTTCAAGAGACTCAAATGAATTCTTTTTCTGTATTTTTTGAAATTTGTCTGTTCTTGTAAGCTAGAAAAGCATCTAAAAAGCTAAAAAAGGAAATATTTATTTCTTTTTCTCCATCTCTCTCTTTCGGAGTGACACTAGAATGACTTTCAAATAAACTGCCGCTTTGTTGTCCGAACTTTTGAAATCGTAATTTAAGTTATTAAATATTTTATCCCTTTACAGACTTTGCCATTATAACCAAGTTTATAAATCTCAATAAAGGTGAGAGTCTTAATAACATATAATGGGAAGAAATCTTACTTTTTAAAGTATGAATAATTGTTGCAATATTGAGTCTTAAATATAAGAAATTTTAGTCTGATACAAATATATATATATATATTTAATATTAAAATTAAAATATATAGAAATATATTTTAATTTTAATATTAAAAAATAATTAATTTAATATTTCATTAGCGTTTCAGTTACGTATTTATAAGCCTGGGCATTCTTCATATAGCACAGATTTTTTCTATCTCTGTTTTGGTTGTGCTAATTGGTTTGAAGCTATATCAGCCTTTCGATACAGCAGATGAAAGAATTAACCTTACTTATAGGTGGAATGAATACAAAACCATTTTATGCATTAAAGAAGCTTGCATATTTCTGAAAATGAGGATTTGTTTTTTCTAAGGGTTTTAAATATATTAACGTCCCGATTTGAAGAAACACCAAAGACTATTTTGAGGACGGACCTCGTAATTTAGACCGATCAGTCGACGGATGACACCTGGGCTGGCGCCCCCCTCTCAAGCTTCCGCACCACACCTAGGGATGACATTGGCCCCTACGTAGCAAGTTTAGCGTGCAACAAGGGAGGATGACTGGATGGATCTTGAATGGAATCGGGTTTTCAGACCTGGGGCCGGGACATTACCACTGAGGTAACCGCGGCCTCGCTTTCTTTCTCTTATCAGTATACGAAAATATTAGAAGCGTCAAAAAAATTCGAACTCAATTTTGGCCGAATATCCACAATTTAGACCTCCTTGAGTAGGAAAAACACAGTTTTGGAATTATATGTCTGTGTCTGTGAACGACGCGATATCTCAAAACGATTAGAGGCTAAGGAGTGAAATTTGGTACGTGATCTTTACGCATCATTTTGTAGTTTCTATCAAATTTTGAAGAAAATCCGCTACGGAAATCTATCTTCCGCGTTCATGAACACTATAACTCAAACACTTGCAGCTGGATGGATAAAATTTGGTACACAGTTCTATCATCATGAATGGAGTCCGTATCAGCATTTGGATAGATCTCGAAGGGTTGATGGTCTCTCGTGCTTTATAATCGCATAGTTATAAAATTATATCTCTAAACCCTTTGGCTTAGATAAATAAAAGTTGATATGACGTTTGCTAGATTATAGATCTATCTCCAAATTTCATTTTAATCGTTAAAAAAGGGCGTTCAATTGCATATTCAATTTTTTTACTTGCATACTGGAAGCAATCTTTGTGCATGCGCAAGCTATTCAGCGATAGCGAACAGGAATTTCTCTCTTTTCTTCACGCACTCGCATTAGCGGAGCTTGTTATAGTGCGAGAGAAAATAAATATTGACTAAGTTTTAATACATTCGCATCTCTTTTTAATATGATTCTTTCGTAAAATATTTACATCACTATAATCTAGAATGAGAAACCTTCTGATAGTCATTGCATTCTGGGTGCAGTAGTTGGAATTTTTATCCACGCAGGGGAGAGAATACTTTTTGAGAAGTATACGAGAAAGTTTAGAGGAGGCATTCCCGCTGGTTTTAAAGGAGACAAACCCTATGAACCGTTTCAAGAAACTCAAATGAATTCTTTTTCTGTATTTTTAAAATTTTTGTCTGTTCTTGTAAGCTAGAAAAGCATCTAAAAAACTAAAAGGAAATATTTCTTTCTTTTCTCTATCTCTCTCAGTGACACTAGAATGACTTTCAAAATAAACTGCCGCTTTGTTGTCCGAACTTTGAAATCGTAATTTAAGTTATTAAATATTTTTTCCCTTTATATATATATATATATATATATATATATATATATATATATATATATATATATATATATATATATATATATATATATATATATATATATATATATATAATATTAAATTAATTATTTTTTTAATATTAAAATTAAATATATTTCTTTACATTTCAAATTCTTCAACTGTATCAATTCAAGTAATGTATTATTTTTAAATGTAATGTATGATATTCATATCCCAAAAATTTATAATAATTTTCAATTAAATTAGCAAGAGAATTAAACTGAATTAAAGTAAAAACAATTGGAAAAAGTTAACAACAAAAATTACTAATCTAAGACCAGAAACCAATGAAGTA
>BGPR01000360.1:528899-567049 GCA_013235015.1 Araneus ventricosus
AAAAAAAACTCTTCCTATCAATTAAACGAGAAAAAAAAACTCTTCCTGTCAATTAAACGGGAAAAAAACTTCTTCCTATCAATTAAACGAGAATCAAGGGTCTCAGAATAATTTATTAAACGACAGTTTAAAAACTGAAAGTGTGCATATAACGGCAGCACATTATCTTTAGTAACCGCAAAGTTGATTTTTGTACTAACAAAACTTCTATTAAATAAGTATTTTTAAATGCAGGATTTTAGCTTTACCTTATTTTAAAGCGATAAAAAACATATTACACTGTTTTTAAAATATAGAATGATGAGTGTGAACCCCAACAAATTGATTCGCTTTGATTGTTACAACTTGATATGACATTTAAAACAGCAACGAGGGGACACATTTATTTCTATTATTTATGCTGAGCAAATGAAATCAAATGATGCTCATCACATCATTTCATTAATTGAAACAAAACATAGTCTTCTCCAAAACATAAGAAGGCTGGAATGTGCAAATACATTCAGAAATAAAAATAACTAACACTTCAGATACGAGATTCGTAATCATCATCAAGCAGCTGGTAAACGTTTTAGTAAATACTCATGCAGATAAAAATTGCACATGGGTTCACTGACTCATCTTCAAAACCATTTATTAATAACAACAGATATACGAAACAAATTTTGAAACTGTAGAGTCATTTGATATACATGTGAAGGCAAGCGAAAAAAAATCCCACAGAATATATTTACTCATGTCTGCTGAGATCGGATGATACAAATTCCAAAAAGCCTCCAGAGTTTACACAACATTGCAAATGCGAGTGCTTTTGCATCTTTTACACCCTGGCCATGTCGAAGTGACGGAAAGAGTTCAATGACCGCAGAAGCACCAGATATCGAGAATGCGTACGCTGGGACACGAGCATCAACCATTTCGTGACAGCTCACGACCGAAAAGAATGCCCGCGCACGATTTTAATTAACGCATTATTACGCGATTAAATCAAGAGGTGTACTTATTTTTTCTTTTTAGTTATTACTAGATGATGTCACACAGATTAAAAGCGAAAAAGAAAAAACAAAAAAGTATGGCAACCTTTGGAAAAATATCATTCCCAAGGACATCTTCACGGACAAGGGATGGTGAAATCGAACAGAGAATCAGCAGCAGTTCGTTCACCTTGAGTTTGTGAAATGCAAACAGAAAGAGTGGAAGAGCAGAGAATGTGCTCCAGAATTACGAAATCTTTGTTTAATATTTAAGTTATTAAGGGAAATTTGCGAAAACGGATGCACCGAATTCGCAAGAGGGATCATAAATCATTGCATTCATGACCACATCTGGGAGGAGAGCATTGCGCCAGCATCCGCACTAAATGGTCAATGAATAGTTACGTCATTTGCCCTTTTTTTATCCTAAAGATACATATTTAAATAACTGGTCTCAAAGGTGACTGAGCTCGCTTCCCTCGTATGCTCGAGCAGACATGTACATTTGCACTTATTATTGTTTTTACCCATTTACTGCCCTTCAAGGGACCGTTTTAATTGTTTTACTTTGATTCATTGCTTTTTCAACCAGTGCCGGATGAAGCCCATTAGGGGCCTTAGGCAATTTTAGTTTCGGGGCCCCATTTCCCTTGCCCAATTTCCACACAGAGACATTTTTCTATTGATTTTAATTTAATCTCTAGATATGCAATTTTTAAGTTACACATATAACGACAAACTGAAATAACTAAACATTCAGATTGAGGATCACCATCGAAGAGTTGGCTTTATTGTAAAACAATTTACATCGTGTATTAAAAAATTTTTAATTTAAAAGTAATTTTAAACAAAAATTTGACATTTTAATAATTTACAAAAGATTTTTGACAGAATCTTAATATTCTAATACAAAGAATTCCAAAGCTGTTGACTTGTGAATTAGTCAGCCAACTGCGAAAATTGTAATCTGTAAGCAAATGTAAAAACGTAAAAAAATTCCAAGAATAATGTTCTGAAATTTAAGTAAAACTTAATTTTAATATGTTTGAGTACATGGACCTTGTAAATAAAATGTAAGCACAAAATTAGATTAATTGAAAATACCACCTTGGGGCCCCCAAAAGTTGTGGGGCCTAATAGCACAAAATGCACTACACAATATTCATACGATATCTTTACGATGTTGTGAGGTATTCAGAATATCGTAGCAACATCGTGGAGGTATCGAAAAATATCCTTTGCTAATAGGGTATTTTGCCTATTTAGTAATCCTGTCCTGTTTTCAACAATGATTCATTTGAAATAATCGTTTCTGACTGATGCGAATTTCAAAGAGTCACAATCTTGTGAATAATTTATTTGTATGGCAGGATAAAATTCACAAATTAACGATTATTCATTAAATAAAGAACGGTATTGAAGCATTTGTATTTTTGAAACTGGTTACTATTCTTTAATTTTCTTTTGTCCAAAACTCTACAGAAAAATAATTTTTCTTCTTTAAAATCTTTCTTTTTGTTCATCTTATTGGAATATTAAAGTTTTATCTGTCTTCTGAAATTGTTCAAATAAATAAATAAATTGGATAATTTTGTTATTTAATTGGATTAGGCATTTTTCAAACATAACTAAACTCTACATTATTTCAGATGTAAATGTTCCATGATCCATTTCACACTTTTTCTACATGTGCTCACTTTCAGCGTATTCAGCTAAAATTTACAGAAACTGATACATTTCTTTGTTTTGTAATTAGTTTTTCATCATAACCGCTAAAGTTTGATTTTTGGAAATTTAACCCTCGATAAACCTCGAAATATATTTTATTCCACAGATCCTCTCATGTTTTACATTCTTTTATAAAAGTAGCAAATGTTAGTATGAGGGACCAAACAATCCGTTGCAACAAAAAATATCTTTTGCAATTAGTAGTAAGTAAAAGAAGTAGCAAAAATAAGAAAAGGTAAAATTTTCTTTGACATTCGATTCAAAACTGAAAACTTTAAAAAATAGACTATCTGAAGCTTCTTATGTATGAAGATATTTTTTCATATATAATTTTTTCAGAATTAAATATTTATTCCGGTTCAGTAGCAAACTGCAGTTCGAGTTTACTTGAATCAGAAAGACAGAACACAACGTGCACATCCCTTTTGCAAAGTCTCTTTGCTGTTAAATATTCACCTTGACTTCAACTTTATGTCAAATATTGAGATGTTAGGATTTACTTCAAGAAAACTCCGAATGAACATATATTGATTTTTCTCTGTGATCCTACTACATTTCGATGGAGAATTTAAAGAAAGTTTTTGTATACAAAGATTGTAAATACATCTGTCTGTTGCGAGTATGATTGGTTATTAATTGATGTTAATCGGTTGCATATTGCTGATACTATGACCTTAATTGCTACGCGATTTTTCGTACGATTGAATGCCACCTCGATACTACATAAGACAATGGGTTATTCTGACGTAGATTTACGTTTCTCCATAGTGGTCTAATGGTTTGTCGGGAAAGGAAAAAATTATGACTCTTTTCGTGGTATTTCTAAACGCTTAAGCTCCGCAACCAAATAACATAGAGAGTTGGTTTTAGTTTCATTTAACAGAGAAAGGTTGACATTGAATATTTCAAAAAGAAGTTTAGAATTTGGAATTACGGTTTAGTCACAGTCGAGCTTCAAAGTTGGTGAAAATCACTAAAAATTTTGGTGACGTCAGAGCGACCGATGAGAGCTCACGCATCGGTTGTGAGCAGCATATTAACTAGATTTTAACAGATTAATAATTAATTGATTTCAGATTAATTAATTCATTCAGGTTAATTAATTTAACAGAGAAAGGTCATAGGTCAAAGTCACATAGAACAACTTTAGTTGCAGAAAGTCACAGTTGAGTAATCGATTAATTAACTGTCCTTAATTAATTATTATTAACAATTGTTGATTTAATTGAGCTGTCCTTTCCATCGATTTAATTGAATTGAGTTGGTTTTAGTTTCATTAACAGAGAAAGGACATAGGTCAATGTCACATAGAGCTACTTTAGTCACATAGAACAACTTTAGTCGCAGAAAGGCACAGTTGAGTAAGGTAAGTAAGTCTAGGCCCCTCAATCCCAGCCGCCGTTTCGCGGAGACAGCCTCCCGTCGAATTCTTTTGCAAACTTAAAACATGAAAGATAACATTAAACGAATATATTTTTATCATATTCTTAGCAAACTCATTTATGCAGTTCATAATACAATCGAAATATGTGTAATATTATAACTCGTTCTCTGAGAATAAAGTTATTGATATTAATATAGATGATAACTTAATATGCATGATAATTCACCGCTATATTCGAAGACTGATTTTATAGTCACATTTATCTTCGGTAAAATTGAACATGTGCATTAATAATAAACAGATATGGAGGTGCGGGCTTAAAAGAGGAAAGGACGAGGATAACTTTCGCATGAATGAACCATAGCAGCCAGAGCAGATGATCCCAAATAACATTATGATTCTTTAGGTTAAGAAACGACCTTGGTAGTTAGTAATAATTACGCGATGTGGGTAAATACTTCGGAGTAAAATATAAGCGCTTTCTCATCACAATGGACTCTCACTTTTATGAGCTCATATAAACTAGTAAAACATTCGGTAAAAAGTTTATGAATGAAAATAGCATTAGCACTGAAATTAGTTCTGTGAGACATGATATGACGCCTCCCTACACCACTGGTGCCTATAACCTCAAGGGTTATCTAACCGGTTGGGTAGGTGCAGGGTGGATGAGTGCAACAATTTCCACCACTGGGCCCTGGGAACCCATGCGAATGCCATACCCTGAACAACTTTAAATTCTCCCCTTCCCCCATGGTTTAAACTTAGGAAAAAACCCAAAACTCTTAAACTGGAGAAATTACTGAATCAGAACAAATATATGCCCTGTCTAGGCAGCACACTCTTAAAGAGTTTGACATTTACAGTCAGAAATGATAAAAAAACACATTTAAACAACAGAACTTGATTAAATATAAAACATGCAGGAAACACACAAAAAAGTTTGGAAGATATACACAATTAATACAAATATCAGTGAAAAAAACTGTTTTGAAGAAAAAATGAACAAAGAAAAAAAATAATAATTTTTGACACAAATAGTTCGTTCTATTGGTATTATGGCAGTTAATTACACTTGTTCCTAAAAATTCACGTTGTTCCGTGCTTATAAAATATGCACACTGAAAATTTCAGTGAAGCACGAATCTAAGGATGTATAGGGAATTTATATTCAAGTATCCTTGACTGTATGAGACAATTACCTATTAACAAAGGGATAGCTAAGGAGGCAGAAATTCATATGATTCTGCAGTGCCACTACTTGGAAGGAAAGTAAATGCACCATTATCTTCAGTGTTACGTCTATGTATGAAACCAAAGGAGTGGTCTCCCCTAAACTTTCTGATATACTCCTAAAACATGTAGAGAAAAAATAAGTTAAAAGGCAGTAAAACGAACAAAAAATCCCTATCGCAGTGGAGAAAAAAATAAGCGAAACTTCATACCACGATTTCCAAAGGTCATCCAACGTGGAGGTGGAATTAAAAGCCGGCGTAATTACCAGTAGGGCTGGGTGTAAGATAAAGAAAACGAAATTTGCAATTTGAACGTCTTTTTTTTTAACAGATTGACACAAAAATTGGACACAAATCTACCATTAAGGTAAGATGACCACACACCAAATTTCATTTATCAAAGCAATTTTTTTAAAGAAGTTGTTGCCTTCAAAAGTATGCGATTATACAGACAGACAGACAACCCTTTGACGGATTTGGACCAAAATTTGATACAAACTTACATTCCTGATGATAAAAATGTGTACGCAATTTTATCCACCTAGCTATTTAAGTTTGTGAGTTATCGAGTTCACATTAACACGGACATACAGACAAACAGACTTCCCGAGGACGGATTTTGTCGAAACTTTGACAGTAACCTACAAATTATGTGTAAAGACCAAATACCAAATTTCATCCCTGTAGCTTTAATAGATTCTGAATTATCGTGTTAACAGACACACAGACAGACACAATTCTAAAATTGTGTTTTTCGGACTCTGGGAGGTCTAAAACGTAGAGATTCGACAAAATCTCGAGTTCGAATTTTTTGACGATTACTATAACTTTCTCTTTGTATACTTCGTATACGAGAAAGCAAAAAGCGGTCGAATAGTTAACGAACTGCCGGGCTGCAGAAATTTCGCTGTATCGCTGAAAAGGATACACCACATATTTCATAAAAATCGCACTTCAAGAAAAAGCGAAAATTATGGACAAATAGGAATGTTTCATCCTGTTTTGCAGCAACAACCAGAGAACTCGTTCAGCTCAAAGCTGTTGGCTAGAGACAACTTTCAGACTTAGCTTAGACTGCTTTTTTCATTAAAATGCTCAATTGCAAGTTTTGAAAGCATTCTTATAATGTACTCACTCATAAACATAAATTTGTTTAAGAATGTTGTAAGGACAGTGAGAATGAAATGACCTTTATTTTGCTATTTTCGCAATCAAATTTGCAAATTTTAATTGGAATTCATACCTATGGTTAAGTCCAATTATCTAACTTTCACTTCATATTATATTTGAAATTGCCTGATCGCTTTTAAGAGCTAATTTTACATTTCAGTACTTAGGAAGTTAGAATTAGTTTCTCGGTAATTCTCTTTACTTTAATTCGCTGTCTCCGTTAATTCTTTCGCTTGTACAACTTAATACAAAAACATATAGTTTTCCGAGTTAATTTTATGAACAAGAATTAGACTGATGACGCCAGCATTAATTTTACATTTGTTACTATTCAATCCCTGGGGAAACACCATGAATACGTGGACAAGAAGTGATCTGACTCGGTATACCTAGGGTTACCATAATTTTTTCATTGAAATCCGGACACGGCAGGGGAGGGGGCTGAAGGGTATTGCCATATTATTAAATTATATGGTCATTAATATATGAATAATAACATGTTATTTGTTATATATTAACAACTAATAATTAATTATATAATTAATTAATAGTTATTAATATATAAGTAATTAGGGGGTAAAAATACAACATAAAATTATATTAACTGCTTACAAACGACCCTTTTTCATAATACTATCACAGAGTTTGAGGAAGAAAAAAAAGTTTAAGACTTCAGAATTCAGAAAATATACAATTTTTATTTATGTTAGGTAAATAAAAATTACATTAATTAAAAATAGAATAAACTGCATTTTTTAGTTTTTTTACTTAGTTTTAATATTTAGTTTCAACTTTAATGATTTTCTTCTTAAGTATTTCAAATAAAAAAATTATTTAAATAAAGAAATGCGTTTCCTTGTTTGATGAATTTTTATAAAACATTATTATAGAGACCAATTATATATGCAACCACAGAAATTATGGTCTAGGCTAGGAGTAGACAATCTTTTCGGTTACACTGAAATGCAACACAGAATTCTAGTCTAAAAATGATTTAGAAATAAAACCACCGTATTAATGTACTTTTAAAAGTTTAAGATTATATTTAGTTTATCATTTAGGTGTATATAGTGTTTAAGATCTGAAAAATAACGAAAAGCGTTTTTCCAACACAACGAATTGAAATAAGTTTATGCTTTTATTTTCAAAAAAATATCTTGATTTGTTCAGACTATTAAAATAAAATAAGTAAAAAGGATTTAGAGGCCCAGATTTCCATACACCCACTATGAGGTGATATATTCAGCAGTGTGTTCCCAAGTGTGTGAATGAAGTGTCATAGTAGGTTACCATTAACAGCGTAACGGGACACCAAGACTGACCATCTGTGAAGGTCATCGAGGGATATACGACTAGGCTTTTGAACCATCTCCTAGGAATAACATTATATTCCTCCCTTTCCTCTTTTTGAAAATCGACAAACGGATAGTAGAAGGGAGTTTACATCAATTGCTTAAATTATAGGTTTTCTTTCGTTGGTAGAATGACATCAGATTTTTCGAATATAATAGATTTTCCCTAATACAACCAAATTTCTCTCTTGCCACATTCTCTGGCGTACAACCGGACATTTTGGAGATCCGGACGTCAGTGTGAAATCCGGACGTATGATATCCCTAGGTATATTAGTTTTCGCTTCCCCTGGAGGTACAGCAAGGGCGGTGAAGTCATCGCTGATGACGACACGTTCCTCCTTAGAAAGGGAACTGGGTGGGTCAGCGATGGCTATTTTGTATCAAACCAGAGTACCCGTGTTGCGGCTGAGTCAGAGTGATCATTTTATGAATTTGTTACTTCTCAGAAGTGGTGAAATAATTTCCTCTTTAAAAAAAATGCTTTGTTGCATTTTATCGTTTCTCAAATTTGATCACAAGTAAATGAAGATAAGAAAAAGGATACATCTGTTGTAAATTTCGAAACGGAGTAATTTTTTTTAAGGACAAACAAACTTTGACTTTTTCAAAAAATTGGATTTAAAATCTGTTGCTTTAATACTAAGACTCGTAATAAACTTTGAAACCCGACGAATAAAAAAGGATACTATGGCCATCTTAAAAATTTCTATAAGGTAAATTTGTAAGTCAGCAAACATCCTAAAAAGAAAGTCCCGGCAACGTGGAACTACATTTTATCCTTCGATAACAGATTCAGTAGAAGTATTAACTTTTTCTCGCTGAACATCCTAAAATAAATAGAAGGAATTCTACAGCTCCGAAGAAGAAATCCATTCATAGACTTTCATATTTTAACAAAATTTTCTTTATTAAAAAATAAAAAAACCTTCAAAAAGAGAAAATCAGCCCGCTAAAATGTTCAATGAAACTGAATTCTGTTTAAAAAATTTACAGCATATGAGATCACTATATAAAAGTCATGAATCAAAAATTACTGTTTCAGTTGGGTCCTCCATGCAAGTTGGGTTGATTGCACTGAGGGTAGATAAATTCTAAGATAAACAGAAAATGTCAAAATACTGCGTAGTACGGTTCTAGGAGCCGTGCTGAGGATTCAGTTTACTAGCAGCATGTGATGTAAGTAACAAATATTTACCGACTTGTTGAAGTCGTTGTAAGTTAAACACATGGGTTCTGCTCTGCTCTGGAGAGTTGAAGTAAAACAGCCTCCCCGATTTCTGGCCTTGTAACACTTAACACGAAAACCACGTGATAGTGCTGTTTGCGCTTTACCTATCCCACCCAGCTTATCGAAACTGCGAGGAATTCCGTTGAAATATTGCACACATCCGCCTCATTTGCTTAGACAGATCTCCCCTTCCCCATTATAGCACGCTTTATCTTCCAGCGAGCCTAACAGCGTTCTTTTCGAATTAGGTCGAAAGAGAATTATGCATTTCTATATACTCGGGATAGGTGGTTAGTTGGATTTCGATTAGGGGTACAAATCATATGAGAGAAAAAAATTTATCCCTCATTATTTATCATTTTACAGATCGGACGTTTTCCTGAAGCAAACAATTTCGGTTTCTGAAAGAAGAAGTTCTTATACTTTATAGGTATTTCAAAGCCAAGCAGTGGCGAATCCAGAATTCGGATCGGGGTGGGGGGGTGGGGGGCTGAGGTCATAAAAATTTTGCATCGTCGGTCGTGACGAATGTCAAACCTCATGGCTTATGTAAACCAAAACACTTTAAATTTGCAGACTTTACTCACCTGACAATAAGAATCATAAAGAACAGTACAATAGTTTCGATAATTTAATAAAAAATACAATGAAATAACTAGCCAAAAAATGTTTTCGACCGCGTCAACGGTACAAGTACAAGTGGAATGACTAGAAAAGTAGGAAAATTTTCGAGCCTGCCAAGCCAGAAAGCAATGTTGTCTAGTTTTTATTCATTTTTAAAAAAAGGGAAATTAAGATCAAACAGCTGTAGTGATTTTAAATAAAATCAAGAATTCTGGTTTAGCTCGGGGGCTACAGCCTGATAGCTACCCCCCTGGATTCGCCACTGAAGTCAAGTGAGTGTAATGTGTGAGAACAGGTATGTGACATAACCGACACGAAAAAACCGCGCGTTTGTCGTGTCAACGCGTACGTAATCCATGAAAATAGTTGATAGCTGACAAAGTTTATTTTTTAAATGGTTTGTTTAGTAAAATTTAATACCCTCTATGATTTGTGATAGCAGAAGAGTTTTATCGTACCTTTTGGCACTTAACTGTATACCAGAAAGAATTTATTAATGATAAAACAGATGTATGTAAAATCAGTAAACTTTTCGCATGGCTCGCGATGCTAAACATAAGCATACACACAAAAAAAGTATAAATCTATATCATGTATAAGAGATTTTCTACACTAATTGTTTTTCATATCAGATGAATAGATACGACTATTTTTTTATTACATTTGGGCACTAAAGGTGTTAGATCTATTTCTTGTAATAACTGAATTGACATTCAAGAAGTAGATCTAAATCGTAATTTTCATTTCTCGAGAAAGTAATATTTTAACTCAATAAAGATTGAAATATTTTAGAGATTGTTTTCATTTGATTCAATTTGTTGGCTGACTACAATGTTTGAAGTTGGGTATTTATAATTCAAACTGATTTTTGAATTCTCACATTTTTTATTTCAATCAGTACCGTATTAAAACCTAAACTAACTAAGGTTAATTGTAGATTGCTTAAAATAGAATGCCATTAATGAATCTTACGACATTTTTTTAAAATTTGGTTGATTCGAGTTTTAATAACATTCGATAATTCTAAAAATCCTTAAGATTCTAAAAATTAATCAGTGTTCCAATGATAGGAGCTTGCACAGAAAACAGTTTGTAAAGGTTTCATTTCAAGAATAAGTAAGAAAATCATTGTATTTCCAAGAAAATACAATCCTTTTTTTAATCGAACCGTTTCAGATTGATGAAAATGATTCATTTTCCCCCTTTTGAGATAACCTTCCCTCAACCAATTGTTTTTAACTGACTCCGTGGTAAAGCACTGGATTGAATAATGGTTGCAGGCTGTTCGTTATTATTCCTCTATTTTTCTAATGGTTCTGCTTGTAGAAGCACAAGTGAATTAACGGTTGACATTTGGTTAAAATTGATGACTGTTATTCCAGAAGTATTCCTCTAATTATCTGATACACCTACCAATATCTACACAATAGAAACCGCTGCCTATTTTGTTTTAATTGATCACGAACTGTATTGGCTTTTCTTTAGTACATTGCCGGCCAATGTATTTAAACTTCTTATAACTACCGATCCCATTTGGAAGACGAAAACATTTTAAGGTATGGAAACAAAAACACCGGAACTAAGATAGGAAACTTGTTTTCTGTCTGAAGACTGCAATACACAACAAACAGCAGATGTGAAGATGTTGACACAGAGTTATCAATACATTGCGCAAAATATGTCTGCCCCCACTACTTTTTTTCTTCCACCTGGTTCGTTCTGGCTTTTTTTCCCCTTCCTTTTGAATCCTTTGAAGACCCCTCCCTGTTGACCCCGAGACACGAAGGGGGGCGTTCGTGTGTTTTTCACCGAGATGGACTAAAAAGTTCCCCCGATTTGTTTACTTTTCAGGTATCCGCGCGAAAATTTTAAGAAGGGTTACCCGAAACGGCATTCAATCGCTAAAAATGGATATCTGACAAACTTCAAAATGGCAAAAAATTAGGTTTTTCTAGATTTTCAATACCAGTCAAGTAATCTGTTCATATAAAATATGATGAACCCTTATGACAGTAATTATATATTTCCCATGAATACATTAAAGAGCTAAATTTCTTGATTGACTTAGATAATCATTTGAGTGCCACTGCCTATGCACTTTTCCTCAACTTAAGTGACCTTGTGACAACCTTGAATATTTAGTTATAGAGCACTTTTAAGTTTGGCTACATAAACCGCGCAGAATAAAGTGCAGAAATGATTTGAAACGGCGATGAGGGACGAATTTTTTATTGGAGTACTTGGATTCTACGACCCTTTACCTCCAATGAATAATAGTTATTTTAGATGATGGCGTAGTAGAATTATTATCGGAAATATATATAATTTTTTTTATTTCCTAAGTCACTAGATCATCTAGTGGATTGCGCCTACTGAGAGGGTGGGAAGAGAGAAATTAAGAGAGAGAAGAAAGGAGACAGAATCGGAAAGGGAAAAATTATTTTGGCCGCTTAACTTAACAGCCCGAGAATACTCGTGCATCGAATTATCGCATTTTTGGTCTTAAAACTAAAATTTAATCATTAATTATCTTTATAATATTACACAAAAATTACCTAGAATCCATAAACATCTCAAGTATTATATGCCTTCTGAGATGAATAAAAACGACAACCGCTTTCCAAAACAGAAGGGAGCATCTTGTTAGATAGCAAAGAAAATTATTAAGTGGTTAAAACAGTTTATTTTTTGATGTTGAAGTAAAGGTCATCAAACAAAAGAGTTCAGTACAGACGGTCTCAGATAACGGTGGTTTAAAAGGACGATTTTATCCTTTGATACATTTTTGAAGGCACGCTTTTCTGATTTCAGAAATTACAGTATTAGTTTGTTGCTTTAACATTTTATCAGATAAGTTAACTTTTTGGGTATTTGTACCTGAAACATCTGTGTATATATATATTTTTTAAAAAAGAAAGAATATTATTTAAATATAAATAAGGATGCCAAAATTCAGAGTCCTTGAAGAAAGAAGAAGAAAATGACATATTTTTCAAGAATGGAACATGTTGAAGAGAAAAGCAAGATGAAGCACTAGAAATATTTTTGATGAAAATTCAATTTTAAATTTAAAAAAAATTCGCAATATTATTATCCTATAATACTGCTATTAAACAAGATCTTGATTATGATGATGAATTAAAAAATCTTTAATTAATCTTTAATCAATTAATATTAGCTCAATTTGATTTTTTGATCACTTATTAGTGAAAAACCTTTGCCAAAAAATTCGAGATATATTATTTATTGAATCCTTATTTTAATAAAATATCACAGTAGTTCTCTTGCTGCTAATAGAGTTTCATGCATTCCATAAATGAATAAGTTGGAATTTGAGAGCTACTTCTTTTGGCGCCACTGTTTGAAGCCGATTGCAACCCTACCCCTGGTATACGCTTGACCGCGGGAAGGGCTCCCGGAATATTGTCAAAAACACTCTCACCTGAATCACAGGGGTTAAAAAAACGAAGTAAACAACCCCCTCTGGCAGACTTGGTGATAAAAAAGTCTCCTGTCTCAAAAAAGTGTAAACAACATATGCAGTTATAACAATGGAGAAATTGATGTTACGCCTCTTGCCGAATAACTTGTTTCTTTCGGTCCACTGCTAATACCGAGTCATTTTATGGTGGAACCAAGTTTATGATAGTATGGGATCTCTGATTTCTATAACATAATATCGTAAAGAATATGGAATAAAGAGATCTTCATGACATTTGCCTTTTTCTTCTCTGAAGAACTTAAGCAATAACTTTCATTTCCTGATCTTTTAGTTAGTTTCTGAAGACTCAATCATGTATGTCATTTGAGCATTATCCTCCGTGGTGTTTTGCTCTGCATGGTGTGAAATACGTATCAGAAATCAATTCCCCGATTCCCTCCTTCATTCTCTTCTTTACTTCTGTAATTGTATACATTTTATGGACCTTTCCCCCTTTTTAGAGTTCGATACTGATAAAGAAAAGGTTCTGTTTGTGAGATTCATAGGATTATACTATCTCTTGTGAGATTCTGAATGGACGATATTGCAGTAGCATGCGCTGGTACACTGTATTGCAATCATTACGAAATTCTAATGTCCCATGTTCTAAGCAATAAGTAAAAGAAAAAGCGATTTACTGGAATTGGTGGTGGTGGTGGTGGGGAGGGGAGGTCTTTCTGTTTTCGTTGTTAATGGCAAGTTTTTGGGACAAAAATTTAAAAATTTCGACTTAGCTTTAAAACGCATAGTTTCGACTTAATTACGATTTTGACGCAATTGAGACTTAAGTTTTAGGCTGAATGATAAATGATCACTGACAAAGTAAAAAGCAAACATGAGAATTTTCAAGATAACTTGATTATTCCACGATCATGATGTGTTTTTAAAGACTTCCAAAAATTGAGTTTTTCTAAAAGATGTTTCATAGAAACAAACAAACAAAAATGGTGTGCAGCAAGCCATCTATGCAGATAAAGGCTCGTAAATCATCAACAATATGATTTGCAAAGAGAAAGAAGAGCTTGTTCATTTATTCAATTAGTTAAAAATATTCTGACGATCGATATTAAATATGAAGTCCGATTATTTTTTATAAATATATTTTATGTGAAAAAAATTATTCATTTAGAGACTTCGTAAGGCAGATAGCTTGATTTAGCAAGTTCTCTTAGTTTTCTCTCCAGTAAGATTTAATAAAATAGAACTTGTTATCTCGTATAATTAAATATTAATTTATACATGGTAACTATGGTATTGTATTGAAATGAAGTGATTTATATCTGATATATAAGTTAAAGATAATTTTTTCCAAAGCTGTACAATGGAATCGATTCAAATTCTCGTGATACACGTCAAGCGTGCCGCACGAATTTAATTTGGAATCCATAATACATCCAGTAAGAGAACGAAAGTGTGTTTACCTCACAACAAAGACTAAGCCATCTTGTAGTTAGATGTTAGATGCCTTGTGCGGTTATGTTTGTAACGTCTTGTGAATTAACTTTATCGATTTAATATGTCTAGTGTTAAATTTAAATTGATTGGCATTTCATTATTTACTTCATTCATCGGTTATGGGTTAAATTTCGTTATAGAAAATTAGATTAAATTTTTTGAAGATTGCTGTTTATCATTTTTGATAATTTGATTATTTTCATCGTAATAACTCATCATAGTTTGAAATCTATAACATAAAGACGAAAATACATGTTCCTATCTGTCTGTCACAATAATTTTTCCTAAATGGTAAACAGTAGAGAAATGAAAATCGAATATGCCTTTCTGGGGTCCATTTCTAAGTCAACTATGCTATTTTCACCTTTCAGGGTTAATTATTTCTTAAGATATTTAATTAAATAACAAAAATTAAGCCAAACTCCGACGTTTTTGTTAAGTTTTTATCCAATAACTTCCCAAATAATTATGGCACGAAAATGATGTATATACCATCCTAAAGAGGGAAAAATTATCTTTCCAATAGCATCAGTTTAAGTATTGTGCGATGTTTCGTCTAATTTTTACAAATTTTTAAACAATTTTTGTAGGTGTTTTGTAGAGGTCATCCAAGGTTAAAGGTCACTTTTCGAGAGAAAGGTAAAATTGCGAAGAAAATTATCTATTTGGGGGATGATGGAGTCTTCTGAGAGTTCTTGGACTCGATCATCTCCCTCTTCTAGGTAAAGTTGAATAGTTAGTGGTATAACAATTATTTGCAACTCATTTTTTTCTTTTGCCTGAAGGAGAAAAAAGAAAGGAAACACAAACTCGAGACAGTTCCGATTTTGGACTCTGAATTTGAATCAAATGCCCTGGAGTGCCCCGCTTAATTTTGTTTCAAACAATACTTTGCTTATTTCTTATACCGATTTCACTTGAAAGTGATTTTTTTTATTTGTTTCCGTAATGTGGAAAGAAACTGAGATGTAATATTTGAGAAATGGCACCGGATATCTGCATTCATTTGCACGTCTTTTAGCATTAAATTTAATTTAGTAATATGTGATCATTAAAATTCAAACATATATGCTTGAAGATGAGAACTTTTCTTTCAGTCATAGTCATTCATTTGAATCTTCTACTTTATTTTTTCATCTTCCAAATATAACTGTTTATGTGGTTCAGAAATTCAGTTTGAAATATTTCGTTGGACAGCTTTATTGTAAATTGTAAATTTTATTTATATAATTGAATAATTACTACTAATATGATGGGGAAACCAGCTGGTCGCAGAAGGCGGTCTCAATAAAAAATCTCAAATAAAATTCATCATTTAAATCAGCTCAAACTAACGACGTATATATTTGCATTCGCGTATTTGCTTTCCGACATATTTCCGGGCAAGCTGTGGCGGAGTATATTAAAGCAAACATCTGCCTTCAACAAGACACTAAAAATGTTATATTATACAATGAATTACACTGAATAAATAATGAGTTGGAATCGATATCGGACGAAGTCGGCTAATAAAGTTAGTAGCTACATGAAACTTCTTGAGAAACAAAATTCTCAAATACGATATAGTATTCATCAAAAGTAAATATGCAATCATAAAAGGTTTTCCTTTTCTTTTTTCCCGAAAGCCTGGATGCCATTTACTAATTTGCCAGACACCGAATGATACTTGGATTTCTTAAGCGTAGAACCAGTGAATTTTCCAGTGAACTTACCCTCAAGGCCTTGTATTGCGCTCATATTCGTTCCAATCTGGAGAACTGCAGTATTATCTGGAATCCCAATTACCGAGAACTTCTTGAGATATTTACTTTACAAAAAAAATGGATTTTACTTGCATGATATATCTTTTTCACTCCTACGTAATATTTTTAATATGCCTAGTTTATCCTCCAGACGAGATGTTTCTTGCGTTCTTTTCTTTTACAAAGTTATTAATGGTTCAATTGATTGTAATGATATAATGAGCTCAATAGATTTCGCTGTGCCCGCCAGATTTTTAAGAAACCAGAATTCCTTTCCAAATTTAGAATCAAAATTTAATTATATAAACAGGTTCTCGTTTTATAGGTTTTATAAAATTTTTAACACGTTCTCTGATGAACTTGATATTTTAAATATGTCTCTAGGTGCTTTTAAGTCGAAATGTTTGCATCTTTTAAATACATGATATGTTTTATTTTGCCTTTCTACAACATTTTAGATTTTTATGCTATTTGATTTTCCGTGTTCTTATGTATTCGACCAGATTTTGGCGCCGTGTTTGATTTATTTTTATCTTAAGTGTTGCATTTATTATTATTTTTTTTAATCTCAAGTGTGTATTTACGTTTTTAAACTTTTAAACTCCTGGTGTGTTTTTTATTAGACTCGGTGTTTGCCTGTTAGGACTTTTTGACCCTTGCTTTTTGGAAATTATCTTTAAAATTTAAAAAAAAAATAATACGGCTTTTGGTGTCATAGTGTGTCTTAAAGTTTTGTGATTATGTGTTTTCGTTTTTAATTATATATACGTTTGCATAAGTTTTATGATTTTATGTATTATCTGTGGTCTACTTTTTGCTTTCTAAGGCATATTTTTTTTTTATTTACTCATTGTGACTTTTGTTCTTTGTGTGTTTGTCAGCACTCTGTAAATGGAGTTTTTTCTGTAGTGTGCTTTTCTTTAAATAAATAAATAAATAGATAGATACTGTGCGGTGTACCTGCCTTTTAATTCCCGAGTACCGCAATGTTTATTACCCACTCAAAATACCGCAATATTAATGATCCTTGAACTGCGCCCTCTCGACCACCCTTTGGACTTCCCGATACCTCAACAATAGGCTTTCCTCTCCATTCTCCTGTGTTTCCTTCCACACACACCCTCATCTTCCGTTGCTGCCCCTGTGAATCCAGTAACCTGGCTCAAGTCAGGTCTCTGTTTGTTCCGAGTTCTCAATGGGAGGAAAAAACCTCAGAGGAGTGGAAGGTGGGTTGTTTATCGGGGGGTCAACGAGGGATTGCTCAAGAAGGGGGTCTGGCTCTATTTTTCTAAATGCCTTCACAGGTCAATGCCTGGTGGCGCCTTTTTTTACGCGACCCATCCGTACTCCAGATGACCCATATAGAACTTCTCTGTCCATTGATAGCATTATCCTGCCAGAAACTTCATGTTCATTGATGGCTGGTTTCGAAAGAGAATTTTGCTCTTCTATTGGCTATCGATAAGTGATACGGTGTTTATGCTCACATTAGCTTTCTTAAGATAATGAAAGCTTGGAGAGTGTTGCATATATGCTTTGCTCGAACTAATAATAGTTTTGCTTGACTTTTCAGTATGGGAGAATAATTTAATAAATGTTTCTCATATGGTAATTGAAACAATATGATTTTAAATTTAAAATTATATTTCTGATGGGTTAAGAACATTTACAGTTATTGATTACTTAAAATCGAAACATTTTTTTCTTTCTTGGAGAGTTAAAAATTCGCTTAAAACCGAATTTAGACAGGTACAAAGATTAAAAGTTGAGAAAATGATAATAAAAAACAATGTAAAAAGAATAAACAAATGGTATTTTATATTTTAATTCTTAGTTATCGAACAAAAATTTGAATCCTAGATGCTTTCTTTTTTTCTTACTAATGCACTTGTATAGAAACGGAATTTTCCCTAAGAACTAATGCTGTAACCTATCTCCATGCTTTGGAACTTTACTTAAGCCTCCTTTACACGCGTCTTTTTCTATTCCTTAAATTAGGGGCGGCGGTCTTTCAGATCACATGTTATTTCTTATAATTAAATACATGAAATACATTTATTTAAAAAAAATATAGAAATTTTTGATTCCGGTTGAAGATACGGTTTCATGAAGATGACTAAAAGAGCACGGAATCTGTGCCAAATTCGGCAAAATACACCAAAGCTATCTCAGAGATTGCCAGCTTGTAACGGAGGGTCAATAAAATTTTAATTTAAACCATTCATCATAAGCGCATGTAACTAATATCAGTGGCTCTTGCGCCAAGAAACACGAAACAACCAACAAACCGTAACGAATATCAAAAATCATCGATTATTCAAAATGATTCTTTTTCAGTAAATTAAATTCACGATTAAACTAAAAAGTGATCAGTACTTGTATGACTCCAGAGGACTTCGGAAGTTATTTTGAATGCACGTAAGCAAAAAAGTGACTCGTAAATTAGTTCTAAGGAAATATTTTACCATGCCGATGAGAATTTTTTAAATTAATACTTAAATTTAAAAGAGTAATTGTCGTTCTAATTTCAAATTTAATAGCTCTAAAATAGTGAAATAAAATTTATAAAATTTATCTCGCTATGATCAATAGTTCCCTAGAAATTTTAAATTATATTAATCATATATTTCAAATTAATTTCCGTTTTTCAATAGAAAGTAGTAAATTGCGACAGTGGTATATCATGCGCGTGATATAGTTTGGACGCCACGATGCATATCATTATTTATTGCAATCGTGATGATATAATCTGATAGTAGTTTTTGGCAACGTTTGACAAGCAGAGAAGTGCTTTGTTTTGAAACTAGATTTTCTATCTATTTAGATTATATCTAGTAGATTTTCTAGATTTTTAGAATATTTGTTGCATTTTCTAATTTTTATCACCCCGGACACCCCGAAAAAAGTACCTTTTCGTGAGAATAACCCATAATTATCAACTTGAAACAAAGGTAAGTTCGCTGTTTTAAGGATGCATACTATAAAGAAACCAAAAATAAAGTAATACCTGAGATTTCTAAAAATAAACATCGTTCTTGACAATAATTGACCTACAGCTTTATTGATTATCATGCCTAAGTTCTCTCACAAATCAGATACAAAAAATAAAAGTTAATTTAAAATGCACTGTCATTTCCACTAAAAATTACTAATATAATATCCCAGATATGTCTTTCGGCAACGCTTTGACGTCACCAACATTAAAACTCGCGCCATAGCACTGCGAGACGTTAAACAGCATTATTTCATTGTTAGAGCACCAAAATTTCAGTAATTTTAAACTTTAAAAAGTAATTGTCGTTCTAATTTCAAATTTAATAGCTCTAAAATAGTGAAATAAAATTTTCTAACGACTGATATAAAATTTATCTCGCTATGATCAATAGTTCCCGAGAGATTCTAAATTATATTAATCATATATTTCAAATTAATTTCCGTTTTTCAATAGAAAGTAGTAAATTACGTCAGTGATATATCATGCGAGTGATATAGTTTGGACGCCACGATGCATATCATTATTTATTGCAATCGTGATTATATAATTTGATAATACTTTTTGGCAACGTTTGACAATCAGTGAAGTGCTTTGTTTTGAAGCTAGATTTTCTTTCTATCTAGATTATATCTACTAGATTTTTTTAGACCAAGAGGTTTTTTGAATAAAGAAATATGTAAATAATATGTAAATAAAAAATATATTTCCTGTCATTAAACATATGTTTATTTTATTTGTTTTCAATCAATGTTAAACATTTCTCTCGCATATATCTCTATGTAAACACGTTAAATTTGATGGAAAATCTCTCGAATGAAGAGGCAATTTGCATCCGTCATACCATGACGGGTGATTTTCTAGTTAAATATAAAATGATAGCGGCAGAACGGAGATATAATTGATTGTTATTCGGGAAACGCATCAAGAACGGTTTTTAATCTTAGAGAAATAATTTTTTCGCTGTTTTGCTTAGAATTCTCATATATATTGCATTAATAAACTATGTAATTTATTAATAATGATGATATTAGTAAAAAATACGGTTTTAGATCACGACTCATTTCTTTTCATTAAATATGAAAGTTGTGCAATGTTGACGACTGAGAACTTCGTTAATTTGGGCTATCAATCTCATTTAAATGCAGCTGTGAAATAAATTTTTAAGAATAAAATTATGTTAGTTTATTAGAGACAATTTGCAATTAACAGTTCATAACTGGTAACAAATCCTAAAAATAAATGGTTACAAAACACCAGTTTTTTTTTTCTTTAAGAGGATTTCTTCTACAACCTGATTGGTTACTAGGATGCAGTTCGGTATGATTTCACATGTTTGGAAAAGTTCTTTATAAAGATAAAGAACATTTCGAAACACCAACGAGCGAATTTCAAAGGTTATTGACATTGATTGCAGTTTTCAATCAGCTCTAATATAACGTTACTTTCTCTCCTTTTTTTCCATTTTGTTATTTATCAGGTCACTGAACTACGGAACTCTGGAATTCTTCTGTTTGCGATTGAATAATCATCGAAATATTTCAATGCAACATAAATACTTTTTTACAGATATGGCATCATTATATTATGGGAAAGACGGTTTCGAGAACCATATGCAAAACAGCACGTTCTGATCAATTCTCACGGAAATTAACATATCAAATCCATTTAGTTGACATTTATAGCTGTTTTGATGTGATCTTTCATCGTTTTAACCATCTTTCGTGAATAATATTATTCTTTCTTTGCTTGGAAAAGTGTTGCTGAAGAACTGTTTTTTTTATCTACATGTCAGTTGAGATTCGTCGTATTAGATCGAACGATAATATATGTTTGATGCATAAAATGTAATCCTTAAGTTCAATAAGCACTTCTAATTTTCTAAACAACAAAAAAATTATGAAAAAAAATACATGACATCCATGTTTTCGCGTTTTCCACGCTATTCCCTCCACCACTTAATATTTTTTACCAAGACCTGTGAAACTCAAAAAGTAATGAGACCCAGACAAGCAAAGGAAGGTAAACCCTTTTTTTTAAGGAAACATCAGCACTTTTCGAAAAGTACAGCAGTAAAAAAACTTTTCCTTCCAACCCTTGACCTATTTGGAGCAAATATTGTTTGCAGTGATTAATTTTCAAAGTTATGCAGTCAGTAATTCTGATTCTTACGGATGGCATTTTTTCTTTTACAGTGCTTCGGATTTTTAAGTGTTTCAAACCTGTTTGGTAGATATTTGTTATATTTATTAAAGTATTTCGACTTCGATTACCTTCATTTGCATATAATATTTTGCTAGTTATATTTTTATTGAGAAACGATAAGAGACAGAATAAAACTTAACGGCAAATATTTAAAGCTTGAAAATAAGGTTTGAAATTTTTTTTTGATGCTCAAATCTGCGTTCTTTAAATTTGCGTCAGTTTCTCCTAAATTTCATTGAGGATTACATATACTTTGAAATTTTAAAAAATTCAATTTAAAATATGAAATTCTTATTAAACTATTTATAAACGCCCGTTTTTACGCCAATATGACATGCTTGTTTTAGCCTTATCTTTTCAAAAGGCATTTTTGGTGTGTATTTTCTTTATTTTTAGAATGTAAAATATTGAGTTAATATATCCTACATTTAATAAAAGCTAAATTCCCGACAAAAATATTAAAATAACTAGAAACTTGACAAAATTAATTTTTTTAAAGAATAAACAGTTATGAGAAAATATTTTTAAAATTCATTGTTTATAGTAGAGCCATGTTCTGGTATCAGTTCGGTATACTTTAATATCCTTACATCTATGATATGTTTCTTTAAAACATATCGCAAGTTTTTCGATTTTTATGATTCTTGGGGTAGAATATCAGAATTTAAACAAAGAATTATATTTTTTAAATTATTATATTTTAAAAATGACCTATGGATTTATAAAACAATTATGATTTTATTTCTAAACATATTAAATGCATAACATTAACATGAAATCGCATTGAATTATCTCTAAAACTTCTGAAACTATTAGGCATTCTGTGAAATAAAAACATTGAAAATTTAATTGAAAAATCAGTGGAAGCTCTCTTTAATAATTGAAGGCTTTAGTCATTTACTTTATTCCTTTGGTTCAAGAATACCAGAGACCTAGAACTTGATGACTATAATAAAAGGTAAAACAAAATATATAGAATATATAGATTTTTTATTAAGCATACAATTAGGATTTATATTTAAAAATATACAGGGTGCACACAAATGAAGTGACACATTTCAAAAATTAATAAAAAAAACTAAAAATGTTGGAACTACGTTTTTTTTAAAAAAGAGCACATCTCAAAAAGTTTTTTTTTTCATATAGGTAACACGGCGTTACGCCGTTCTAAATTTGTTACAGCGAGAAAATTCCGTACGCAATGGCTACCGATCAGCAGAAACCGATACGTTATTTCTGGTTTCTTTTTTTAGTTTCTCTTGAATGTCAAGAAAACTCTTCAGTTTTCACACTACATGTGAATTACAAATTAAAGAGCGTAAAATTCTCTATAAATACATGCTTTTATTTTTCTTCCAGTTTTAATATTTTCTCAGTGGCTCTAAACAAATTTTTGATTTCCAGTAATTTACGGCCCCCTAGACCACCGAAATGGCATGCTACCTATCTGGAAAAACTTTTTGAGATGCGCTCTCATTTAAAAAAATGTAGTTCCAACTTTTTTTTTATTGATTTTTGAAATGTGTCACTTAATTTGTGTGCACTCTGTATAAAGAAAACAATTGAAAATCTCCAAGTAAAGAAAGTTAGGTTACAATGTGAAAAAATGGCATTTTTTAAATTTGTATTTACACTAAAAACTAAAAGAAATTTGTAACACTTCAAAACTTAGAATAAATTAGCAGAGAAGCATGCGCATTTTTCATATCAGAAAGGGAATACAATGAATAATTAAATAGATTATTCATTATACAGAACTAAATCTTCTTGAGAGATTATGTAACGCATAAAGATATAGCTTTAAATGTATAAGTCATGATTATATCATACTGTAATGAAGGTTTAAATTTATAGTCGCTCGCTGTTCACTTCTTCAACCGATTTGTTAAAAATAATAGTGAATTTATTTTTCTCTATGACTACTAGTAGTTATTATCTTCTATTCTTGAGTTGTTTTTATAGGAACACATTAATTCATCGAAATGTCTACGTTTTCGCTCAGTTTATGTCTCCAATTCGTCGCCTCATCATTTACCTATGTTTTTCCTGCGAATCTTGTTTCACTGCAGGGATTCTACCCTAGTTGTGAAGCGCCCATCAGTTTGGGGCTGAAATCAGTTTGGGGCTGACTATTAGTAGTTGTTATCTTCTATTCTTGAACTTGATTCTTATAGGAACACATTTATTCATCGAAATGTCTACGTTTTCGCTCATTTTATGTCTCCAATTCGTCGCCCCATCATTTACCTATGTTTTTCTTGCGAATCTTGTTTCACTGCAGGGATTCTAACCTAGTTGTGAAGCGCCCATCAGTTTGGGGCTGAAATAATTTCCTTCGCTTCATTGAAAAACATTTCGTGTGTTAAACAAGTGTTAAGATAATTTTTTATGGTCTATTCTGTATCTAACGGAGTTAATGTACACTGCTACCAAAGTTAAAGAAAGATAGAAGGAGCAAATAGAGAAACAGCTGCAGATATTAATTAATATTAACAACTTTTTAGGACAGAGAACAAGGATATCAAGAAATGAATGCAAAATCCTAGCTTATTAATAAAACTATATATGTTTTTATAGAATATTTAACATTTTCTAACTTTTACAAACTTTTTTTATTCTTCGTCTGCTTTGCTTCATTCTCCGAGGTAAATTTTGTATCCGCTTGCAATATATCAGAGAATAATTATGGACATTTATTTCATACAAGATTTTTTTAAATTTTATTTTGACAAAGAAATTTTGATATCCTGAGGGTAAACAATAAATGCAATTAACGATGTTTGTTGCGATGTTTCTTTCCTATAAATAATCGATTTGATAGTTATCACATTTCACAGAAGAATTTCATATCTCGGAAATTCCTTCAACACTTGCTATCGAAAAGCTTTCAGCTATTTTTAGGAAGATAAGATTTTAAGAAAAAAAGTTAACCAGGAAGCTAGAATTTCATCTTTCAATCATCAATGAGCATTCTTTTGATTGTTGCTTTTCTTTGTTTATCTACTTTGTTTACATTGGTAGTACATTTTGAAATTTCAGCTAAAATTTCTCTCATAAACTTGATGTAACTTCTCCCCCCCCTTTAAAAAAAGCAGACATCGAAAGCTTTTGACTAAACCTTATTTTAGTATCATAACTACTAAAAATGAAACACAAATTCAATATACTAAAATTGCTATAAGTTGTAATTCTCAATAATTTTACTCGATTCCTGACTTTAGACTGTTTGTTCCAAATTTGTTCCATTCTGAATAAAACACCCCGTATTTCCTGGCTTTTTTTTACTTTTCATAATGTTCATATGATATTTTCTAAAAAATAATTTGATTTAATTTAAATTAATTGACCTCTGAAGAAGTATTACTTCCAAGTTTCACTGTGCAGAAAATATAGTGACCTTGCTTTAGTGAATAATCCTTTGTTCTATACCGTTATTTCTTTGAATAGAATCAACTCTCATGTGTAGATTCATGCTATCATTGGAATACATGATAAAGAGATCAGACGTCCGGGATTAGCCGTAATAATCCATTTTTCTTTTTACTGACTGTCTCAGCTTTACACCTCTTTCCCCCGCCCAACATCTAGAATCTCTCAAGTTGAGCTCCAGAAAATCTGGCCATTATAGTTTTATACATACAGCCATTGTAACACGGCTTTACAAATTACTGCTTCAAATGTTACATGTATTATTGTTCTTTGTATATATGAGATGACAGAAAATTTTTATGGTTCGTAGAGGCATTTAAAAAATAAATCCACAGATGATTAAATTAAATTCTTCTTTATTTCAGGAACATTATTTCTTGTGAAGGTTATCAAATTATTGTAGCATTTTAGATGACAGCTAAAACTTCCAAACCATCCATGATTATAGTCGCGAACGACGCCGGCCGTACGTCGTCGCGTCAGTTAAAATCAGAGCAAAAAAGGGCAGTTAGCAATGCTCAGAGAGATTATATACTGTGAAAAGAGGACTCCCCGAAAAGACACGTGGCTGGGAGTTAAACTAGAAGTGTGGGTGCTACAGTTGAAGTAGAAGTAATTAAAACAGAGTATCGTTGAAAATAATTAATTTAAAGAAGGTTAAGAAGTTAAATCATTACATACATATATCAAATGTTTCTTATATATGATATCACGGTTTGTGATTAATCTGCAACAAAATCCAACTAAAGACAGAACTTTCTAACTTTTAAAAACAGTTCTTTATATTTGCATAAGTACATCGCCATATGTAAGCATCAAAATCTACTCCTCAGTTAAATGCAGCTGATGCGTACTTTATTTCAGAATTTTGATTCGCAATTTAATATCTTCGAACCCCATCACGTATTAGGGTCATCTTCGCATAGATATCGATTAATGATGTGTTGGCTGCAGTGGCTTTCAGTGTACTCGACCGCAGGTGGTGCGAATCAACTTACATGACCGCTACGGGAGAGGAATCCCTGACCCAATGACCCCTGCAGCTGTAAGCCTGTTGCCGCCGCAGCAGAAAACGCGCCAACAAAGAGAACACCCGCTCGCCGTACGGTCTCGAAAAAAATTTCCTAACCACCGAAGCGTGCGTTGCGGGTTTGTGGAAAGAATGGTGCTGACCACTCGATCCCCATTTCATTCATGTGGGGATGGACTTTCACCCCATCAATGGCCGGGGAGAAAGTTTTGCCTTGAACTTTCACTACTCGCTGCCCACTATTTACGATGGGACCCCTGAATACACCTTGGAGCAGACATGGTCCAAATATGTAAACAAGTTCAATTCTACGATTCGGGGTCATTCCTTTGGTATTTCCGGTCGCTGAAAGTGAAGGAGTACAAATATGTGGTTTGAAGTAGCCCAAGAAAAAGATGCCGGAGACGGCAAATAGTGTCAGATCTAAAATTTTATTAAAAGTTTGAATATTATTATCTGTCTTCTCTTTTATGTCCTTCTTTTTATTAAAATTACCCTTTTTTTTATGCCCAAAGGTTTTCGATTTTTTCTTTCTAAAGCATCAAAACTTAAAACGTCTAACATCTGAAGCTTCTTTAGTTTCAACAAAAATTGACCAACCAAATTGTGTTCCCATTTGTGGTCAGACACATTTTTTTCCTGAGATTTAAGTCTAGTTACATTTCAAGTTAAAGATATTGTTGGCATGTCTTTCACCGATTTCAGTTTTAGTTTAATTAATCATAAAACAAATTCTTGATGCATATTATTTTTAGTAGTTTCTATTGAAAATTTCGACTTATTTTTTTAAATCAGACAGAACGATTTGATAATAGTTTTTATTTAAACTATAGAAGGGAACAGTTTTGGAAACATAATTTTAAATTTCCCAAGCACGTGCTGTCTTCTTATTGATGCAGATAAATATGATTTTTAGAGAAACAAATTCATAAATATGCATTTATGATGGTTGACAATTTAATTGCACGACATTTGACATGAAATTATTTGTCGGAAACGCGTCTTCAAAGCTTGCCGATAAGTCACGTGGGGAAATAAAGCACAAATTTTGAAGAAACATGCGTCACCAAAGAGACAGATTCCATCAATAGCAGATGTTCCACGTTATAGTTTTTTTACTAGTTTAGGAGTTGAAGGATAACACAATAAGGTATTGTTGATAGGAAAATCTGTCGCAGTGCATCACACTGCGCATGCAAATTATTGAGTTGGATAAAAAGCATCAAAAATGGATTATGTGTCAAGGACGGAAATAAATAGCTGGTGAATAACATCAGGATAACTTTAGGAAAATGTTAAGCGTAATATAGCCCTTTTTTACTTTCTCGTATACGAAGTATACAAAGAGAAAGTATTGTAATCGTGACAAAATTCGAACTCGAGTTTTTGATGAATGTCCACGTTTTAGACCTCCCTGATTCCGAAAAACACAATGTTCGAATTATGTCTGTCTGTGAACACGATAACTCGAAAACTATTAGAGATATAAGGATGAAATTTGGTATGTGATCTTTACACATAATTTGTAGGTTTCTGTCAAATTTTGGACAAAATCCGTCTATGGGAAGTCTGTCTGTCTGTCTGTAGGAATAAATGTAGGTCCGTATCAAAGTTTGGACCAAATCCGTCGAGGGGTTGATCGTCTGTCGGACTGTAAAATCGCATACTTGTAAAAATTATAACTTTTAAATCCTTGGGCTTAGATAAATAAAATTTGGTATGACGTATTCTAACATTAATTATAGATCTGTGCCCAATTTTCGTTTCAATAAGTTAAAACAAAGGTGTTAAAATTGCATATTCAATTTTCTAATTATTGTGGTGAATTCCACGCGCATGCGTACTGGAGCAATCTCTGTGCACACGGAAGGATTACGTCACTTTGTCCTTGAGCCGGCAAGAGTGAAATCGGTACGCATCTCTTTAAATTTTATTCTTCAGCTAAATATTTACTATAATCTACAATGAAAAACATTCTGATAGTCATTGCATTCTGGGTTACAGTAGGTTCTAATTTTTTTATCCACTCAGGGGTAGGGGAAATGACAAATTTTTGAGAAGTATGCAAGAAAGTTTAGGCGAGGCCACTCCCGCTGGTTTATGCCTCAACTACTATTGTTCGAGGGTCTAGCCTTTTCAGAAAGTAGGTTATTTGTTTTAAAACTCCCAAATTATTAATATCGAGTCTTAGAAATGGAGCATGAGTTATTGGTAGAAATTAATGACGACGATATCAAGGAATGATTCAAATATATAAAGAACAAAACGCACTGATTCCTTTGATGCTGGATATAAACAGGCTTAACAGCTACAATACATCACAAATATGTTGTTGATTCGTTAAAGTAGTATGATTATTTAAGTAAATTCTGTGAAGCTGTGCATATTTTATTTAAAGATGAATCATTATAAAAAGAATATTTGTTTTAAAATTTTAGGCACAATTTCCAGTTAACTGCTGACTAAAGATACCTTTTTGATTCTTGAAAAATCGAAAATTTAGGTCCTTTCAGTTTTTTTAAAACAAATTACTCATTCTTTTACATTCAGTTGTATATCGCCTCAAGCTTAGATGCATAACATCGAGTGTCTCCAACTTTGCTAAGACTATTAAAATGTTTTAAAAAATTAACGAATCTAATATATGTCTTGCATAAGCAGTAACTCAGCATAGAAAATCGATCAAATCGAAGAAAATGTTCCATCAATCATTTCTGTCCCATATTCCAGGTCACACGACCGACTACTTCATAACATTCCCCACCTTCTATATTTATATAAAAGGCTAAGTTGTTGAACTATAACTTCTTATTCCACCAGACCCCTCAAGCCTGGTGCCATTTCACAAGGGCATTCGACGAAAGACCCTTAATTTCTTTACTAGAAACCTGCTGCCAACAAAAGAAAGGTGGGCACGTGTCTGGTGGATTGTCCACATTCATACAATCGAAGAAACTGATGAATAGGGACGCTGGGGAGGAAAGAATCAAGAACCATCTGCCCCAAAACGGTTAGATTTAGGAAAGAAGCAGATGGCTTTCGCGACTGCTGCCAGAGATATACCGCTGATGACTGTCAAGTGCAACTCGGTTTGGCCGGTGTCTAGACTTGCCGAAAGTGCCCTTTCTCCGGGCATCGGGAATAAATCCAGAGGGTCGTAAATGTCACCGGGCTTTCGCGAATATCTACCAACAGAAATAAACACTATATATCCTCCTTTTTTCGATAAAGGTGAGCTGACACACCTTTGATCCAGCGCTAAAAGCACTACATACCTGCTTTAGACTGCAGCATTTAACGACGTTTACCACTCCACTGATGCCTTAGTAAATTGAAAACAAGTGGGGGGATTGACAAACAAGTCACGGCTTGGAACGGTCTTTTTCCTCATTTTGTACATGATAAATAAAGTAATGATCTCTTTAAAATTTATGGTATTTTTTCGAGGTTTGTTGTACAGTAGAATTATACATCTATTAGTCAGTGGTGTGGAGATGGTAAGTGACGTCCGTGGCATAATTTGATTTTTTTCCATCCCCAGTTGTTATCATAGGCTTAGCAAATGTAAATGATGCCTCTGGTGTATGGTATTATATTTTCGCCTCCTCACCTATTTCACTTTATAAAGTGCATCAAAGCAATATAACCTTTGGTTCCTACTGCACCCCTGTCGTTACTGTCATTAGCAAAATATTTAATGATTTTTATGCAAAGCGTGCCCAGAATTTTAAATATGAGAATCTGTTTCATATCCGTTACTCCAGTTTCTTCAGCTAACATTTCTCATTAATTCCCTTATAATTCTTTAAAAAAATGCTGTTAAGATCTTCTCATGAACCTTAATAATGGAGAGTAAAAAGTAAGTGTCTTGGTCCTACTAAGACCCTAACTGGAAAAAAAAACCACCCTTGATCTCGCAATTCGTGGGGAAAACCTACATGTTAGTTATCACATTTTGTGGGGCTCTGCTGATTAATTCACTCACAAAATATCCAAAACGAAGCAGAAAGATGAAATGAAATCGAATCTGATTTAATTTGAACACTGAATAGCTGCTCATCCGAAAAGATTTATCACATATATGGAAGAGAGTAAGAATATTTCTGTTTTCTTTTCATTATAAACTGATAGCTGCAAAGTATAGAAATTGTGCTTCTAACAATATCAGCAAAATTGAAAGTTGGACGCGAAATAAGGGCATGACTCACTAAAAGTGTTTTATAGAATACTATAATAATCAGTTTCGTTTGTCAAGAGGCAAATTTATAAATGAACTTAGAAACTGAAAAGAACACTGAATACATGTCTGCTCTAAATTCCCTTTAGTTTTGATGACAAGTACCAAAAGACAAAATTATGTTATTTTAAAAAGCTTTGAACTGGTTGGTACTAGTTCGCTGCTTGTTGGTACACTTTCTAATATCATCAAAATTGGTTAGGAGTACAGAAAAGATGCAGAGCCTATTTCACACTAAAATTAATAATCTAATTAAAAAACATTTAAAAAAACGAAAATGAAACAATAATAATAAAATACATCTTTGTGGGTGATATTTGAAAATTAACTCTAGGTTTTTCGATAGATAAGTACTATTTTTGAATTGTGAATCATTAAAAGCTTTATTTTAGAGGAAACTGTCTCCTTTATCATGGGTCTTTGACTCATAGACTTGACTAGGTATGATCGACTAATTTGGATTACAGCCACCTTCACAAATTATCTTTCTTAGAGACTTTCCACTTCTTCTTCCTCGAAAATAATCTCTTCAAAGAGAGAGAGAGAGAGAAAGGAAGGAAGAAAGAAAAGTTACAATATATAAAAGTTAAATACCGTAATAGTTTTTCAACTAAAGGATGTATGATTAGCATTTTTTAATTAACTCTCTAGTAAACAAGCAAATAAATACGAAGGTATTTAAATAAATCCAAAAATTCTCATTGTTATGAGATATCAACTACCTTGCAGTTTTTAAAAGGAGAAGTGGCGCTTAAAAAAAGAAACAAAATCGACTGAAAAATAACCCTCGTTTCTTTTTAAAAAAATTCTTTCTTCATTTCAAACCTCGGGCAATGATTCACAGATAAGCCGTTATATCCTCCTCACTGTCTTCAATACTTAACGACGGAAACTTGTTTCAGCAGCGCATTCATTGTTCCTTGCCATAGTGTGAGCAATTATACTCCGCAATGAATAATACTCAGTTATCTCATGTGTGTTATCATCCATTCCGGTTGAGAGAACGTTGCGGTCAGTGGAGGTACCCGCTTTTTATGGCCGTTATGGTCATTGCTGAGGTCATGGCCGCTGGAAGGGGGCGTATCTGGCCCCTCCGTGGACCTCACTTTCGGAGAAATCTCTCCTAGCGTGTCTTGTAAATCTCACTCGGACCTTAACATACCGAGATAATAAGTAGCGGCAGAGGTCAAAGCCATTTGGTACAACCACACATCTTTCTCATATGCCACATGAACTACCCCCCCCCCCACACACTATAGGCCCTGAGGCAACAGGCGTTTAACAAAAGGCCCAGGTTTATTTATTTTCTTTACCTTTTTTGGAATTTTTGCTTTTCTTTCCTCCCTTTTTTGTTGGAAAAAAAAATTGTTCTCCTCTAAATTGGAGTACGGTCCGTCAAACGAAATAAAGGGGCGAAACTACAGTACATAAGAATCTCAAAAGGGGAGGCGCCTAAATTACAGTTTCCCTATCTCACCGGAAACTAGAAAATGAAACGTTAGATCCATCAACCTGACATAACGCATTAGAATTGTCGACCGAAAGAGTGTTTAGGAAAATAAATAACCCTTTTGTACAATGTAAATTAGGTTTGTACCTGGACGAACGGCTGTGATTTATGACCCCTGCATCTGTCTGGTCTTTGTTTCTTGTTTAGAAGAGTTAGAACTTTTTGAAAAAGGGTTATCAGAATCTCATATAAGTATACGTTTATTAATTTTTCTGTGTGTTGATGTATGTTCAACATGTTTGAGGAATTTTAACATATTTATATCCTTACTTGACCTCTGTATAGATTCTGCCGTTATATGACAATAAATTACTACATTCTTCTCTCGATAAGTGTGCAAAAATCTTGTTACGTGTTAAATACGCTTCTAAATTATTGTATATTTTGTTACATAATTTAATTTCTACCCTTTCCTTAGTAGGTCATGCGTGCCCGAACATTACCGAAAATTTATTTGATATGAAACAATTTAACGTACTGGTAAAAGTGCATCATAGTATTACATTTATAACTAGAATGTCATGATTATAAAATGATGCGAAGTGAAATTTCATATCTAAAGCTTCACGACCTTCACAAATTTAACATACTCGATATTAAAAGCAATACACGGATATTTTGCTGCATGCTGTTATACAAACATTAAAAATTTGAATATATGAACACGATTTAGACTTTTGCCCTAATAACTCCATTACTGCTGAAAAAGCTTACTTCCCTCTCTTTACCTCTTCTATTTGAAGGAGCTGCAGTGAAAACACCTTTCCCTAAGTTTTTTGTGCAGTTGATTAATCTCACACAACATAATAAGCAAAGTTCTTTTTAAAATGATGTATGGAAGTTTTAAAATGCCTTTTTAAGAAACGGAAACTTTTCTTTGTTTAATTTTTATCTGAGTTTTATTAGAAACGTTTGGTTGTACATTACATCAATGACTGAACCTGTGAAGCACGCCATTTTAGGAAAGCACAAAGGAGCAAAAGGAAAGACCCATTAGCAAGAAAAAAGACTGTTAAAAATCAATAACTAAATTACTGCATTCTTTTAATACAAAGTTCACTCTTAAAACGTAACCAAATATATATCTAGGTAACACGAAATATATTATGGAATTAATTCTTCGGAGGTATATCTAAAATTGATACGGTAAATTGGATCCCAAGGAGTAAAAGAATTAGAGCCGCTGTAATACGTATATTCAGATTTATTTAACAGAAACTGCTCGTATTTACACAAAAGTATAAAACGCATTCAGCTCACATTATCGCGTGAGGAACAAAAACATTTTTGGGCTTCTAGGAACAAGTAAAAGTGCCCCGTTGCACTGGTCAAGTTTCTTAAAATAAGGAAAATTCTCGCATTTCCTTTTCTTTCCCCTTTCCTTTCGGGTAACCGTAGTAGCAGCTGGAAATTTTCAGAAAACAGGCTTGAGTGGAGAAGAAAAGAAACGTCACAAATGCCTGGAAAGGAAGAAAAGAGGTCGACGAAAAGGAAATGAAAAAGGAGAAGGAAAATGAAAAGGAGAGAAAAATAATAACACAATGAAAAAAAAAGCTAATCCCAACTGTAAGTGAAATCGAAAGTGCCTTCTGTCCTTCGCCGTTGTTTATCTAACCCTATGGGTACAAATTTAGAGTCTCCCAGCTAACAACGACATAAAGGATTCGGGAAATATTTGGTTTTGTATGTAAACTTTATAGAAAAACCCTATAGATTTTAGCCTCGGATCTGGAATATCATTTTATACTCCGAGAAAGAGCAACCCTTTGGGAGTTTAGAAGGCTTTCCGTTGCTCTCTTTATCACCCGAATATTTTAGTTTTCTATCCTGTGTTCGATTTCTGGTGCTTTGTGTTATCAGCCAACTTTAATGGAACTGGTTATGTTTAGGAAACAGACCAGACTTTAAAAAAAGTTAATGCTAAACTCGTTTTTCCTAACGTTAAATTAAAATTCAGAAGCTGGCAGATTACGTCCATTTTCCAATCTCGTTTCTGTTCTGAAAAGCTGGAAAAAAGTTAGCATTTTTCCTTACTTGCCGTTCACCACTTGTATATTTTTAGTTATTAAGCAATCTTCAAAGTAACGCTGACAATAATCACTAATTAAGCATTCACTAAAGAAACACTCTTATTTGACATTACGAATATTTAAAGATTCAAAAAGAGCATTTAATTACTAATCAGTGCAACATTTCATAAAATTATTCGTGAATTAGCATTTAAATTAAGTTTCTTATCTGTATCCACTTAATATGTAGGTAAAATCGGTATTCATTACCATTGCTTTATGGCACTAAAACATACATGGCTTACAAAGCCATCTCAGATTAAACAAATGTATTTTTCGCCTTCAGTTCTAAACTTTTTTTTAAAAAAAATGAAACAAGTCTTAATGGTAAGTCTCATCATCTTAATCACAAGTCTCATTACATAATGTCCATTATGTAATAATTCTATACAAGTTGTCTCCGACATGTTCCAGACTATCTAATTGTCGGTATGTTATACACATTTTGCGTCATTTCTTTATCATCTCGATGTAAGTCATGAATGAGATATTATCTCTTCTGCCCGGCATCATTTTAAAAACAGCGCCTCAAGATATATCTTGGGGAACTGTTGATATCATAAACGCCTCTAATCCAGATAAAAGACGTTTCTTTCCCCCCGACGGAAATTGCATTATTATTGATGAAGCGATGATAAATTAGAGGTTAGTGGACGTATCCAGTATCATAACAAAGCACCACTTGTCTTATTTCTGGGAGCAAAGAACTATTTCTACAGTTGCACGTATCCATCGACACCTCACTTATCTCGTATAAATAAACAGACTTTTTCTCGGTCATTGTCAATATCGCGAGGAAAAGTGCAGACTCATAGGTTTCATTTAGAGAGACTTGGATCGTGTGGTCAGTTTCTACAACCGCAAGGGAAACCCGACGTACGTTCGAGAGTTTCAAATTGACCACGCAATCGTACAAAGAAAAAGACATTGTTATAACATATGAGCAATTAAATTTTTAGGGGAGTGTGGGGAGTAGTATGGCTTATCTTCTTGCCTATATTTAGATATGACTCCAGTCACGTAGTTTCGTTTATAAGCTGTTGACGATGACCGTCTCGCCCAAGTTCAGTTTGAAAATCAGTTTTCAAGAAAAATAAACTGATTTTCAAGCTGAACTTGGGCGTAACAAACCCTAAGTATTTTTTGAGATTGTCTGAAAGCAAAAAATGCCGTTTTTTGCTTCCTTTGATTTGCTTCCTGTTCTGATAACTTTTTAAAAGAAGCATGATACTGAGAAGTGAAAGTGAACATGGTACGGAAGTTTCTAAAACTTAAAATCTTAACGAGAACAATAACGAATCGATAAGTATCAAGCACTTTGAGAAGTTATATATAAATTCTTTATGACTTTTCGAGCATTGGAACATTTCATTCTCAATTCTAGATCCTTCCTTTCCTGTTCTAAAATGCCGAATTTGGATTAGATTTATTTTTTCTTAATCGCGTTAACTTAAAAAAAACACTTTGGAGTTCATCACTGAAATTGATGAAGAGGCAGTGAGAAATTTAGTATTTTATGTTATTCCATATTAAATCATTACTATCACTTCAAGGTTGAAATGGATTTTATTACTTATTACCGTTATTTTTACGTATTGTTATATTTGAAAACAATATAACAGTTCTTTTAATATTGGAGTTCCATGCTTTTATAGTTTGAACCAATTTGAGAAGCCTGTTATAAAAGCATGGACTAAAGAAGAGCTGTTATTGGGAGGCTGATTTACACAGGATCTCCATCAAATATCAGGAAGAATCTTCTGGTTGTTTTTTTTTCGTTTTTGTAGCAAATAGAGATCTTAAAATATAGAACATTAGAATATTTGTCTTAAGCTTGATTTTTCCTTGCTTCTTTTTGATGCTGCTGCCTTGCTCCTCTTAATTTAAGTTTTTTTTTGCCCAATCGAGCTGAAATTGCACATAGATAAATCCTTGACAGAATTAAGTGCGTTTCATAACCCTTTTATAGACAAAATATAAGGCAAGAAATAAAAATTAGTGAAATAGCTATATAATATTGCAGCACACTCTGAATTTTGTGTTGGACACGAATAACTTCTTGTAATTTCCCCTTCACAGCAATTCACTACAAAGGATTGGAATTGTTCACCCCTGACATGATTGGCTAAATATTTGTTATCAAAATTTTCAACTTTAAAATGGTATAACGATATTTAGCTGAAATTTAGTTGATTTCTAAAAGTTACCCAGAAATTCCAAAGAAAGTTATTTTTGTATTTCCGTGAAGTTGTATCCTTGTTTGCTGTCAATGATAACATTCCAACCAAATCCGGAAGTTGATTATTCAGAAACTCAAGGTTACTTAAAAATGGGAAACTAGCCGAGAAAATAGTTCGAGCTAATTTTAACCATCTGAACGGTGTTGATACTTGTCCACCTACTAACTCATTTAATCATAAATCCTTCGAGGTTTTAAACCCCTCTCTAAAAGAATTCGATAAATGTTACTCTTTTATTTATATTTAACTTATACCATTTAAACAGAATAATTTTTATAGCTTCTCAAATAAATAAATTAGTACACTTGTAAAATATGACAGTTATATGGTTAAAAATCTTAATTTTATTTCTTAATAGCGTTAACTTAAAAAAAACACTTTGGAGTTCATCACTGAAATTGATCAAGAGACAGTGAGAAATTTAGTGTTTTATGTTATTCCATATTAAATCACTACTATAACTTCAAGTTTGAAATGGATTTTATTACTTATTTCTGTTATTTTTACGTATTGTTATATTTGTAAACAATATAACAGTGCTTTTATTAGTGGAGTTCCATACTTTTATAATGATTGCCAAAAACAGAAAACATAAATCATTGATATCCGCGAATAATAGGAATTCAGTAAAAAGTACGGAGAGTAACCGACAACAAACTTTATAATTGGTTCAAACACAAATATAACAAATTGCTCAGACATCGGTATTATTGTCTTGTGGATAATTGTTCTTTTTTTTTATTTAAAGAGAAGTATTAAGAGTAACGGATATGCAAATATTATAAAAATTAAGATCATGTCTTTACACTAAATAACTGAAGCGAATATAATTTTTTTCAGAATTCTATGCTCATTTTTAAAAAATTGTTATTACATAAACGAGCAGCATTGTATGCATTCAAATAAAAAAATAGAATAGATGATTTTTTATATTTTTTGTATACATATTTCACTCGATTTCTGAATTTTTTTAACGGCGAACTGTAATAAATTTAACATGTTCTACGAATTAAGAAAAACTAAAAATGATAGAATGTAATCGGAAAGTGACTGGGAAATTTCACATTAGTTATTCGATTAATCTATTTAAAATTACTGTTTGTCTTTTCTTTTTATAAATTTGTGCAAGTGCATTTAACAATTAGTTAAGTTTTCATTTTAAATAATTATTCGTTTCGAATAATTTAATTTAATTGTTGTTGAATTCTTTATTCTACCCGTTCGTGAGATGTATACGATTTTAATTTTATTATTTTAAAATAGAGATATTTTTTGCTTTATTTATTTGATTCCGAAACCGATTACATCTTACTAAAATTCTTTTCAGGTCGATCTTAAACCGATTAGACAGAATCGAGTTCTCTTTTTCGAATGAAATCGCTCTTTAAACAACTTTTCTCAATTTTTTAAAAAAGAAACATGTAATTTAACTCTGATTTATTAATGACTTAAACACAGTGAAAAAATAAAAGTATTGGATGTGTTAGATGTAGTTTTACCATAACTAATACTCGCGTCGCAGAAGAAACATTTCTAAGGCTTGTAAATTTTAAGACCAATTCGGAAGGACCTGTCAATCGGAATATTTTTAATCGGTAAATGTTTATTAGATTATTTCTTTAAGCGTGTTTATTGACTGTTTAATTTAATTGGTTTATATTTTGGATAAATTGTATCTTCTTTCTAACTCTGTGCAAAAAACCTACTCTCACACAAGTTAGAACGGTATTTAAGCTACAATGATTGCAGAGGGAGGAAAACTTCAGTGTTAGTTGGCAATGAAGCGATTTGAAAAATGTTTCAAGTGTAAGCATAACAGTGATAATTCACTTCTAGGTTCTGATATTTAGCTAAATAATTAAATAAAAGTTGCAACTTGAAGTCTAACTGTATAATTTTAATTACTTTCTTAAACTGCTGTTGCTAGGGTCTCTTTTATAGAAAAATTAATGTTGTTGGCAACATAAATACAAAAATACAAACTGTATGAAAAAATGGATTCAACGAAGTAAAATGAAACTAATTGTGAATTATTTAATATTTGTAGAATAAATACACATTA
>BGPR01000360.1:567059-701918 GCA_013235015.1 Araneus ventricosus
TATTTGTAGAATAAATACACATTATACATGTATGAAAAAAAAGGGATTCAACGAAGCAAAATGAAACTAAAGGGGAATTATTTAATATTTGTAGAATAAATACACTTTATTCAAGTAGTAATAGTAAATTTTTTTCATCTAACATTTCTGTTCTTTGCATAGCAAACAGATTTCCCTGCATTCTTTCGGGCGCGTTTTCAGAAATAACACGGAATTTTCCTCCATGCCATCGACGTAGTACTTACTATAAATTAGTTATTGAGCTTAGCAACGGGTACTTTTCGACAAAGTTTAAATTTAGCAACTTTCGCACATGCGGCGGCACTGATAACGAATGTTTTCGAACTATCTATCCGTAAGTTCATGAGATTCCTATAGTTGCTCAGGTTCAACTAGCATAAGATGATCGTGTATTAAACGCCAATAAATCAGGTCTTCACCTTTATTCGAAGGCGTTCATCTCGTTTAAAAGCGCTCAGTTCACGCTCACCTTGACCTTGACTTTAACAGAGGATTGTCATGACAAGGTCAAGTTTCTTCGCAGAGGAATAAGATGTTCGGCGAGGGGAAAGAAATAAAAAAAATGCGTGACTGGCAAGACAGTTACTATGGCAGCGTATTTTAGGTATACGAAACCAATTCGTAACGTTTGACAAGAACAGCGTGCAATTACATTCATGAGATATACAAGGCATTTCATGCAAATCAGTTCTTCTCAATCTTGTCAAGAAATTCAATTCTTTTTTTATTAATATTTCTCATTTCCTTTTTGAGCACCAATAGCATTTTCTTTCGCCATCCACCTAAAGACATTTTTTTTAGTATCATTTAGTTACAAGAATAATTACTTTTTTATGCGCAGGTCTTACATAATTGCATTTTCAAATGAACGATGTAATTGTTTTATCTGTCGTCCACTTAATGTTGACTAATGAGTTGTTTAGTTTTTCTCGGCTCCGCCCATGGTTTAACACATAAGTAATACAACTCTATTAAGAGCTCTTAATTAGCTATTAAAGCATATGTCATTAAATGTGGCAGTGATCGAATATTATGCAAGAAATAAAAGTTATCGAACTCGCACTAAGAAATTGAGAAATATAAATGAGACAAAACTACATCTCTTAGAAAATCATTCATTACCTATTGAAAAATAGATGAAAAAACCGTGGAATTCATTTCTTCTTTATTAGAAAGGTAGAGATAAATGTTTTTTTTTTTCTGATGTGATGTGCTGGTTCTTATTTTATTTATCTATTTCGAGACGAATTTAGGGCAGTGCAGCGAGCACACTTTCCGAAAATGGAAACTTATCATCGTAATAAAAAATAGATTATTCACAAGAAATATTTATACACATAAAGCATGAAATTCGTCTATTGAGCTTCGTAATTATTGAAAACTATATATTTTTAAAAAATTCTTTAGCAAATATCAATAGCTTTGAAGTAAACTGAAAAATGTTGTAATAATATATGAAAATTACTTAAACCTCAATACAATATGCTGTGTTCGGTCACAGTTTTAATAACGATTAATTACACCTATAAGATTATCATTACTGGAAAATTCTCGCTTGTCCTTTCATGATTTAGACAGTGACGAATACAAGCCTTACAATATGTATTATACACTTCTAAAAATTTTAAAATTTTCCATCCGTATTTTTTACAAATTTTGACTGTTTTAAATTGCCTGATTCGGAACGAGGTTAATGCGTGTTATAATAATTTAATAGAACTTTACAAATTTTCAAAATATGTTATTCAATAAAGATATGACATTTTTTTAAAATTTAAGGTTAGTTTCATAGAATAATTTGCATACATTTGTTTTTTAAATTCTCTTTAAATTATGCAGCTTAACATCAAAGTCACTGTTTCCATTATTTTCCGTCTCACTGCATTACTTTCATATCACTAAAAATCTTCCACACGATTTAATTACTTCAAACTGAATCATTTTTATGAGCAACTCTTTTTACTTTTAATATATTTATACGCAATTTAAAATTGTCACAATTTCGATATTAATAAGATAATTTTTATAGTTAGTTCAGATTAACATTTTTATTAACAATATATAAAAAATTACTTCAAATACTACGTTTATGGCTAATCTGGAATGGGAACCTGAATATAATAGAGAAACTACTTTCCGTTAGTCGTGATATCTGTTGTTTTATTCTACTTTTAAAGCATTACAATTTGAACACTCACTTATATTCCCATTCGGACTAATTATTATAATTAACAGATAAAATTATCAAAACCGCTCGAACTTATCATTGGATAGATTTTATACCCGTGAGATACATTGTGACTATTTAAGGATGAAAATTCCTGTAATTAACGGAGGGTTAAGTCGCTTTCGTGAAGTCCCGGAATTGTAGATCATCAAGTTTCGTGTTCGGATTGAATTTTTCGAAAAAAGAAAATCAAAATATATTTTAAAAGTTAATGTGACTGCAATGCTTATGAAGATGCGTGTCGTATGCTGTAACATGTGGTGAGACATTTCTCACTCAGTCTGAAAATTCAAGGTCGTCGTGGTCCCACATCCATTTCGTGGGCGTAACCATTTTTATTAACCGAATACCTCGTTTCTTTCTTTGTAGTTTCTTATTTCCAGCTAAGTACGTTTAGAAATCCTATATTCCTATTTCCTATTTAATCAATGCCCTAATTGACATCTGGACCGCGAAGTCTGACTGAAATAGTTAGCCGCAATGGGTTAGATCCACAGTCTAAACACACTTCTTTATTTTACTACTAGTTACTTAGTGTTGTGTCTTGATGCTTTTGCGGTTTTAGTCTTCACCATTTTTTTCCCTCCCTTCCTCCTCGATGAGCTGTAGCATGGCCGAGTGGCCTTCTGGAGGGTTAATGACCTCCGTCCTGAGAGCGAATCTCACGAGGGCATGGCGACTTGTATTTTTCATCTTTTTCTTTTCTTTTTATTTCGAGTTGTACACATTTTAGTTTTGCTTCAATACATGCAACTTTTTCTTTTTTTTATTCTTCTTTTATTACGCCATTGTGATTCTTTTGAATAAAGTGTTTTTGCTGGCTTCCTGTTGGCATCAGCATTCTTCACTCTAACGTAACGGTCAGAAGGAAAAGGGTGATTTCTTCTCTGTTGTTATTTTGATTTTTCTTTCTCCTCCTCGCGGGGCGGGATATGCATTTCAGATACTTGGTAGGTTGATCTTGACCCGTGAGCATTTTATTAAAACAAAGATTTGCCTTCCCTTGTGGTATCCGGTCGGTCTTTCAAACCAGAAACCGTTCGGTGCTCGCGATGGACCCCTTTCCGGTTGGGGACTTCTCCCATCCATCAGTTAACGAACAGGACTGCAGAGTAGCTTCGGAGAAAAGTGAATTGCGGTTGGGACTTCAGATTTTCCCTCCGATAAGGAGTTTTATTAATGTAAAAATGTGTTTTACAGATGGGTCAACTAATTGCAACTGCCGCCAAAAACTGTGACACGATAAATCGTACGGCCATGGCAAAATTGTTTGTAATGTCGAAAGCAAAACAACAAATAAATGTATCGTCGTCGTTCAAGTCCACAAAAACCTTTTGACGGACTATTGCAGTCAATTAGAATTTGCAATTAATTATTTCGTGACAGAAATCTGTTATCTAAGCATCAGTAAGACAACCGTAGTGGCTAGAAATCTGCAAAATACTTTTTACTATTTATCATAACGACTCAAAGTTAATTAAGTTTAAATTGACCACACATCTCGAAATTATAGTTTTGCACTTAGTGATTTTTGCCTGAATGAAGTCGATATATATTTTTTGCTGCTTTAAAAATTTTTAGCATTTTTTTTTTTTTAATTTGTGACGACCTAGATAAAGCTTATCATTTTTCACAAGAGTTTTTATGGAAGGTGAATAAATCAAATAAATTTTCCTACAATTATGTAAGCTGCACAGAAAACGAAGCAGTAGTACTATTTTCCTTAAGTGACTTTTTTATGAATCGAATTCAAACTAATTATAATCAAGTATGGTAAAAGTATCGAAAAGGAAACAAAAAACTTTTTTTTCGTTCTTTTTTAGTATTCAGTGTTGTCTCCAAAAGAATTTATCAGTAACAAAACAAATTTTTGGAATATTAATTATAATGCAAGAGAATATCATCGTGGATACCAATTTAAATGTAACGAATAAAAGAGAGGGTTACTTGTGCATAGTTATGAGCATTAATCTGACTCATAAAATTTATTTTATATCTGCAACTTTGTACTTTAGATGCATATTGATAATTTGTTTTCCCTTATAAAAACCTGAAAACGAAATGGAGCGAATTAAATTTTTGAGACTTTTCTTGAATTTCTTCTAAATAGAAAGTCAAATCATTAATAGATTTATATGAATCTGATTGATATCGAATTATATGCGCTTTAATTAGTGTATCATTTCAGACTGCCCTCGAATTCAAAATATTTTAAATCTTATTTCACGTCACGAAATATAAAATGACACCCAGTTTCATCTTTCCTATTAATATTTTCGTGAGAGAATATAGATAAAAGAGTAAAAGAGAAGAAATGGTGAAAATTCGAATAATTTCAAATTTACATTAGCAGACCTTTAAAAAAATGCAATATTTGGAGCTGTCCATAGTCTGAAATAACTGTTTTGCGTAGTTTCATTTAAATAAAAAAAATTCAATTTGTTTTTCATTCTGATTGGAAATTTAGCTCTTGCTCTGTCAATCTGCGCATATCTCCACATGAGTATCTAGGAAGATCCAGTGTTTTTTTTTATATTGGCAGCAAACTATAAGCAAATGATGGAATTTCAAGTAACGGAGGAAAAAACCTACCAAAATAATATTTAATTTACTCAACTTTTTTCATTCTCTATGAATATTGTTTCTATTTTATGTTTCCAGATCTTTCATAGTTCATGCATTGGCTGAAATGCATATATTGCTATCGTTTTTTGAAAATATGAAATTCATGATACTTAACTTAAAAAAAATGTAATGGATTAAAACACCGAATGCTTATGCAAGTAATTCATATGTTGTAAAAATAACAATCTCGGACACAAAATCTAATTTTGCCTGGTAACATAGAAACCAGGTATGACTATTCTCTTATATGGATATTTCTAAGGCCAATAAAAATTGATAAAAGTGCCGTGAGCAAAATTAAAATATTGTCTTTCCTGAAAATCTTGTCTCCTGCATGAAATACTAATATATCTACAATTTTTAAGACAAATTTTGTAATAAATACACTGTATTTTAAGACAAAATGAAGATATAAAAATTTAAATTAAAAATTTTAATCGCTTTTGAGTTTTTGTGGCATACTCTAAAATATACCATGATGCTTCAAGGAGTATGTATATCTGAGGTTGATAGCAATATTTAAAATGAATAAATAATAAAAATAGCTAATTCTTCTCTGATTGTAATGTAATTTTTTTGACCGGGGCTGTTTAATATTTTTAATTTGCTGCTGAATATTAATTTATTGATTTTAAATAACTCAGTAGGAACTAATTCTCATCTGTACGCCTTCAAAAGAAGGTGTATTTCAATTTTTTTCTTTTCTTCGTCTATTTGCCACTGTTTTTCATGTTTTTTTTAATGAGCACTTATATATTCTCGTCAAGAACTTGGAGAGTTTTTATTTGAGATAAAAGATAGAATAATACACAAATAGAGGAATAAATGTTTGGAAAAAAAACAAATATAGAAGAGCATTTAGCAAAAGAAACTATCAGTTAAAATGAAAAACACGTGGTCAATTCAACTGCCAAAGGCGTATTAGTACACGATGCGATTCCCACTTTAGCTTGATATTTATTTTCACTTCACAGATACATGCAAAATACAGGTTTTAATACATTTTATGTTCCTTTTTTATTCTGCTAATGGGACTGGAAGACAATTACGGAATTTTTCGATGGCTGTGAACGAGTCGATAGCAACATCTTGTCTTGATTAATAATCAGCAGCTGAGGGAAAAAACGTTTCCCAGGTTATTGTCAACAACATTTATCTTACCTAGACTTATGGTAAGAGATACCTTGTGTCCTTTTCGACGTCGGTGCCTCTCTTCAGTGAACGTTTAAAACGGGTTGACCTAAGCCGAAGCGTTGGTATGTGATTTTTCTTTTTATATTTTTCTCTGCCCTGCCAAATGAAGTATTCCTATAAAAGTTTCCTCGACTGCGATTGCACAAATTGTTGACCTTGTGCCCCCTCTGCAAAGACGGAATGTTCAAAGGTCGGTTATTCAACCCAATCGGCTGTCGATACTGACGCCTTCATTCTGACAGTATCGTATAGTACATTTCTTTTTTCTTATATCTAATGAGATAGAATGATAATACGGTATAGATGGTCGCAGCTAACTGGTGCGAGAGTTTTCGATAAGATGCGGCGTTTTCCAAGATTGGTTAGAGATGTTGTGTTCTGTTTTCTGGTCACGCCTTGTGTGTGTCTGTCGCTTTTAAAGCTTGTTCTGAGTGTCGTGAAAAAATGAGAGAAATAAAAGAGGCTCTTAGAGTCATTAAAAGTTCAACAAGAAAGAAAAGGAAACGAAAAATAAATGACTTTGTTGCATTCCATTTATTACTTCATCTCTTCCTTTTTTTTAAGTTTTAGAAGGAAAAAAAATGATGAGCATTCTTTTATTTTTCTATAAAATTAATTCTTAATTTCTTTTGGATTTTGCTGAGTTCAAGCATCTAAACATAATTTTAAGAAATTCCTTTCTATAATTCTATCGAAATTGAGAACATAGTAATTGTTGTTAGCATAAATAAATCAATGATACTTTTAATTAAAACATTGATTGCAGAAATCACATCAGCACATGAATGGATAATTACAAAATGCTGGAAGCTTAAAAAAAGCTCTCTAATTATTTAAATCAATGATCAAACCTTTTTTCTTCACCTGGTAGATTTTATGTATCTATAAAGTGTGTTTGTAGTTTCTTCACGCATTACGTGAATGCACCTTTAGAATGTGAAAACAGCATAAACTTAATTTTGAACTACAAAAATGACTCGCATAGTTTCTGTGGTGTAAATTGTACTCATGTGGATTCAATTTATTGCTTTATTATTATCTTATTAGAAAATAAAAGATACAAATTTTCATGCCTCTTACATGGAATTCCGCATTGTTTGTTTTATTTCTATCATTAACATTCTCACTAATTTTCTTTTTCCTAGACTATTATGAATAAGTATAACGTCCAACAAAATAAATATCACTTTCCCAAATAAAACTTCAAAATCATTTATCAAAAGTTTTGAGTTTGTATCAGAAGAAGACTATTCAGTCAAGATAGTAATTTTAAACCCATATTCTTAAATCATGCGAAATGTATCTATTTTGTAAATGATATCATTAGAGGTGGTTTTATTATCTTATCTTGGCCTTCATGCTTATAAAATATCTTCCGGAATTGGGAGTCCAATCATCTAATAAAGGTGGCTATCAAGGATGATTTCGGATGAAACGTAATCTCGTTACTTTAACAATTCACATTGAATGGTAAAGAGAAGCCTTGAAGTTATATTAACAACAAAAATTTCTTTGTCAAATCCAATATCCGTCAAGTCCTTGTATTTCCGTCTATTATATAAGCAATATTTCGCTGCGTAACATTAATAATATCTTTAAACTGTGCGTTATGCATAACACAAGTAACTGAACCCATATCCTAGTCAGAAGTTTCAAGAGATCGGAGGAGCCGTAAGTTGAAATCTTCTAAGATCATTATAAAACTAAAATACCAAATAATCTTCAGAAAAAAATTGTTGCGACGCGATCAAGGTGCTTGTATGGAGGCTTTCACAGTTTTCCCTCTGTCTAGTACACGAATGTAATTTTCATTGAAAATTATATCAGATAAACGTTCTTTGAATGTATTTTAGGGCTTAATCAACCACCTTCAAACGCTATTTTCAAACGGCTGGTCCAGTCTCTTTGCGAGGTATATTTGAGTTTGTACGTTTTAATGTGATTTAGGTAGATGAGATCGGGGGAAAACGTGAAGTATCACCAGTAACCATTCTTTTCTAAATAGCAGTATTTTAGATAGAGCGGTGTTTTTTCTTATGATATTTGAAATACTTGTTGCTAAACAGAACTTCTCATTGCTGTCACCATATTCTGATCTTACAAAGAATGGTTCTGTAGGAAGACATGATATTTGGCCCTGTTGGTACAGATGCATACGTACTGGCCCTGTAATTTGACTTGAACTGTTGTAAGTAACTTTTAAATGGACGTGGTTGTTTGATTTGGCCACAATATAAAAGTCATGGACAATATTTACTAAAAGATGCTGCAAACTTTTTATGCTGCTAACTTGATTGATTGCAAATGCAACTATTTCTTAACCCCATCGGCAAGTTTCCTACGATGAAAAATAAGCTACATTTGGCAAATCTTTGAAAAATTGGTATATTAATGGTGGTTATTATTCATTACTGATGGTTGAGTCGTTACATCAACAGATAGACTAATATAATGTGTAAAAACCAGTGTCACCGCCAAGAAAGTGCAACAAATACATTGGCACAGAAACAAGAAGCCCTGAAGTACTGAAGATATATTATTAAATTTATATAGTATCTAAAGATTGTTATTTGCACGGGGCTCATGAGAAGTATGTTATGAAACTAATATAAATCGTATCAGTAAAACACTGTACAAACTGTGAGAACAATTTTTTTTTTATGTATTCTTAAGGAAATGCAACGCAAGAGTTGTTCTTGAGATACTTCATATGGATATATGGGTAGACCGGGATTCTTGGTTTATTTCTCCTTTTTTCCCCTCCCTTGCAGTTTCTCCTTAAACTAAAGTGCTTTCTCTGCATGACGGCATTCTTTTTAAAAGATTATCGTCGAAAAAAAACTAAGAAAAAACCCAAAGGAGTAGAAAATAAAAACAATGCAGAAACAGTGGGGGAGACAAGAAAAAAAAATCTATTTCCGGGGTTTTTTCCTTCACTTCTTCTGACATGTGTGAAAGGAGACTTCAGAGATAATGTGACGAAAATAATATCTTCTAGCCCTGGTTCAAGGAGTTCAATGACCTTTCGATTCCGATTGTACTTTTTAGCTGTCACTTTTCGCAAGTTCGATTGTGCTTCTGACTGTAATCAGCGTTTTGGAAGGAGGTGATTGAAATGAGGTCCTCAATTATCAAAATTCAAACTTTTTTTCTTTTTTTTTTCTCTGACCTATTATTTGATTGCGGAGAACTAAAAAAAATCCACGAAGATATTTTAAAAATCAGCTTTCAGTCCTTGCATCCTTCTGTAGCAGGGTTATGGATATAAGTGAATGAGTGTAACGATATGGCTTACATCTCGTTACACTCAGAAACTTAGTCACTCTATTTTGTCTGATTAAATTATGCGTTTCAAATTGCGATAATGCTTGATTAGATATCTTCAATGATTTAATGGATTTGTGATAAAATGTTTAAAGAAGAAGTGGCGATTCACAGAAAGAAAAGAAGAAATAAACTAAATAACTTTTAATGCTACCTTATAATACTTACTTAACTGGCTATAAATTATTTAAGCAGTCGATCTATATTCTCGAAAGTTCGAAATACTTTTTTCACTCTTTGTAATTATTTTTGTACGAAATTCTAAAATGTTATAATTCTCAAAAGGAATGAAAAATAGCGTCAAAAATACAAAATGGGATTTGAGATTCCAAAATTAGTGAAAATCATAGGAAACATAATGTCATGAGCTTTTAAAATCAGCAAAATCTAAAAATCACCACTGTTCATAAGATATCTATTTTCTTAAAAAGTATTTTGAAAAAAAATTTTTAATAGTACTATGTTTTAAATTAAAGAAATATATAGGCTTGAAAATTTCTTTAAATTTTTTTTTTTAAAAGCATGCAGAGCACTAGTTTTATTTTTCGTTACATTATGTAGAAGCAAAACACACACACACATATGCATATATATATATAATTAATATATGGAAATCCAATTTCTGGGTTGTCTTTTTCATAGTAATAATAATCTAACTAGTATTAATACATTAGTTTATAATCTATCTTTTTGTATTTCATTGTATGTTTATTAATAAGGTAACATTATTTTATTTTTAAGTTTAATTATTAGTTTAATAAGTGTTTATATTGAAAATGTTACTTAGGAGGATATATGTAAATGTTAGGAGAATCTATATATATATTCTCCTAATGAGCAGCTCCTGCCTTAAAATGTCTGCATATTCGACATTCTGCTGTAGTTAAAATTATTTCTAAAAGATGTATAAAATAAATTTGATTGCTAAGAAAAATTGCTTTATCCAACGTATGAAAAGTGGGTAATGTCAGTAATTAATGAATTTTGAAAGTTCATTTCCAGAATTCATTCATTACGTGACCTTCGTCAAGTTCCACTCACACGTGACTTTGCAATAAATGAGAAGATCAATTTTTATTCCAATTCATAACTTCTTCGAAATTTACTTCAAGAATCTGAATTTTATCTGAAATATCTACCTCGTCCACAGCAAACGGAAAAGGCGAAGAGATAATCGGTTTAAAATCAGAAACGCTCCCAAGAAAGGGTAAATGCCTGAGTCGCTTCCCGTTTGAAATTTCATTCACGAGCGAGTTGCAAGTAAACAAACTTTGTTGCCAACACGCGACATATTTCTTCACGTGTTTTCTTCCCCTGCGGTACTCGGACGGAGCCTGCTCCGAACGAGGAAGAGCAACCTCGGGGCTCTTCTGAAACTGAAACGAGAGCTCGTCCTTGAACTGCGGCGCTCACGTAACAGGATCTTGTTAATAACAGCATCACTCTCTGGTAACTAAACTATTCCTGGTTGCCCAGTTACAAAGCGAGAGAGGAGCAAAAGGATGAACCGTTGCCGTGGAAACAGTCAATGACCTCTGCCAACCAGAATTTTAATCCGCGTGCAAAAGTGGAAATCTTATGCCTCTGGGGAAGGATTTCGTGGAAGTATTCACAAACGGACAGCACAGTACTGCTTGGATGAGAAAGAGAGTAGTTTGTTTTACTTGCATTCCTGAAGGGTATACATGATTGAGTGCAGTTCACAGTTTGAGGAGGAAAGCGTTTTTTTTCAAGCATAATTTTGTACTGCTCTATAAATTTTGAGGGCAAGGCGTTCAAAGATTTTAATTAGTAATGCAGAATTCAAGTTAAGATATATCCTAGGGACAAACATTACGTGTGGTGCTCGGTTTCAGAACAACGCAAATTCCTCTATTTTCTTTGCCATGCAAGTAATTGCAGTTTTGGCCGTTTCACGATGATTGATTTTGTGGAAATATTAAAACGTATAGCACGGTATTGCTAGGTTGGGATTTCATATGAGTAAGAAAATAACTTGTTTTATTTGCATTCCTGCAAGGTTATACATGAGGGGCCGTTCAAATATTACGTAAGCATGTTTTTGGTATTTTTTTATCCCTCCCCTCCCCTGCTAAAATAAGCAAATCACAAACCCCCCTCTTATAATTAAGTAAGCAAACTGCAACCCCCCCCGTTCTTTTTTTACAATAACAGTAATAATCTAATTTTAAAATTTAGGACTTAATTCAATAAAAAATTCTAACTCGGTTTAAAATGAAAAAAATGTAAGTTTAATTTCCTACAATTTCAAGTTTCAGCTTACATAAGTTTAATTTCTTTTGCCAAATTTAACTTTTTTTTCAATTTAATTTTTTAAAATTAAATTATTTGTGCAAGTTAAAGAGATTTTCGAAATAAAGTAATTTTAATGTCTTACGTAGCACTCATATCCCCTCCCCTTGTCAGCAAAATAACAAATCGCAACCCCTCCTCCCTTGGGTGCTTACGTAATATTTGAACGGCCTCTTTGTTTTATTGCATTCCTGCAAGGTACATGATTGAGTGTAATCTTACACTTTTGAGGAGGAGTTTTGTTGCAAGTGTGCAGTAGTACTGCTCCATAAATTTCGGGGACATTTCGTTCAAAATTAATTAATAATGTAGAATGCAAGATAAGACATATCCTAGACTGGATCGGTGGAAGGACACTAGGTGCCTCTAGTTAAAGAAAATGCATTATTTCCCTAATTAAATGGCACTAACAAGAGGTTGTTTTATAATATTCTACAGTTTGTATTTAAAGTTTTAATTCGTTAATATGCTCAATAATACATTTCTAGTAAATTGCATATTTGCAAATTATAATATTTGTTATGAGAAATTGAGTTTTCATGTTTTGTTCTCGACAGTGTTTTTTTTAATGCATCGACGTCAAGATTAAAAGCAATTTTTTTTTCAATTATATACTGCCAGATCAGTCATTCTTCCTTGAGCCATGATCGATCGAATATATTTTAAAAAAAAACTCCTTTCCAAATTGGCTTTCGATACAGATGGATGTTTGAATCTGCGCAAAAATCAATAGTTTCGAACATTGTTTTATAATTTATATAAAGCAATATTTTATTCTCCTGACACTTCCTATCTCCATGACCAATAAGTTTTCAAAATGGGGTTAATCGAAAAAATTAATTTTCCTTAGAACATATAAAAGGAACAGCTTTGAGCAAAAGAAAGCGAAATAATGCATTTTATAAAGGTTTATTTCAGCCTTTAGAACTTCACTGTATATACAGGGTTGTTAAAATTAAAGTTCGCCTATAGATAACGGCCTGGAGTCGGTTCTAGATCTAGAGTTCCAAAGGAAACAAAATTTCACGAGTGTATAGTACAAGTGATACGCCCAATGAAAACTGAAGGAAAAAAAGTAATAATTTTAGTCAGTGTGTGGTCTGCGCTGATTTTTGCAGAGTTTCTTTTTATAACTGAAGCAAAACTGAATAGTTCATTTGAATTCTTTTATTTTAACTAAAGACGCTACCGAAATTCAGTTCTGAAGGTAAAGTCGTTTTTCGTCCACAATACCGTTTTCTTGCAAAACAATACACCACCTCACACTATTTATTCTTGTTTTCACACAGCGCATCACTTGCACTACAATCTAGTGTAATTTTGTTTCGTTTGGAACTATGGAATCGGCTCTGGAGCCTTCTGAATAGGCAAATTAAAACAACCCTGTGCTTAGACAGAAAAGCAATATTTAAAATTTGTCTCAAAAGGAATAACAAAAATAAATAATAAAGTCTTCTATATCACGGCTCCTAATTCTTAAAGACCCGTGATATTCTCCTCGCCTCCGTATAGGGCATACTCGCTTTACGCACAGGCACCTATCTCTTTTTGGGCAAGAGAGCATCACGGTGTCCTACTTGTCAAGTTGATTTTACTGTTCACCACATTTTAATTTAATGTCCTTTTCTTAAATCTCATCGTGTGTACTATTTTAATTCATCGTCTCTAACCTTGCAAGACTTGGTGGGTGAGAAACACCATCCAAATATTTTAATTTTTTAAAGATCATAGGGTTTTTTATGAGCATTTAGTTCTTTTAACTTGGGTTTTTTTTTGCTTTTTGTACATCTGGCTCATTTCAACATTTTTTTTTACATTTCCATCGAATTTTAAAATTTTTAGTACCACTTAGTTGAGTTTTAACATTTGATTGGCGAAGTTTAGCCAAAAATGGCTCTTGCGCCATTAAACCTCGAACAACCAACCTAATTCTTAAGTCGTTGAGCAAGGAACGGAACAAAGGAACGGAAGTTTCCATGCCTTTTCTCCTTTGAAATTCGTCAATATTTTAAATAATTATTAGTTAAGAGTAGCTATCATCTCTGCTTACAGAATTTCATTAAATTTTTGAAGCAACTGTTTGGTATTTAATTTCTTTTTATTTATCATTGATTAATTTTCATTTTGTTATATAATTTTCAATTCTGGAGTCTGAAAAGCTTTTACAGATGAAAATGAAATCGCGAGACAGCAACGTTTAAAAAGCCCTGGTTTGTATAATTTCTTTAAAACTGAAAGATCCATTGTTTCCCAGGAATTTATCTCACTAAAACAGAAGCTTTGATAATTTTGACTTATCAAACATTTTTTGGGGCTGAAAGTCCAAAGGCAAAATGGTTACTTTCCTTTTTTTAATTTTTTATAAATAAACATAATATCTAATGTAATCAGTTCTTGGAGACGACAAGAAAATATCTTGTGTTAATACTTACGTAATTTGTCTTAATTTTTTTTTCTGACAGGATGTTATGAATTTTAAAAAAGATTTAAGATATTTGTTCTGAGAATAAAACAGTTTTTGGTATATTTTACTTGTTCTTTTCCAGTAAACTGTTTCTAAGACACTCTTTAGAGACTCTAAACTTTACAGCACAAACGTGTTTTTTTTCAATTATTTTTACTTATGCCTATTTTTGCAACGCAATAAACTATTTTGGATTTTATCGACTGCAATCTTCTTCGACTGTCCCTACATTTCACTTAAACGAATATCATTATATGCATAATTTTTGTTTTCTTTAAAAATTGTTAATTAGTGGAAAATGTGAATCTATTGATTCATAGTGTTTTAATTACATTACAGGAAGTAATTGCAACGTAATTTTTATTTGTTAAGTAGTTAATGGGTTTAAATACAGTTATCGGAAGAAATAACAATCGCATAATTCTAAATTTCTAATAAAGAAATTTAGTGATAAATGATCATTACAAATTTATGAAGACTGAAAATGCTTAGAGACTCTTCTAAAATTGAATTTTTTACTATGCTCTATAAACAATTTACTTTTTATTTATAAAAATGAAACAGCATGGAATTAAAGAAAAATTTACCTTATGTAATGCAAATGAATTATTCTAATACGTTACAGTTTTAAAAATTCTAAGCTTGAAATCTTGCGCGTATTGGAAATGCCTGTACAGATTCAAATAAATACATGAATCACTTTTCAAATGCTTTTGAGTTAAAAATGGAATTCAGAACAAAGAAATCAACAGATTCTGAAGTGCAGAAATGTAGAATTTGATGAATTAGGACATATTTTTAATCCAAAAATTATGAATGGCCAAAATTAAAACTGAGTTAACTTATTTTTCAAAGATCAGTGGTGACTCGTAGACAACTATTCACGGAACTGAAACATATCCCTAAAGACTAATTACATAATATAACACGTTTACAAGGAATAATTACGTAATATAACATGTTTATAAAGGATAATTATATAATATAACATGTTTATAAGGAATTATTATGTAATATAACACGTTATATTTAAACATGTAATATTTAAATGAAATAATTTAGTTTACGACACGAATTTTTGATCTTTTACATTTGCATACAATTTTTATAATTTGAAAATTTTTGTAAGTTCTATAAAGTAATGGTTGAAGTATTTCAACACTATGATCGTTCTTCTGTCGATTGATATGAAAATTTCAAATCTGTCTTCACCGTGAAAATTTTCTGCATGTATTTTTATTGCCAATATAAGTGTTATTAGTCCTTCAAACTAATCATACTGAATGTGATATAAACAATAGCTATCAAGTGTTTGTTGCAAATATCGTGATGGCAGTTGCACATTTATAACCATTTAAGTTATACTGCACCTTTTATTTATCCTGTTCGCTTCAAAGGACATTTAAAGGTCAGATTGCTGAGAAGCGATTTTACAGTCTAACTGGTTGCTCTCAACATGGTTATCTACAAACCTTTTTTTTTCATGTGGGCGATTCCTATAGAAACTGAAAAGAATGTCAGAATTGTGTTCCGTGTGGGTTGTAGTGAGTTTACTTCCGTGGGCTCATATAGACAGCCCATAAAATGCCCACGTTGTTTTGCTCTCACGATTCGTTCATGAACCAAAACAATTGACTTCTTTTTGTTTTTCAACTTCAAACTTGCACTAAGTTTTTGCTTGTTCGATAAATCCTCAGTTCACTTAAGTTCAGATAAACTATACTAAGTCTAGTATACCGTTATGTATCGAAAGAGGATGTTTGTGATTAATTTAAATTTACTTACTTTTGCTTATTTAAAGCGGTTTTTGAATAATGCATGCAATGCATTATTTTTAAGGATTTATTTCTTTCAAAACTGCCTATTTTTGTAGAGTGCCATCTCAAGATCGAAATTCCTTACATAATTTCTTACAAGTAATAACAAAAGGTTGACCTTGAAAGCTCGCCGTGATTTCATAAAGTTTTCCTAAGTTAAGCCTTAAGAAATCACGGCGTACTTTAAAGGTCAACTTTTTGCTATTAATGTTTGAAATTTTCACATGCATATTCATTCTATAACTAAATGCAACAAATAAAAACAGTTCAGAAAAATGAATTAGGAGATCATGTATATAAGGACTGAGAGAGAGAGTTCTTTCACCATCGAAAAAGAGACTGATCGAAGTCTATTTAACCTGCCTGAAGATCATGTGAGGTCTATATAACTGTATGCTGCTTTGATTGCAAAAATTAATGATATGAAAATAGAGTCATCTGTAAAAGTCATCATATGCTGAACTATCCAGTTGCATTAAGTGTTTTACCTCCACATTTTGTAACATTTAAGAGTGTTCTTACAATAGAACACTTAAAGAATTGGCGCTTGTGATGAACGTCATTCTGTAAACGGATCTTGATAATTTTCGAACTGAGTGATCTAAAATACCTTTCAAAAAGCCATGAGAACTAGATTTTTTTCAGTCTTATCTCCAGGAAACTGATTAAAAAAATACATTCAGCATTACATTTCAACCTCAATATATAAATTTCTCTTAGGTTCCAAATGTCTGAGGTAATGTTGACCTCATAGCTCAACCTATATAGCCAGCCAATGGAATGACTGGCCGCTATATTTCTGGTTTCACTAGAATTTGTTGCTTGTTTTTTCACTATTACCCTTAAAGGGGCCCCATGCAACCTTATTTACTTTCTCGACTTTTTCTGCCATTTCGATAGCGTTTGCTTTCATTTCAGGACTTCCTGTTAGTGAAACACTTTTTTCATTGTTGATGGGTCCTTTTTTTCTAACGGGTCTGACCCAATTTCCTTGCACATTGACTTAACTATGACCATTTTTGTCTCTTCATATGGATTTGTTAGAGATTAACAGTGTTTACTGAACCGTATCTCCTACTCAGGAATAATGCACAAGCCCCATCCATAAAACTTAGTGAGAATCGTTCCATATGAAACAGGGAGCCAGTCTATGGTTGGTTGACAGTTTGAATTATCTTGTTTTTTTGTCCCTCCTCTATCGTGCTGGAAAATTGATTTGCCCTTTGAAACTCATTAATTCGAGAATACCATTCTCACCCAAAACTGGTAGCAATTACTCGAAAATTCGAGTCCTTACTGCGCATCGCATGACTAGCTTTGAATTTTTACTGGCGGGTTTTCTGGCTAATGAAATAAATAGAAGGTGAAATTTTTTTTAAAGACACAGCAACACACAAGAGGGAAACTTCATATTATCTTTAAGGTCTCCAAAAAGTGCTTTATAGGGAACTGACCAGCCATCCTAGATTAGACGGGAGAATTCCAAATTTCTATTCTATTCCCCGGACTTGTCCCAAATTTGAATTAAATGTTCCGGATTATCCCCATTTTACTTAAAGATGAATAATGTTCAAAATTTTTTAAAAGACCAATTAGCTTTAATATACAAAAATGTTAGCTTCGAAAGATTTTTTTCTGAATTAAGAATATGGCCACCCTAATCTGGCGGGGGCAAGGAAGTGTGGAATTTTCTTCTCTTTGGATCGTGTTTTTCATGATTCGCGGGAAAAAATGCACTGCGATGTTCACTTGCAATGATTTAGACGTAGAAGGCCTGAGAGAAATGATAAATTGATCAGCACTTTGATTTCTTAAGTATCGTTTGCTTCCGGAAATGCTTATTTTGTTAAAGCCTAAAGTGACCGTTAGAACCGGATTAACAGGAAGAATCTGGTTCTTGATCCTTTGGCTTTGTTTGTTTGGTGTTTGAAGTATCGTTTACTTTCAGAAATGTTTATTTTTCTAATTTGAATCATTTATAAAGTGACCATATGTCCCAGATTATTTGGAACGCTCCGGCTTCAGAATAAAGGACAGTTTTATTAAATATGTTGAAAATAATAATGGTTCATTTTCACATTCCAAAGTTCCTAGAAACGATATATTATTCTTAAATTTGGTATTTAGTTTTAATTTTTAGACGTGCTATTAATTACCATTCTTCTCCGTAAGAAAATAAAAATAAAGTACGTACAAGAAAGTAAGCTGTAAAATTTGCTTAAATTTACGGAAAACTACTGGAAAATTTTTGTGCACAATTGTTATGACAAATGATATTATTTAATAATTAAACTATGATTGTATAAACATTCATTTTAAATTTCATTGACCATATTAGAAACAAAAATTCGATTGATGCATGATTAAACTAAGATTTTTGTCATAATAAAATTATTTATTTATTTTTCATTTCCTGCTACATAAATACAGTATAATTTGATTCCCTTAATTTGATAGTTTAATTTTATCATGTCATAAATTTTGCAAAACAATTTTATAACGCACTTAAATTTAACTTCATTTCATAATTAAATGAAGTTATTATTACATGTGTTCTGCAGTATTGCAAAAATGTAGCTATAAATAGCTAAAAATTTAACTATAAACTATTTTGTATTTAATCCAAATATTTAATGCTTATTAAAATTCTTTAAATATTTTGCATTCCCTTCCAATCTTTCTTGAATAAATAAATAAACTCAAAAATTAAATTGAATAATTAAAATTCGTATTATAGTGTGTTTTTCATTTTGTTCTAAATAATGTTTTGTTTGAATAATAGTATTATTTAGAAAACTTTTTAAAAATATATTTTGTTTGTAAGATTAATTATGCCTAAAGGAACTTCAAAATATTGGGTTAAAGTTTTACAATAAAAACTTAAGATTTTATTTAAGAGATTGCAACACTCGCTTGATTAAAGATTAAGAGGTTGCAACACTCGCAGGAACAAACTGTAATCTTTTCATTTGATTTTTGGAAATCTTTACCAATTAGTGTCCTCATTTTGACCATACACTTGTGTGGAGCAAAGGTTTTCAACGAGGAAAATTTCACGAATGAGTTCTTATGTTTCAAGCTTACGAAATAGCGCCTAAAGTAATTAAACAGATCAAAGTGAGAGACAAAAGCCAACCTGTCAGAAGAAAGGAACACAATAGGATACAGTTACTTTCGTTGCGAAAGCTAGCAGGATAAATGGTGACGTAAACAGGGTAAACGCAGCTGGACATGCCGCTTATTTATTTCAGAACTCTTTGCTGAGCTCTTGTGTGAATGCAATCACAGTAGGTTTCCAACGCTTAGTTCATTTTGCATTAAGAACTTTCTCGAACTTAATTAAAAACCTTTTGTTCTTCGATATAAATACTTTTTCTTTATAAAACATCGTATAGATACGGAAAAATTTGCTATTTGTCATCCATTTTAAAAGAAGCATTTACGAACTTAAAAGCTTAAGAACTAAAAAGTGAAAGAGAAAACTGTTAATTAATTTCATATCACTGTTGGATTTTCCCAAAAGAGGAAGTAAACCTTCATAATAAATCAGATTAATTATTGTTGTTGTTGACGCAAAATCAGCAGTAAATTCAACTTGCGATGAATGGTTTCTTTCCATCTATTTATCTGTCTGTTTTCAGTTTATCTTAATGACTCAAAATAGAAGTTAAAATGGAATTCCCATTCTTAGTCTTGGAAAAAGGACATTAGTACGTCTAAAATAAGCGAAAGAGAAGGTTGAAAAAGATGCATTATGGCATACAATTTTGCACTGAAAAGTAGTCGAAGGCAATGTAAATTTACCCTTTGAGTTTCTATGTTTTTTCAAGTTTTATAAGTTTGTTTACACGACAGAGAGGCAGTCTTATATAATTTCTTTAATAACTTTTAACAGCTTGTTGAATCGCATAGCTCACTGTATTGTATTTGAATTAAATTGTTCATAATTCAAAGCTCTTTGATATGCCTTAAGCGAGGTAGATATATATATTTTTCACTTTTTGCTAATTTTGGATTAAATCTAAGATTATAAATATTACAAGATCAAAAAATCAAAAGCTTTTAATTGATAAATTTGAATATAACCGAATGCTATAAAGACAGTTCAGATAAATCTAAACAAAGGAATCTTAATTTCGGTTGTTTCCAAAAAAGGAGAATAAAAAAAAAAGAGTTCTAACAGTACGTAAGATTTAAGAGCTTGTAATAAAAGATAGGTCTATTCAAAGCCAATAAATCGCAGTGAAAATAATAGATTATTGCCTGAGGATTAAGAAAAGCGATTTGCATACAACGTGAACAAAGACGCACTGACGAAAAATCGCAACGAGCCTCGTCACGAAGCCTATCACTGCAGGGGTGAATTCTAACGGGCCCTCATCACACGAGATCAGTGCTCCCTTCGAAATGAGAAGCTATTTTTCTCATTGTGAATACCGTGACCTGAGGTAAGCATCTCAGGATCTGCAGCCAAAGCATATCAAATGCTTAAATCAATTAGAATAATAATGTAATGAATGCAAAGAGGAATTATTCGGTTTCCGGAACTACTTCATCGTACCTTTTTATTTATTATTCGTTTGCGTTACTTTTTCTTCTTCGATGCATCTACGGGTGGCAAAACTGCAAGCAGTCTCCGATCAGTAGGCTTCAGGGTCAAGCTGCTACAATGGTGGCAATTGAGGCTACTACTGCAGCGGGTTCATTGACTTTACTTGACCAAGTTTCCTGCGCAGAGCACCGTTTCTTTCTTTGTTTTCTGTTTGGTTGCTGTTATTTAGATTTTTTTGCTTTGTCTGCTTCTTTTTATTGGTATTATTCAAGGTGTGGAAGTCACGTGAGGTAGTGGTTTATGCTTCATTCTTTGAAGTCGCGCCATCTACAGTGAGGTTTCGAAAATTCGACGGGAGAGCATCCTGTAACATTAAGCGGATTATGAAATAGTGATGATATCTAGTTAATAAGCTTGATAAAGGTTTTATTATTGTAAAATAATAAATCTTGTCTTATTTATTACTTAGGTGTTTCAAAATATATAAATGTAAATATAAAAATGTATGTATGGATATAAAATGGTTTCATCTATAATAAATCTTACAAGGCAATAAAAAATTCATTCTCACACGCCTATTAAGGAAAATAAAACGCTGCAAATAAGAATCCAGAAGTCCTTCATTAATCAATATATGAACAATTACTTTCATTTCTCAAGATATGGAATTTCTGGAAACTCCTATTCTTTTAGAGACAGGGCCAGATTTCCCATGGGGCCAACCTAGGCCATGACCTAGGGCGCAAATTTAAAAGAAATTACAATAAGATATTTACAAAGTTCAGTATTATTTTGAAAAGGCCTTATAAAATACTGTTTTTAAGCACATCTATACGCATTAAATAAACTGGCGGCACATTTACATCGCCCATCTCTATAGTTGCTGTGATTGCACCAGGGGGCGCGCGGGCAGAATTAAATGTTTTGGCTTAGAGCGTAGAAATGTACAAATTCCTCCCTATTTAGAGATAAGTTTTAAGAATTCACTTTAAACATGCTTTTTGTAGATTCTTATATTGAATCCTTTCTCGAACTTTGCACAAATTTTCATTACGCTTATATAATGTTTACTAATTAAATGAATGATATTAGAAAAAATAGGCAACTTAATTATTAATTACTCGAAGTAAAAATTTTAAATGAATTCCAGAAATCAAAAGAGATTGATAAAATTATAATATACAATTTAGTTTCAGTCGTATCGTCAAGACTTTATCTTCCAGTCCGATCTTGATAGACCAACGAATTATTAGTTCAATGAACATTTATTGATATTATTTTAATATTTTCTTGACTTTAATTCGAAACAGACTCATAATTGAAGTCTTTACATGTAACTTTTTACATATTATTGATAAAACTGATTGAGTTTGCTTATTTTAATAATAAATATGTTCCTTTAAATTTTCTTTAATTACACTTTCGAAGTTGTTCCATAGATAACAAATTAAAATATCTGCAGCATACAGCCAATAATTATTTTCATCCATATGAAAAATTTTAGAAGCATTAATGCGTCAGCACAAGAGATGAAATACCCATTTCCTTCCAGGAATAATGAACAAAGATAGAGGAAAATGATGTTAATTATAACGTGAGAAAAGATCTTAAGTAGCATGCAAAACTAATTTATGAGCAGTTAACAAGTATTTCATGAAATGATAGCATGCCTTGTAAATTTTTTCCTTCAAGAATTAATTATTTTTATTTAACCATCGCTATGTTTCAAATATGAATGATGAATAGCAATTTTCATCTTGCGACTGTGTTTGCCGGAAGAATAAATTTTTCAAATAGTTGAATAAATAAATAAAAAAGTAATAATAAAAGAAACAACGGAAATATTTAGTTAAAATTAAATTCAATTATTTATTAAATATTAGGAATAAATCGCAAGATTTTTCACATGAGATTGTTTGTGCTGAGCGGAACTACTATCTTTAAGAAATGTTAAGCAATATTTATTGATACCTTCATTCAAAATCTTGTAATAAACATTAGAATTCCATAGCATGTAAATGAAATTTGATTAAAATGTTACTTGAGTGTCATTAGACCTTGAGGTTCCGATTTTTTTTAAAGCCACTTTATAAATTGATGAAGATATGAAATAAAAGGAATAAAATTCACGATAATGAGGTTAATGTGTAAAAGAAGATATATATATATATATATATATATATATATATATATATATATATATGCTTTGGATGCATGATTTGGAAAGATAGAAGGTAATAATAGCACCCTTTTCAGGGTTAGTATCTGCTGCAACACAAATCTCATGAAAGTTGAATTAAAACCCGTCGTTTCCCTTTTACACATGTATGAGTCACATTTTTTCAAGAGAACTCTAAAACGCATCAGTCTAACCAGCACTTATAACCATCACTTCTTCAAACGGTTGGGCAACCAACCTTGTTAAAGTGTATCCTCTGCTGGCTATCGCTTCCTTCTCTCCAAATAGTAAAATTGTTTGAAGTTATCAAGAATTTGTATCTTTATTTCGTATGCGTGAGTACTTGTCTCCAATCCTGGTGCAATTTTCCAGTGAAAAGGAGACCACTCCTCGCGTTTCAGAGACATCATGGCAGTGAACTTTGAATGAAAATTGCTCTCCCTCTCTTCTCTCTTACTAATATAATAAAAAAGAAAGAAAGTTTAATCCTTCCGTGGCCAGACGAGCACTCAAAGAACGGAAATTGTAAATCAGCGTCGAATGATATCCATCTTTTTCTGCATAGCCTGAACTTATGCAAAAAGCGCCCACTCTCTTCCTCAAAAGTGACAGATCTCACGTCTGTCTCTAAACAAGCAGCATGGCTTCTTGTTGTTCGTAAGTAATGACTTATTTCTTCACACAGCTCACGTTTCCATTATACAATGGTCGTAAGAAAAGAGTTACGCTGTCGGGTCCCGTCGGCAGAAATCTGTTGAAAAGTGGCGTGGACAGTTTTTTGTTTCCTGCTGGCTGGCAGGAATGGGTCTCCCATTGTTTTCGGCAAGGAACCATTTTGTGTCGATAGCCGCAGCATGGGTTCTTTGAGAATGCAGCTTCCCCCTTTCTCTTTCATCCCACACGTGCATTTGTGCAACTCTGGTCATGATCTCAGAGTTAACGAAATGAGGTCAATAAAAGAAACTCGTAACCTTCTGTTTGACTTTGAAAAAGGAAGTGTTTTAAGTGATTTTCAGAAACAAAAATATCGAAGAAAAAAAAGGAAAAGTGTCCTAGTCTCTTCAAGTTCCTTTTCAGGGAAAAAAATGACATTCTATTTTAAAACACATCACACGTCGCCATAAAACTTTAAACGTGAGCATACATTGTGAAACAATGTTGTAGTGTGAGGTAGGCACTTTTTTTTTCTGTGATTCTTGCTTAAAAAATACTAAAATATTTAGGTTCAGAGTCTAAAAATAGATTCGTTTCTTTCTTTTTTTAAATTTTATTTAAGTAACAGAAAAGAGAAAGAACTATGTGTCCTAATTATAAATTAATTGTAGTTAGAAATAACAGTTTGTTTCTTTGTTGCATGATCCTTTTTTATTTAGTGTAAATTCATTTATGTTATTATCTATCCTACAAGAGCATATTTAGATGCTAGTTATTTTTGACATATTTTTTTGTGACTCTTTAATTGTATATCACACAAATGCTATTTAAGAGGTTCTAGAAAACTGTTTTCGTGCATATCATTCATTGTTCATCTTAACTTTGATTTTATTTCTTCTGCCAGCGAGGAAAAACGGGACGTTTCTCTCTTTCTATTAAAATATTAAATTATCTGCTTTATTTATAAATCCGGTGTTTTAGATATGCATATGATTCTGCTAATTCGATTATGAAATAACTCATAGTTGGTAAGATTAATTGGTGACTATTTTCCATCCAAAAATTTTCATTTTTGGATGGATGGATTTTTTTTCAGTTTTCTGATTTTTTTAAAATTCAAAAGACTTCTTGCAATAACATAGACATACTGTATATAAATATAAGGAAATTTCATAGTGCAAGCCTAAATTATTGCAATTTAGAAGTTTCTTTTAATATTCTGAGAATTTCACTTTTTAATTGTTTTTCTTTTCATAATGTGCCTAATTTAAAAATTGTTGTAAAGGGAAATCAGAACATAGGAATATTTGACATCAGTAAGCATTCCAAATAGCACTAAAGGTTTCAAAAGTTCACTTGCTATTCTGTGTTGAGAGAGTTTCAAAATGGAATTAAATTAATGCAAACAAATATTGATTATTTTTCTAAATTTTTTTAAGAAAGAAGTTAGTTTGAAAGTATCAATATATTTTGCCATTGTCCTTAAATTCATACATAGTCTTTATAATAGTCAATTACATTTTTGAATTTACATTTCTGAATTTGCATTTTATGCGTTTCTTTGAGTCTTTAGCCGATAAAACACATTTCAGATTTAAAATAGAAATCATTTTAAATCATTTAATTGTAAGAAAAAAGAAATATTCAATCTTAATGTGTAAATTTTTGCACAGCACCAGGTAATTTTCCCATTCCTTGCTAATATATTGGTGTTTTTCTCAATAGCAGTCCGAAATAGTTTTTGATGAATTTGTTGTAATTTTTCGTTTTCTTTGGATAATGTTTATTTTCCTTTTTAAAGATTTATAGAACATCCTACAAGCTATTTATTATTATCGTTATACATGTACATAATTAGTAATAAGGAATATCGTTTAATACAGGAGTTCCCAACATTTACTACCTTGCGTACCCCTAGATTAATCTTTATATTTTCGCGTACCCCCTACAGTCATAGCCATCCTCACCAACAACCATCCGTCTCTCCAAATACATTTTTTATCAGTAATGTTAAGGGCTTATCATTAAAGAAATTTTTATCAACAATGTTAAGGGCTTATCAATAAACAAATTTTTTATCAATAATGTTAAGGGCTTATCAATAAAGAAATTTTTTATCAATAATGTTAAGGGCTTATCAATAAAGAATTTTTTTTATCAATAATGCCAAGAGCTTATCAATAAAGAAATTTTTTATCAATAATATTAAGGGCTTATGTTAGCTCAAGAGTCAAATGACTCGAATTAATAACATTTAATAGACTTATTTTTTATTTTACATCTTATTGCATTTTTCAATAGTATTAGTTCATCGCCAATCAAATGAAATCAGTATTGTAATAATTTCGCATTAACTTGTAAGGAGAGCTAAAAATTACATTCTGTAAATCAACTTTTCAATGGAATAGTTATTAAATAGCAAGTATTAACTTGGAGAAACAAAGTTCTGTAACTTTTTTAATTCTTTTTGTTTTCTCGTATCCGCCATTACCAAATTTGATTTCGCTTACCTCCAACTAATCCTTTGCGTACCCCCAGGGGTGCGCGTACCACAGGTTGGGAACCTCTGGTTTAATACAGCGTTCATTACGTTTAGCAAATAAATTCGACTTACATTCGGTTGCGATATACTTTCTCTATACCAAACGTTTCCGATTCACTTGCTTATTTTTACTTCTAGAGCACGTTTTATGATAATTGTCCGAGTATTTCTTAATATAAGTGTATAGGACTGCATTTCACGTTCGGTCATTAGCACCGACCCTGCAATACTCCTGCAATATATGCAGCTACGTAGAAACCGTGTTTGCACACCTGATTAGCGAGTGCACCATTAAAAAGGTTGATTAAAATGGGAGTCACCAGCCGGGAGATTTGCGACACTGAATCACACTTTATGAATGCAATCTGTTTAACCTGTTATCAGTCACAGAGATTGCTCTACCTCGGATTGTTAAGCGCTTGTAAATTAAATTAATAGAGTAAAACCCCGGTTAACCGAACTCGGATTAACCGAAACCCGGGTTATCCGAAATGCCTCTGAAGTCGCAAATCCAAAAGACACGTGCTGTTCTGCATGGAAATAATCGAGAAAGCGAGACTTTTTTGCAACAACATCCCACTTTTTTCTTTTAATCCTCCCCACAAAGATCAGTGATTAATTTTAGAATGTTAAAATTTAAATTAATGAATATTAACAACATTAATTACGAGATTGTTTACCCATGCCTGTCAGGTGCATTGCGCCCGAACTCGTCGGTGTGCCGACGAAGGGTTAATTTTAATAAAGAAGATGAGGGTAGCTACAAATTGCGTTTGAATTCGATCTACACTCAAGACATTTCAGAATTATATACTATATTTAGATATAAAATAATAATAGATGTTCAGGGCTTAACCCGTTACCAACTTTGATTTCGCTTACCCCCAACTAGTCCTTCGCGTACTCCCAGGGGTACGCATACCACAGATTAGGAACCTCTGGTTTAATGCAATGTCCATTACGTTTAGCAAATAAATCCGACTTACATTCGGTTGTCAATGCTAAAATTAAAATTAATGGATATTAACAATATTAATTACGAGATAGTTTACCTACGCCTGTCAGGCCCATTGCCCCCGAACTCATCGGTGTGCCGACAGAGGGTTAACTTTAATAAAGAAGATGAGGGTAGCCTACAAAGAGAGTTTGAATTCGTTCTACACTCAAAACATTTCAAAATTACATAATATATTTAGATATAAAATAGTAATAGATGTTCAGGGCTTAACCGAAAAAACTGTTATCAGAAACGGCTTTCACCGGGATTATACTGTAATTACTAAAGTTTAAACTTGTAAATAGCATTAAATGACTTGTATATGCGTGAATTTTTATAATTATCTATTACAGATAATTAATTATTAATAAAAAAAGGAAGACCATACAGATGAAGAAATTTTAATAAAAAAAGTAAACGTTTTTGTATGAATAATTTAAAAAACTGTCACCAAAACTGTACAAAGTGATTAAAAGTAAGAACATGAAATATGGGTAATTACCTAAATAATTACATTTTCCCTGTTTCATATTTAATTGTTTTTAGAATGCTATTTATTATTCAAATGATTGCTGAATGAAACAGTGGCTGGAAATTGCACACTAAAGGCTGCTTAATACTTGAATTGAAATCAGCGAATTTTTTAACTGAAATAAAGTGAAATTCAGTGAGTTACATAAAATTGTATCTTTCAATTTTTACCTTACAGACGAGTTTAAGTATCTTTATGATGCTTATAATGGTAAACATTAATTACTAGCTGGTATGTCCGACGTTGCTTGGGGTTAAAATACTTTCATGTCTAATATTTTTCATGTAAAAAACTACTTTTGTATAGAAAATTACAATACCCAAAATTCTTAAATCGTCTGAAATGTTTTTTAATTAAAGTGAGAATATCAGTTGAACCAGATGATTTTTAAAAACCGCCTATAGCTAATTTTCTCCATAAGTTATTAGTATTTATTGCATAGGTACTTCAAAATTTGTTCATACATCTTGCAGTATAAGAAAGATTTTAACAGATTTTTTAAGACAATTACATAGTAAATTTTTCATTGAGAAAAAGTGTTAGAATAAATATGAATAAAAAATAATAAAATTCGCCTTCATCCAAAATTCTAATGTGCTCTAGCAACAGTTCTTATGTATTCTTGTTCTTTACCAATAAAAAAAGTGTTATAAATTGTAAATTTTATACTTAATTTAATTTTTGAAAAATAATTAAAATGAAAAATAATTAAATAAGGGCAGCTAATTGAACGGAAATTAAAGTTATATCATGAAAAGCCAATTTTTAGAACTTTTATTATGTGTAAAAATAGTTTTGTGACATAATACGCATTTTCGAAAAATATCACTGAAAATGCCAAAATCTTGCTTAATTTCCAATTAACGGAAATTTTAATAAGATTTGTGGCTTTTAAAAGTTGACGATTGACTCTCTTATATAAAATCTTAATATAAATAAGAGTCATTGTGGCTATATATGTGGTATGTGGCTATGTTTCACATCTCCTTCTAAACCAATGGACTGTTTTCAACCAAACTTTGCACACTTATTATTTAAGACAAGGGGAGGACACTTATGTACTTTTCTAAGTCCAAAAGTTAATTAAACAGTCAGTTAATTAGAAAACAACCGAAACCGTATACCATCTTAAAGTTCAAAATGTTACCTTTTCAGTGATACTAATTTTATATCTGTGACTTTTTTTCTTCAATTTTTATTAATTTTTTAAAGTTTAATAATTATTAATTACGTGCAGACGATTTTGAAATAACGGAAATTTATAGCTACTCCATTGCTAGGCAACGGTTAGACTTTGAACTAATTTACCTTTATTTCTGAAATTTTTGCTTATTTTTATAAATATGTTTTATATAAGAAGAGAGACAACCGTCAACTTTTAAAAGCCCCAAATCTTATTAAAATTTCAGTTAATTGGAAATTAAGCAAGATTTTGGCATTTTCAGTGATATTTTTCGAAAATATGTATTATGTCACAAAAACTATTCTTACACATAATAAAAGCTTAAAAAATTAAATTTTCATGACACAACTTTCATTTCCGTTCAATTCGTTGCCCTCATTTTAATAATTTTTCAAAAATTAAATTGTGTATAAAATTTACAATTTATAACACTTTCTTTATTGGTGACGAACAAGAATACATAAGAACTGTTGCTAGATCACATTAGAAGAATTTTGGATAAAGACAAATTTTTTAAATTCATATTTATTCTAACGCTTTTTCTCAATAAAAAATTTACTATGTAATTGTCCCAAAACATCCGCTAAAATCCTTCTTATACTGCGAGATTTATGAACAAAATTTGAAGTACCTATGCAATAAATATTCATAACTTATGGAGAAAATTAGCTATCGGCTGTTTTTAAAAGTCGTCTGGTTCAACTGAAATTCTCATTTTAATAAAAAAAAAAACCATTTCAGACGATAAAAGAATTTTGGGTATTGTAATTTTCTGTAGAAAAGTAGTTTTTTTACATCAAAAATATTAGACATGAAAGTATTTTAATCCCGAGCAACGCCGGGCATAACAGCTAGCATATTTATAAAAATAAGCAAAAATTTCAGAAGTAAAGGTAAATTAATTGAAAGTCTAACCGTCGCCAGCAACGGAGTAGCTATAAATTTGCGTTATTTCAAAATCGCCTGCACGTAATTAACAATTATTATACTTTAAAAAATTAATAAAAAATGTAGGAAAAGTGTCACAGATATAAAATTGGTATCATTAAAAAGGCAAAAGTTTGAACTTTAAGGTGATATAAAAATATTTTTTGGGAGATAATTTGCTCCGAACTTACAGCGGAAAAACGGTTTCGGTTAATTTCTAATTAACTGACTGTTTAATTAACTTTTGGACTTTCAAAAGTTCATAAGTGTCTTTCCCTTGTATTAAATAATAAGTGTGCAAAATTTGTTTGAAAACAGTCCATTGGTTTAGGAGGAGATGTGGAACATAGCCACATACACACATACATAGCCACAATGACTTTTATTTATATTAAGATAAATTACATGTATATTTTTATTATTAACACAGATTCTGCAAAGTCACTAGCATCGAATGATGCGATATTAAATGTGCATAAATCATTTTCCAGTAATTTTTTAAATAATGGCGAATAATAATTTTTGCCATTTTTAAATAGTTTGGATAACCTATACCTAGAAGTTAGTAACAATCCTTGTACTGTTCAGCAAGGGAAAAAATTGGTTATGAACAGTGAAAACCTGTTTTATTTAATCTGCTTTTAAAATACATTCTTATATTCCTTCTTTTCTTTATATTTATTCTTCTAAAATATTTATGCATAGATAAAATGAATATAGTCTAAACTTGAAGGAATAAAAATATGATTTTTTAAAACGCAACTTTTAAATAACAAAGACTTTCAGCAAACTTTTATTTTTAAGAGCCTATGATAGCAAAACCTTTGAAGGTTACAAATGCATCTGTAAGTTCGAAAAAAAAGTTCTCTATTTATTGTAGCACTATGAATAAACTTTTTGTATATGAAATTTTGAAATCATATTTTAAACATTTATCACATTTACTCAAAGATATGCTTTATGATTAACACAATTTATATATGGTAATAATAAACAATCATATGGTATTTATATATGGTAATAATATAAATGCATATGATATATGAAATTTTAATAAAAAAATTCACGGATTTCTTTAAATTTTCAACTTTGTCGAATTATTAGAATTTGTGATGTGTTACAACTGTATGATGGGAAATTTTTAGAAATGGTTTTTAAGAAGACAACCGAAATTAATTTTTAGCTTATTTAGCACGTAAGCAATAAGAAAGAAAAGATATATTAGATTTTATTTTCAAAATTGGTGCATAATTACATTGCAGTGCTGCATGGTTTTAAGAAATATTGCAGTCTTTTGAAGTTCTTAACTCCTAAGTTAACAGAAGTAAAATTTTTAAAAATATTTTGTTAAAACATGTCTATTAAAAATTTTTTTTCCAGAAAGTGAGCCCTTACGAATTAGAAAAATTGATTGAGCACATATTAATTGGTTGCCATCCTATCCTTGAACCTAAATTTTATTTCGCGACCCCAATAACAACAATGTAAGGAAATGCAACAAGCAGTGGCGTAACTAGACAGTACACCCCTGGGAAATGTTTAAAATAGGGTTCATCTGTCATTTCTGGAGAGAGATGAACAGTAGTAATGTCTGTGTGATTACGTTATTGTAATGTATCGGGTTGGGTCCCCTAAGTTGGGTTCCCCACACTATTGTTACGCCACTGAGTGCAAAAAAAATAATAAAACGTAACTGATGTATATAAAAAATATGATTTAATTAGATGCATTAATTTATTGAATTGTAATGAAAGCTTTCCGAATTATTTTAGCTTATTAATATTGCTGCATAGGACAAAAACACTTGCTGTCATTGTTCTAGCGACCCTATGGGGGAGTCAGGAAACATAACTAAAGTAACCCTGTTATAAAAGTTCAAACTGCTTAAAAATCAATAAAATGTAAAGAACCTATTCAATACTCTCAACGAATTTAATATATTTTGAAAAAAAAAAAAACCCTCTGTTGCTAAAAAAAACAAAAAAAAAAAAAAAACTGCCTCTATTCGCACGCTTTTTTAACCGCTCAAGTCCGACATCCCATTAATGTCAAACAAAGCTCTACAGTCCAAGATGCCATGGACTTTGTGATGCATGCCGCATGAAATCCCTTCCTCTCTCTCATACGTCCGCCTGTATGTGCCAACCCACCGGACACTTGCCGAAACCCATCTCCTTTCCCGTTGGGCAACCGAGAGCCTACGAAATTGTATATTTTCAACAGCTGGGAAGGAGCAGGGAAGAGAAGAGATCCCTTCCCCCTGCCCCCCTCTTCCTTTATTATCCGATCGCCAAAGGATCTGGCTGTCGCGTGGCCCGCTCACTCACTCATTCGCCACTGTGCGCCAGAGGAACGCTTCGTTTTCTTTCCTCCCCGAGAAGAACTGCCGAGAGGTACCCCTGTCCACTCCGGCTGTACTGGCCAAGGTTCTGCGGTTGCGGCTCTCTCGACTCACCAAGAAAAAAAATTCATCAGACTTTGAAAAAAAAGTTCGAGGACTGAATCGAGCACCCCCTCAAGGGGGTTAGATATTTCTTAGTTATAAAAGATTTTTTTGAGATTTGGAAGATTTTATTGAGAGAGATATTGAATTTTGTTTTGTTTTTTGTTTGGTTTTAATAAACTTAATTGCCATGATCATATCGAAAGATCTGTTAGTGTTAGGCCAGCAGTATCTGAATCTGAGGAGGCAAGATAAAGCCATGAAGGACCCTATGGAGTAAGTGGTGATTTATTAATTATCTTTGATTACTCTTTCTCATCACAATTAAATTTCTGGTTGGAGATTCTTTGATATATTTGTAACTTTTTTATCATTTTGAAGCTGGTATAAAAGACGACTTTAATTTTGGAACTTGGTGAGTAAATTACTTTGACAATGGAAATTAATCACGCAAAAATTATTTGGTATATCTGATTATCCTTTACTGCAGGAGAGTAAAGGATAATCATATTCGAGTATGCATTCAACGTCATACTCGAATCCTGAACCGAAACGAAACATAAGAAAAAAGACTTTGAAAAAATTAACGAGCACTATTAAAATCAAATAAATGACGCAGTTCTCAATAATATATTGGTAGGATATTACCTATAATGTGTTTTGAAAGTTGTGGTAAACATCTTTATTTTTAAAGTGTTTTATACATTTTCTAGAACGATGTATTTTATAACCAGTGTTGCAGTGATAGCTCTAAAAGAATATTTCTTTCGAGCTGGATTTGTAACCAATGCAATTAACTGTGATACCATTATTTTTGGAAAGTAGTGATTATTGAAAAAATACATGTTTTTCAATAGTTCTTCATAGGTACCTTTCCTTTACTTTCATTCACAGGAAATCAACTACACACTTAAAAAGTTAGTTGATATATTAAATTAAATTTGCTATATTATGAAAATTATTTCACTTAACCGACTGTTCTATTTTGTTATATAAATTGCAAATCTAATCAAGTATAAATTTCAAAAAAATAATCAATCCCTTTCTATAATAATTATAAAAAAAATTTGACCGTTACTTATTAAATGAATCAAGGCGCTTTAATAGCTTGAATATAATGTTAAACTAAAGTCTGAAAAAGAAGTTTTTCCCAGCATATTATGACAGGATTTCTTAAACTATCAGTATAGACTCTAAATGAAAGAAATTCATATTCTCAAACACTTAAACAACACGTTTTTTTGACAAATTCTTTAATAAAAGTTAGAAAAAAAAGAATCAAGAAAACCAACTTCGTTTAAAACATTCCGTTAAAATATACCATATAATTATATAAAAATCAATATAATAAATTATCATTTCTAATTAATATTTCATTTGCCTATATTTTGTAAGCATACTTAAGATCGTAGCATTTTTATAATCCGGAAGAGGAAAAGAGAATCACCTGTTTTATAAGAAATAATCTCATATTAAGTTCGCTCTGTGGAGTCATCGAGTGCTTTGGAGCAAATGCTGCTTTAATCATTTAGGAGAGTCCTAAAAATCAGCTTAATGTTGTATATATTTTTTATAACGAACGCATCGATTCCGCCACATTTATACAGTGGCCTATTAACATAATTAAATTATGTTATTAGAACAAAGTATTAATATTCGCGTAATTTCCGTGACATAATCCCAAGCTCCACGAGTGACTGAGCATTCGGCATGTTCCGTTAGAAGGGTTTTTCTCACACGCGCACAACTACCCTGCGGGAAGAAAAACCTCCGACAGGTTTATTAGCGATGTTTTATTGTATCGCAGGTCGGAAGAGAGATGTTATGAAAGCCTCTTCGCAACATGCTGCGACGCTTCAATGAATTTTTGAGTGTTTACCTTCGTACCTTGCGAATCAACGTCAAATATCTCGAATGAGTTTTACAGTTATTTATGAATGATAGTGGGAAATTTCATTCATTATCTTCTATAGTAAAAGACGTGTGAAGTAATTGAAGATGATACATCATTGCTTTGGGTTGGCTCTTAAGAGAAAGAGCTGATGTTTGTAAAATCATTAGTAATTTTAATAATCACTACTTTATAAAAATATTTCTGCAAATTCTTTAGTTCTTGATCCATTCGCTGTTCAATTAATCACTGCTTTCAATTAATCAGTTTTTCCTTATTAAATAGATTTTTGTGTAAATGACTGTCTTTCTGCCAATTTAAGATGTTGCTGTCTGCCATCTTTTGATTTTATTATTGTTTATTTTATCATTATTTTAAGTTATTAATTAGTATTCATTAAATATGAAACATTAAACTTCACAGTATTCAAATAATATCTCACTGTGAACAAATATCATCTTTTTGTTTTATTCTCCATGCTATTTAAAATGAAGCCAAAAAATGATTCTGCATATATGAATAGCTATACGTTTTGCTCTTGTATTTTACAAGATAAATCTATAAAAATAGCATATTTTTATACAATATGTTATATTTGCTATCTTCAATACCTTTACGAATTTCTTTCAAGAAATTGCTACGAAAATGGAATGTACACTTCAGCATTTTGTTTTAAGCTTTACTTACTGCTCGCTTTACATCGCTAGAATCATAGGAGTTAGTTAGGATCATCATTTCTCATAATAAACAACATCTCTTGTTATCTTTAGTTATATAGTTAAAATGTACATAAAATCTGTTTTATGCTACGTATTACCTAAAATACTTTTGAAATATCTTTGGGATGAACATAGTTCTTCTTTTTGGATGATGCAGCGAGATCTATCGGAAATGAAATATCCATTATCAGCGCATTGGCATTTCCATAATCTGTAGCTGTAGATATAATTAGAATGATAGAAAATTAACAGCTTATCCATTTAGTTTATATTTATTTGCTCAATATGATCTCTACTTGTTTTGTCAGTTATCAAGAGGTGCCTCGAGTAAAAATAACATACTTTTTTCCTTCTTCTTTTTAACAAAACATCTGGCTACGAAAACAAGCCGTCGCCTTCGTGATTAGATGTACTTTTCTGAAAGTAAACTGTCGTTGACAAATAACAAGTTTCTCTTCTCCCCTTTTAAGTGGTGGCAATATTTTTCTTGCTTTTTATCACTTTAAATTATGGTGCTTCGAAAGTTAAATCAACTTTTTGTTGTTCCGTTCAGAATGATTTTAATAAAAAGGCAGAAAATCGTGGAAGTATTGATGCCTCGGAGCATCTATCTGGCAATATGTCTCAATGTACGTGCTCGGCTTTCTCAATGTACTTTAAACCCATTTAAAAATAACACGATTCCCACACTTTGTGTTCGTTTCTTATCATCTTAAAACCCTTGTCTTTTGATGCAATTTGATCTTTCATCAATTTTGGTATTGCTTGAGTGAAAATCGTGTTTTAATTGCTTACTTACATCTCGGAGATTTAAAGCAGACATTAACTTGTTTCAGAAAACGAAAAGTTTGGCATTTGATACTCGTTAAAAATCTCTTTTGATGTTGCATTGTGGGATTTTTACTAAAGTGCTAGGAATATTTAGCTAACTTCAATTTTTGTTTAGAAATTCATTACTTTTTTGCATTTCACGTAGCGAATTTTTCCAAATTTGTTATCATTCGTGCAGTGATTAAATTATCTTCGTATGCGGCGCAATTGTAGAGGTACTACTAGGTCATCACTTCGAAAAAGTTGTCAGTTCGTCAATGTGCATTTTATTCGTCATTAAATTCGGATGTGTACCGCATGTTGCATTTATCCGTATGCAAACTACACGTGTAATCTATAAAAACAAAAAGTGAAGTATATCTGAATTGTTTCATTCCATTTTCATATTCATTTCACTGGGACTGGGGAATTTATGTACATAAATGATATTTTTTTAGATTTACATTTCTAGGTGAAGCTCTGGGTATTCAACATTGGGAGGTAGGTCTGGTTTTATAGTTATAGATGAATGAATCGTAAATCGAGTTTAATTTCAAAGTATTGCATGAATTTTATGGGCTTGACTTTATTTGCTCTTATTTATTTATATTTATAAATCTATCTATTTAATGTTGGAGTTATGATATCATACCTTTCTATTAATATCTTGGTAATTAAATCCAATTGATATTATAGTATGCCTGAAAGCATACGGTCGAAAGTGTGTTTTCCTCTTAATATGTCGTTGGATTCAGATTAAATGAAAATTTCAGAAAGTTGAATGACTGCCATTTAACTCTTTTTATCGTCGAGTTCTGCTGCAAGGTCATCTGTATGGGAAGGGTTGTAAATAAATAAGTACTCTTGCGAGAGAGATAAAGGCTTTAATTCAAATCAATGTCAAGGCTTAGCTTCTTAAGTTGCCGTATTTGTCGTTGATTTGCCCTTGACCTGATCAGACACACTTGACCACGAACAGTCTATTTATTGCGGAGATACTGAGGCTTTTCGGTATCGATGACCGTGAGCTCTGCAGCCTTGGCTGTGTACGTAATCTTGACGTGAAAGACTGCTGTATTATGTAATTGTTACGTAACTTAATTAGAGGCCACGTTATGGAAAATGTGACATTGGCACTCTGTACATAAACAGATACATGTGACTGTTATAGAAAGGGTTTCTTTGTTCTGTGTTTCTACTTAAGCTGGTGCGTTCACTTGATGCTTCTTGAATGGGTTTTAATATGTGCGTTTCTTTGTCCCATGTTTCTGCTTAAGCTGGTGCGTTCACTTCATGCTTCTTGAATGGGTTTTAGTTTGTGCGTTTCTTTGTCATGTGTTTCTGCTTAAGCTGGTGCGTTCACTTGATGCTTCTTGAATGGGTTTTAGTTTGTGTGTTTCTTTGTCCTGTGTTTCTGCTTCAGCTGGTGCGTTCACTTGATGCTTCTTGCATGGTATTTAACCTTCAGAGCTAAGAACTCGGCCCAAATCTGGCCGGCTGCTAAAAGTTTAAAATTTTAACCTCTGTTTGCGTCTAATAATCATTGAATGGGCTTTTTATTTTATGAAGGTTAGATAACCTTTGTTTAAACTCTCTTATTAGTTCATAACGTGAATCAAAAAAATGTTTGTGACATTATGCAAGAATGCAAATTTTCCATCGAAAATGTAGTTTTGTCTTATGAAGTAGACTAGCAAAAAGCGTCGGCTCTGTAATTTGAATGAATAAATTCTGGCCTTTGTGGTATGAAATAGCACCATGTTGATGCCGCTGATACTTTTACTCCCTTCCGTAGTAATGCCGCCAGTTCAGATATACTGGGTGGTAAGGTACTGATAGATGCCTCCCTCATCCACTTCTGTATTTGGGACGCTGAATGACAATAAACAACATAGTTTTTAACTAATTTGTGTCATGGAAGTGTTGGACAAAAGAATAATATCTCAATGCGATCAAGATTACTTTAGTTCTACAAATCGCCACTCCCACAATACCTATGACACTAGTAACAGTGAAATTTTCTAAAATGCCCATCTTTTCTGTAAGATAGAATTGTCATGATCATATTACACTTATTAGTCTTATTGAGGAATTATACAAAATGCAACAATGAAGTGAAAGTTTACTCAGATTTCCCTTTTTTTGTCATGAGGTTCATAGAAATTTTTTGGCATTGTATCAACTCGAAGCTTGACATATGTGGTATCTGGTTCCATCGAATTCATGTCAATCGTATGCAGCACGCACACGTGGATATGCAGTGAAAAAAAAAACGATATTATGCTCGATCCCTTCAGGGGGTAGGTTGGGAAGAGACGAGGGGACTTTCGGATTCCACTGTGTCAAGGCCGCTCTGCTCTGTCATACCTCCTTTTTTTTTGGTGCTCAAGGACACCGTGTTTCAGAAAAAGGTAACAACGTCCGGAAATTTCCAGAAAAGAAGTATTTGATTTCTCTTCTTTACGAAATGGATTTACTTGATATTGTTAAACTATTCACAAAAAAGAAATAAATTTGTTTCTCAGCTGCAGTACGAATGCATATGGTTAACACGATTCAAATTTTTGATTAAAATAAAATTCTAAATAATCGCTTTGAATATTTTTTAAATTCTATTTTCAGTTGTGATTGCATGAGTGTATGTTAAAAAAATAGGATTGAATGATTTTTTCAGATTAGATCTTTCAGGATTAGATTCTTCCTATTGACTTGTAAATTTTGTGCATTCAGTATTATACATAAATTAATTCCTTGGAGCACAATAATTTCATTCAAAATTGTATAGACCATGAATTGGGGTTCAGTCCTTTGGAAGCTACGAATCCAGTTGCATCTTTAATCAAAAATACTGGTAACAAATATAAAATCCGGTAATTCCAATCAACTTTCATGGTTGAAAGAGAAATTGCAATAATTTTTTAAAAAACATTTTTCATATAAATGTTCTTCAGCGGAAGGGGATCTGGAAGAAGATCCTGACAGGGCAGTGAGGCGTGATTATGAATGGGTGTGATGGGCGTTTATATGTATGATCAGTTGAGAGGAAGGGGGAGAAAGGATGTTCGGTATCCAAACTGTGTTGTAACCGACTTGACATGTCACCACCTATATTTGATCACCGTGACATCTGCAGTGGGTTTGCATCTATTATGATTCTTGTTTTGCATCGTTATACTTGATGTTTTCAAGGCCATCGCTCGGTTTGGGTCTGTCAGGCATGAATGTTCGCGGGCCCCCTTGCATGACAGCCATATTTGTAGGTAGGTTCTGATTGTGAATGCGTGCGTGGTAGAAAACGTTTTCTTTCCCTGGCTCTTACTGATATCATCGACAGAAATATTTGTTAGTCAGAAAGATTGTTGTTTTAAGCAAATTTTGAGACTTGCCTTGTCTGGAAAAAATGTCCAGGATTCTGTTGTTCAGTTATTTTTAATAAGACTACTGCTATCTATATTTCATATGAGTCACTTTTTGGTTCTTAAGAAAATGAAAGAAGTATTCGAAAGATCTGTTAAGCTACACGAATAATTTCTTAGTGACGGATGAAAATGCTGGCATTACTGTTTCAATTATGTAGCTTGAAGGTATTTTAGCTGATAATGTGAAGCCATAACAATAGTTTTGGTTGATACATTACTTAAGTAATTACATATCTTAAATAATATTTAATGTATAAGTATGCTAATTTATTAATATTGTCAAATGTTCCATTTAAATTATAGATGAATTCCGCTGCTATAATTTAGCATATGTTGATGTAGTCTTTTCGTTATTTTTATGAAATGAATAAGAACAGCTGTATTTTTTGAAAGGTCTGTGAAGCGTCAAAAGTTGTTATTAGAATGTTTATAAACTATCGTATTCAGATCGCATTCTATAAACATTTATAGTAAAGACTGACTTTAAAAAATTTATCAGAATATTTTTCAACTTCCTTTCATAGTAATTCTGACAGTTCATCTGAGAGCATTGGAAACTTTAATTGATTGCCAAACATTAAAAATATTCAGAAATACAAGGACAGTCTAGGATCTGCACGACAAAGCTATTTTCACAATGAGCAGCAGACATGGAAAAGAGCAAAAGAAAAATAAAAGCTGTCCCCCTTCAAAAAGAAGTCCCACTTACCTAGTGGCCCACTGTCTGCCAACCTTCCCATTTCACCCCACCCCTCAACTTTCACGAGATAAGCCACTAAGACAAATATTGAGGCAGGTCTGGCGTCTAGGGCTTCTGACCTGAGTGATTCCGATAAGAGATACCTCTACATTCTCTCCCCCAGCCACTTAATGAGAGTTTTAGGGCATCAGAGTAATGGGACTGTCTGGACACCCCTGAAGAAACATTCCTACTGTCTGAAGAGGTTTTCCTGACACTTAGACTCCCTCACGAAGAGGCACCTTGAAGGGGGCAGACGGTTTCTGTCTTTGCATAGGTGCTTCACTTGTAGGCTTTCCACAATGGCTGATACTCTCTTTTATGTATTTTGTATGTTCAGCATCACTTTTTTTTGGTGTAAGTCCGTGCTTTAATAAATATCCAATTGAAAATTTATAAATTCTTTGCTTTTAAGCTGAAAAAGCATACACAATAGGATTCGCAGTACTTAACAGAGTCAGTTTATATTTATTTAAGTTCTGGTTTATAGAGAAGAGAATATTTTTGAATCTGATTCTATTGCATAGCTATACACGCAAAACTATAATGCAGTATCATCCTCATTCTTTGGTATTTCTTTAAGTTTTGCTATTTATTTAAAAATAGCCTTATAATGAAAATGGGACACTCCACCCCCCTTGAAATTAGTGTAATAATTATATTTTGGTATAAAAAATAAGAATATATGAAAAATAAGAATAAATCTTAATTACATTTACATAATTAAACATAATTTGAAGAATTCACATAATCCAAATTTGCACTTTATTCGTTGTTATAATTACGAATTAAAATAAATTTTGTGAGATTTTTTATTTTTTCTCAGACTTTTTCTTATGACGAGGAAGAAAAGATATAAAAATGTTTTCACTTGATTTTTGTGATATAGAAATGTTGTGATACATTTGTGATACTGTACGAATAAAAATGTATACTAATTCCAAAATCAGACAACAATCATAATAAAGTCATGGCTCTTAATTAAAGCTCTGCCAATTCGTGGAGCTAGGGAAGTCTTAAAAAATAAACCACTCAACGTAAATGTTCCCACTGTATTCTATATTATGTTCTATTTTTAGCGAATTTAGAATATTTAAATAAAATTCTGAGGAGTTGTGCTACTCGAAATAATGATGACGGCTTTTAATATTAAATTACAGATTATGATCACAGAAAAATAAGCTATTAACTTAAATTGAAGGAATACTTTTTCGTTTTCAATGTTTGGGAACTGTAGCTTTTCAGGTAAGGGGAATATTTACGTTCATATTTCTTTCCACGGTTCACATACGATCGTGCCGTACCGTTAGTTCATGTGTTCTCTGACAGATGGCGCCAACATCCTTCCGCCATGATTTACATATTCATCCGAGACCTGTATTTGAATACGTTGCTCCAGTCTTGTAACCCTTTATGCCCAGCGGAGACGGAGGTTTACCATTAACATGTCATTAAGGTAGGGAACACGTGCTGCTTAGTTCCGCTAGTGCTTCTAGTTTTGGCATCACTGTGTCACACACCGACTAACCTTCGTAATATGTTTTACCCAGTCACCTTATGTTCCAGTGTTCTTCTTTTAACATATTCGGATTATTATTATTTTTTGTTTCGATTGATTTACGTACCAAAAGAGTGATTTAGGATGAGTATCTTCAGCTATCTCTTCACGTACTGAGAGCTTTATGGTACTTTTGATTTTTTAAAAGCAGTTTTGGAGCTATATTTTGTTCGGTTTTCTAATAAATGCAGAATATGCTGATATATTTCGAACTAGTTTAAAATTTTTGAAACAGCTTATTGCTTTATATATATATAAAAAAATGGGGCCGATATGTTTAATTATAAAAATACATACAAATTAACTAAAATGCATAAAATTGATTTGTTATTTTTAATGTCTTCATAAAAAGGAACATAATTTATCAAATAAAATCAAATATTTTAATTTTTATTTAAAATAAAAACTGATTGCGGTTCATTTCGGAAATATATTTTGAGCTACTATGAATGATACTTTCATTTAAGCATTTTTTTATTGAAATATCTCTTAAATGAGGATTTAGAAATATGTAATATAGAAAAAAAATTAATTGCAATATTTTTTGTTTCCAAATAAATTTATTTCAAACACAATATATTTATTTGGATTTACCACAATAATATGCCAACTCATTATTTATTGTGGGTAATTGCTAGAGATATTCCTCAACGAAAAATAAGCTTTACTGTATATACTTTATATTTTCGACGGTGCTGCCATCTATCACTTAAGGTCAATATTAATTTTCTATCCCACAGTTTGGAAATGAAAAACTTAGAAATATGCAGTAGAAATATTTTTTATTCCACTATTTTTCGTTACTATTTACATGTTCAAGGAATTAATTAGAAAAAACAATAATTATTAAATATTAATCACTAATTGAAACTTTGAACTAAGAGACGCAGTTGAGCTCTGATATGGGATTGAGGTTGACTAGCATAAAGCAAATGATAAATGAGAAGACCTATAAGGATGAAAAGAATATCTATATATGAAGTCAGAAATAATTTTGAAATGAAATACAACGCTTTAATTAGTATGTAAACAATCTTATTTCATATAAGTTTATATGACCCTAGCCAATATGTTTTTTTTTTTGTGAATCGGATATATTATTTGTACATGTATTAAATTCAAATTTAATTTAAATATGGAAATTGTAAGTCAATTAAAAGAGTTATAATTAAATTATTTTTTTAAATATTGACCCTTTTGATGAGCTGAGTTTGAGAAAAGTTCCAATTTCTTTTTATTTCAAAATTATTTTGATTTCGTAATAAGAAACTAGTTAATTATTGTTATGCACAATATTTTTGCACCTTCTATTATATCATTAGAAAACAGTTAGTTAATATGTTAAAGCACTTTTCAATATAATTGTTGATGGTATTTTTAATTTTCAACGGATGAACTTCTTAGAATGTAGAGATGTCATAACTTAATTCATATACAAAATGACTCGGCACATAAGATAATATTTCTAATCAAAAGGAGTTTTTCGCTTCCGTTACTGGATTTACAGTCTCTATAATTAAATCGAGGCATTCAACTTCCGTTGTTATCAGCCTTAAGAGTCGGACTTTTCTGAATGGAGCTTAACTCTAACTTGGGCTCATGCAAAATAACAACAATAAAAATGCCTTTTTTATAATTCTAACGGTGAGAGCACCTTCACTCCCTGGTTCGTGGACTTCACACGAACAGGAGAGAACTCTCCTTCACCCTTTGCTGACTGACAATAGTTGTTGTTCCGCCGGTGAACTTTGGAGGGAAGCAGAGGGGGGAAGGCATCTAAAAAGAAGACCCTCGTATATAATCGAAATCAAAACTATTCCGGAAGTATCCGAAGGTGCAGCCCTGAGTCACTTCCGCTGTCCTTGCCTTCGGAACGGTTGACCGCGGCTGTATCTACTAACCTACAAGTTGAGCCGGCACACGTGTGACCCGATATACATCATAACACTATGCATCCACAACAGCCCCGGTGGGTCAGTGACCTTAACCGACTTCGCCGGGGTTTTTGTTTTACCGAGATTAATCTCTGTTTGGATTGCAATTACAGCAGGTGGGATGGATTCCCGCCGTTAGACTCCGTGTGAAGCTTTTTTGCCCGTCGTGTGTTGTTTGCCGGGGAGAAATATGTTCCAGCAGTGAATGGGGGTCAAAAAGAAATGGCCGGGTTTGTTTGCCGAAGAATTCTCATTCGACCACTTGTAGGAGGGAAGCGGAAATGAAACGTTTAGATGTGGGAAAATATCGTGGATGGTGGGAAAATCGTTTTTGTGAAACCCAAATTGGAGTTATTCAATAATCCCAGTTTCTTAGAATTATGAGGTAAGTCTAGAGAAACAAAACTTGGGAAAATAAGTTCGCTTCTAACGTTACCAGTAGTGTGTGAAAAGTAGAAAATGCCTGACGTTTGTAAGCAAAGTATAACCTAGTTGTCAAATTTTGGTGCGATACATGTACCTAAGGTTTGTACGTAATATTTAGTTCTATATACTCATTCGAGCTTTATTGAGGCAAACTACGACAAAATAGTCTCCTAAAAGTGTGTTGAAAAGACATATTTTAAAATGAAAGAAATAATGCAGAGTAATGAACAGCATATTGTTATTAAAGATGTTAGGATCAACTTACCTGTTGCAACAAAGGTTTGAAGTTTCACATTAGACCTATAGGCAACACCCAATACTTCTAGATATCAGTTTTCAAAATGTAATGTCAATGTTCAAAATGTAAAATTACTGAACAGTGCAACAAATATTGCCTACAAACATACAACAGATCATTTTCCTAATCTCAATGTTGAGTTGTCGTATTTGTTATCTGACCACTGTTCGAAATTGCAAAGTCCGTCCCAAATTGGCCCTCTTATATCTTCAAAAGATGAGATTTAATCTAATTAAGCTAAACAAAATCTAATCTCATCGTTTTTGTAACCATTTTCACAGAAAATATGCAAGCTTCGATGAGAATTTCTACATATAACATGGATGTCTCAAGGTGAAGTCGATAATGGTTGGAATGTTTTATATTTTCTGAAGATTGCAACCAAGATAATGTTTGTAATTTTCCTTTTAATGTTTTTTCATGTTGACATTCTATGCAGTGTCTTGGTTATTCTATAGAACATCCAAAAGTTCTGCTTCACATTAAAGTTTTCTCAAAAACTTTTAGCTGAAACAAGAAGTTTTCTAACTCTTATACATATGCAAATATTTTGGAGAGCTGAATAAAAATATTGTATGCTATAAGTTTGAAACTTTACCATAGGTTTACTAGCATTATAATAGTATATCATTGTGCGCTATTATAACAGTTCTTTCAATACAGCAAACTTATTTTAAGCCATCATTTTTATTAAAAGTGTTCTAAAGTAGTATATGGCATATCTTTTCACTGCCTTGAGAGGAATTGTTTTGAAACAGTATACATAAGATAATTGATTTATGTATACTGTTTCAATTAGAACTTAGATTATTGTAACCAGTCAAAAGAGCAAAAGTTTCTGATGTACGACTCTAGATGGCGCTGCAGCCGGTACTGTCCCTTTTTTTTTCATCGGAGGGAAGGAGAGATGAAAGGTGAGTACAGGAAGAATGGAGGAGGTGAAAAACTGAATAGGTGTTACTTATTTCAAATTTTTGACATCAGCCATTTTCATTATTTAAGGGGCATTTGTCATAAATGAATCTTATTTTCAAATTTTTCATTTTATTTCTACTCGGTAATCTTTATATTCATAGTATTTTTCATTTCAACTTTCTTAAAATAAATCTTTTTTATTATTTAAGAGCCTATTGGCAAAAGTAGATATTTCTTTTTCCGTAATAAACTTTGATTTTGTTCAGAACACAATTATCAGATATTCATGCACGTATTTTAGTATTTTATTATCACTGAAGTTTAACTTAACTGTGCGCTCGAAACTTTCACGCATTTTTTAGCCAGTTTTTATACTGTTTGGACTGCGCAATTCAGTTCGAGCACAGTCTTACGAAGTTTTTACATTTTAATGATAGATAATAATTTTGGAAAATTTGCATTAATTATCTCGTATTAACCTTTGGATGGACAAACCCCCTCATTTTGACATGCTATCATGCAGAGAAAGATCAACGAATTGGAACAAAAGAATAAGTCAACGCCAACATATTCTTCGTAAGTTCGCGCGCGAAATCTTATTTCCACTTGTCATACCATAAAAGAAATGAGAAATGCAAAACAAGAAGTGAATGCCTTGCCTTTCTTAATTAAGTCCGTCATATTTTTCCTGCCCCACTCTATTGAGAGCGACCTTGACTGAATCCGAGAAGACCCAGTGACTAACTCCTAATTCTTCTACCAAGATCAAATGCTTCTTTTTCTTCTCGAGATCTTTTTGTTCTCCGCGTTTGTTTCACTTTGTTTTTACCAGCTGCTGAATCTAAATTAGGCACCACATGATAATGAGTTGCGTTCACAGCATGAAGCAGCAGATTGCCTTTCCACTTCTTTTGTTCGGCAGCGTCTGCAAGTGCGGAACGGTCGATTTAATTTTGATGAAAATGTGTTATGCAATGTAGAATGAACGCATTTTCATAAACATCCCCAATATTTTTGGCGCGAAGGTTAGAAAAATTTCTTTTTAAACGATTTTATTTAATAGTTCGAAATTTTAGAAGTTTTGAAGGATTATTTTTTAGTGTTTGAAAGATATTTGAAAGGAAATTTAAGAGGGTATTTCTGTAGAACTCATGACAAGATCCATTCATTCGCATAAAAAATGTATATACAACAGTGAAAAAGTGAATTACGTATAACATTGTCTTCATATGCAAAATACTATATTGAATTTTCATCTTAGAAGGCCATCTAAATTATAACTATTCACATTTAAAGATCGACATTTTAATTCAATAACTCAATGATATTCTTACAAAAACAATTTTACCAATACTTAGTATGTATGAAGCCAAAATTTTTTGATTATGTATCATACAGTAGGACATGGAAAAGAGAGAAAAAAAATGGAACTATAATTTTTAGCTTAATGATTATTGTGAATAATTTTTATTACATACTATGACACAGGAAAATAATAGTGATTTTTTTTAATAACTTAGCTTAGCAATTTAAATTTTTTTGCAAGATGCAGCTACCATTCATAGCTCTTAGTAAAGGTGATAATATTTAGCTTTATTTTTTTTTCAAAATTTATATAGTTTGAAGTTAGTTGTCTTAAAATACTCGCTTGAAGCTATTTCTAATTGAAATTTCGACTTCATACACGGTTAATTCTTTTGGAATTTCCAAACAACAGCTATCTTTTTTAGCACTAAAGAATATTTAATAATCAATAGAAAATTCTTCAAACTACCTTCTCAGAGCTCATAAACTAAATTAAAAAAAAAAACTTCGTGTTATATAAGAGTTGTAAATTACCTACTCTTATCTCCAATGTCAGACGAGACAAAAAAATTGGCCTTAAATTATTACTCTTCCTTTTTGTCCTTTCTGACCTGTCACGTTCCCTCCAACGTTTATATGCTATTTCTTCATTTAGTTAGGTTAAGAATAACATAATCCATTTTTTAAATTTTTCATTATAACGAGTGACGCTGAATATACTAAATGTATTTCATGACCAGAATCTAACATTATAAAAGAATTCTTTATCTGAAAGCAAAAGATGTAACGATGTTTCTTTCAAGAACATTTTGTATTCCCTGACCGTTTCATTTATGCAGTCAATTTTGTGCCTCGTTTCACATATTTAAAACAACTAATAATAACTACAAAAATCTTGATTAAACAATGTAAAATGGATTTTCCTTAAAATTTAAATTTCTGTTTTTGATAGGTTGGGATAAAAAAATAACAAGTATACATTAAATTATTTTTGATTAAAATACTATAATACAGCATCTGACAAATTATATATATATATAAACATTCATAATACAAAATGTCAAGAAAAAAATCTGCGGGAAGAAAATGCCGAGAGTTCTTATAGAGAGAAAATAAACAAAAGGGGGATAGACAGTGTTTTTAGCTTTATGCTAGCACTGCTCGGCAGAAAACATTATGATTTCTCTAATTTTTTAGCGGTTCGTATAGATTTTACTTACCCTGATGAGCATCTATACGCTTTTACCGATAAACTTTTTTTTATTTTTCTTTTTATTTTTCTAGTCTTTCCATTTAATTTCTACATTGATTGATTTTCGTGATATATATATATATATATTGTTATCTGTTTAAAATATTTGCAATGAAAGAATATATATAAAGGAATTAATTCATCATGTTTCTCATTTGCGGAATCAAATCACCTTTCAGAAAATTATTCTTTAAAAAATCATTGCAGTTCTAATAGGTTATACAATGTTATAATTTTCCTTTTAGAAATGTTATAAAACTAATGCATAAATATTCTTTTTTTAAAGGATTATAGAATAAATAATTACACGGAAATAAAAAAAATATTTTTTCCATTCAGAAATCAGGGAAGACATCCTATAATGCTAAACGATATTCGTGTTCTTTTCACTTTCTAAGATCAAAGCACCCATACCGACAATATTGTTCACAAATAACGTTAAAACCTGAAGAATTGAGCGCACATTTATATGACGTAGGGCTCCTCTGTTATCAGTAATTTCTTCACGATGTAAACGTTTTTGGCGAGTCTAACAAGTTTCCCGAAAAATGGTGTGTGGAGGGGGAGGGAGGGACTAGGAATTTTTGTCTCTCTCTACTGACATATATTCTCACAGCTCCCCCTCCTCCACCTCGCCGCATCTCATGTAAAGGTTGCTGGAAATCGCCAAGTGGACTGGATGTCGCCCAGGTGGCGGATCTGGCGACCGGTTGGCTCTCTCTCAAGTTATATCCTTGCTAAAAAGTGCTCTAAAAATTAGAACTGATATTTGAGAAGGAGATAAAGGTCTAGTTATTTTAAGTTATAAAAAAATGGAGGATGTGCTTATGCTAGCGGTTAATTTTAAGGTCGACACAAATGTAAATTTTATAAAAAAAATCAATAATCCGTCGTAGAAAAAAAATTCTACTAGTGCAATAGGTTTTACATTCTACCTACTTGATAAATGAATATTTACTTCCAATATAAATGTTGAATGTAAAATTACTTCACTAATTTTAAAATTATAGTTAAGTAGCAAATTTATATTTAGAAAAGACAATAAAAATTTAATATTTACGAAGAATATTACTTGTTATAAATTTAAACACATATTGGAATATTATAATATTGCACTCCATATAAGTTAAAATTAAAGTAATTTCTAATGCAATGTATTTTTTATGAATTTATTATTATTCCAATTCATACCCATTCTCCAAGAGACTACACTAAAAAAATCATCTTATTATTTCCGACATTAGCCTAAGTAAATAATGAATAAATATGCATTGCAAGATAACCATAATGTAATAAATATGATTGCAGTTAATTGCTGAATACTACATTGAAAATATCATGTAGAACTTGTACCATGTACTTGTTCTTGATGTATTTCATTCGACCAAATTTCAGCATAGCATTTCCGAAATTTTTAATTTTCAGATTTCAAATAAACTGCAAATTTTAGTTAATAAAATATTAAATCTGATTTTATATGCAGCACCAGGAAAAGAAATAAAGATAAATCTTGTATGCATGAACCAAATTCTATTTAAAAGTAGCTCTGTACAATGAAAATATCCCCTATATTAATTTGAAAGTCTAACCAAAATAGTTTTCTTCTTCTACTACAACCTCTCAATAATTTTTTGCAAATATTTGGAAACTTAAAACATTCTGCTCCGTTTTTTTTTCTATAGAAATGCATAGCAGGGAAAACAACCCACATACTCTCAGTTTGGCGATAGATTGCCAAATCTGGTCTTCCTTCTCGCCGTATTCGATCGTTTTGTCATGAGTAGGGTCGTTGACCGCAACTGCCAGTCTACCGATACCACTGCCGTAACTGTTGTTTAGTCATTTATTCGAAGCACCCCTGCATTTTTTTCTTTTCTTTTCAACTGTTAAGCAACAGATAGATGAAATTTTCATTACCATGTTTCAAACGCAGGTAAAAGCAACTGCGACTGTTTTATTAGCTTCTGAAGTATTATATTATATACCTCCGCTTGACAGAAGAAATAGCGTAAATGAATTCTAAAACTCTTAAATAAGTAATGAGCTAGAGAGGAATTTTTTTGATATTATGTGAAAGATTATTATATTTGCTCATTAAAGGACAATTTTGAAGCACCATTTCTTTATTGTTTTTATTTTCTTAACTCGGTGTATTGGTAGATTTTAAAAGATTGCCAATTTTTATACTATTATATCGCTAGGAAATTTTATGTCAAAATATTTAAATTAATTTTTCGTCACTTCGGTAAGGTTTCTTAACTATTACATTTAAAGTAATAATTTAAAAAGGTAAACAAATATATTATAACAATAGTATAATAACGATAACATTAGTAACAAAGTAGCATAATATTAAGCTACTTGGCAAATTTTAAACACATTAAATGTATACTATTTTGTTTCAGGGAGAAGTAATTTCTTATGAGTCTTCAAAAAGTTTACCATAGTCCTTATATTTGTAATAAAGAAATAATCCTCTCCTATTCTTACATAACTATTGCGTGATCTTATAAAAAAGGACTGCTTAATAAAATGATGTACAAGTTTTTAATTGCTTTGCTCCAGCAGTGAACAGACTTTACTACTACTACGGTGGTTAATAAAAAAATAAAAAGGGCAATAAATTAGCTCTCCATTCCATCCCAGACAGTTAATTGCTCAACCGTGTTTCTGTTTTTAATGCTTCATTTCGTCATACTTCCATATGAAGAAAATTAGTCCGACTGTAGTTCAAGGTCAGAGTCAAATGAAGCGCGAACAATCACCTTGATTTAGATGGATTTCGTTGATAGATTAATCTTTATTAAATTGTTTACATATTTGCTGAATCGTTTGAAAAATTCTCACTGCGTTTGTGGGATAAATTCCTGGCCCAGTAACACATCAAAATAACGTTTATTTATCGCCTTTTTGATAAATATCGGAAGAGTATACGCGCATTAACTCACATTCGTAGCGGGAAATATTGGTCGTTGTAAGGTTTCTGCTTCGAGGCAAAAATTAATAATAACATAAATTTAGCTAAACGAACGAAAGCAAGATAATTAAAAAAAATTAATAGATCTTAAATATTGTAAGCAAAGAAAAAATCTTTCTGAAGTAAAAAAAAAATCTTTTATTTGGAAATCTGAAAATGGAATAACGTAAATTTATTATAGCGGTTATCAAAGAAAAAACGAAAAATCTGAAATTTATGCCAGTATATAAATTTCACTGAAGTTTTCTATTGACATTTTCATGGTATACATTGATATTTTAATTCTTAAAATTTCTTTATTAATAATAGAATTTATCGACAAAGGCAAATGCTTTTTATCTATAACTGAAATTTTAATTTTAAAAAAATATGTCAATATATTCTGAGGAATATCTTCTTGACATTCTTTCGATTAGCATCATGATTTATGAATTTATTACATTTTCAAGAAATAAAATAGTACGAAAACTCTGAACCAATGAAGACGCTATACAAGTTATTATATATCTTGAAAATATTTTCTTCAATTGAAAAAAGCAATGATAATCTCAATCGCACGAAATCTTTGTTTTGTTTAAACTTGTTTTCTGAATAGATATTGAGCACCAGTGTGTGTCTGCTGTACAGATGGAGTTAAATTCTCCACTTGTGTTGAATAAAATTCAAAAGAAAAAAATCACAATATGTGATCCATAATAAAAAAAAAATACCCTAACAAAAATTGTATCCCACTCTTGTTTCAGTTTCTATTATACTAGTGACATTATCGACTCTATTGAAAAAAAAAGTCTTGAGCGTGGGGTGGGGGGTGGGGAGACTTTACCTATCACTGTTGTGAGAAACATATAGATTTTTTTCCTCCCCTGCCCCCCGGGGGGACTTAGCGGGAGGGCCGTGCGATCGATCAGAGCGGGGGAGGGGTGAATAGAGCTCTAGCAGTGAGGTCAGCATACAGGGGCCGTTTTATGTCACCCCTTGAAAACGTAGAATTTTTTTTGCTAAAGCGTAAAAAGTTAAATAAAAAAGGGGGAAATACGATTTTTTGATCGGTGCCTTTTCCCTTTTTTTCTTCATCGCACAGCGAAGGTGGTTTGTGGGGTTATTGCCCCTGCGGTGAAATATTTTTTTTGCTAATTTTTTCTGTCGTTTTTTACGCTGTTAGGTAAAGTTGTTGAACTCGGTTATAAAATTTCAAACATTTGGTTTTAGTTTGATATTTTTTTAATATGTGGAATAATATTTTTTGCGGTTTAATTTGAATTTATTTACTCAAGCCATGCACATTTAAATTTGTATAGATAAATTTCGAATTATTTGTTACAAAATATCATCTTGGAGTTTTTGTCTGTGGATTGAAAAGAATTATAGTGGAGTGTAGTTCACCTATCAGCAATTTTTACTTTCATTATTAAGAAAAAAAGTGACGTAATAATTAAAGGGAAGGGTGAGAAAATAATAGATACAAACGACTATTCCTTTCTTTTTTTAACAAACATTTGCTCGTAGAAATTTCATTTAAAATTATGCAAAAATATTTCGCCATTTTCAGGAAGCTTTACAACGTTTTAAAGTACTTTATTAGACACATAGGTAAATAAAAAAAAATCCAAATTTCTCATATAAATCATCTATATTTTTGACAATCGTTTCAATCCATTTATATGTAATATGAAATTAGAAATTACGAAATGAGTCGCCCAAACACAGCTGAAATCTAATGCAATGTTTTAAAAAATACATATTTGTTTATTTTTGATGTCATTCACTACGGCATTTCACGTCAAGATAAAAAAATAAAGGAAATTTTTAATTTCATCCCACTTAATAAATAACTTCAATACCAGAACTTCACATTAGCATTGTGGAAGCATTTTCTCTATGTATATTTTAAATGACGAGCTGAAAAAGAAAATGTCGAGTACATGTTGGAGTTTAAAAAAAAATTAAACCATTGGAATCGAGCAAGTGATGCAAATGAACGCTTTTATTAACGTCCCAGTCAGTCTTCGCCGAATACCTGACAAGGTAATACCGCTTTCGAGCTACACATCAAAGGCAAGAACGGGGGTGGGGGGCTCCTGCGAAATTCTAGTGAAAGTAACATCCAACGGTCGGATCGATCAATAATGTATCCTTCAACCCTTGTGATGTTGTGGGGTGGGGGATCCCGTCTCCCATTGGTTGCAACGCTTTTTTTGCTTCTCTAGTTCGCTTAAAGGGATATGCGATTTTTTTTCAACTCTCTTTTTTTACAGGCTCGACCCTTTGGCGAGTTCACGGGAGGACATCCACGGGGCATGTGCCCCAGCCCACGCAATTCCCACGACTCTGGGTGGAGGTTTGTTCAAACAATACAAAAAATATGCAAAAACTGCCTCGAGATTTAAATTGTTGAGTCCTTTTTGCGCCCGTGTTTAGCACGAAACGAGAGACGTGTACATGTTCTTGAAATACAATATGGGAAAATTCAATTTTAAACTGTTTTTTCATGGGTGGGGGTGAATGAACTTAAAATTTTTTTCGTTCTGATGTGTTTGAATCTCAATTCCTATTTGGTCATTATTAAGATATCAAAGAATTTGAAAATTCTCTCTGCTTAAACTTACGATCATGGCTCGATATCTGAGCTTATTCGAAAGGCCAAAGTACTAAATACAACTGATAAAGCAAAGTAATATGCTACGATATACGTGGTTTCTCATCGCAGTCCAATTTCATTCATTTAATATCCTATTAATTATAAAATCGTAATCTTAGCGAAGGTGATTCTCAGACGTAACAATATCTTATTTGTAAGAACTGAATGTAGAGTAGATTTGGTTTGTTGAAATATCCTTGAGTTCAAATTTATATTATGTCAAAATAGAGTATTTGAAACACTTTAATTTTTATAGTTTCCATTTAATTTAAATATTTCTTTGATGGCTTTTAAATGCTAGAAAAATTATGTTTATACGCTGGGAAAATCTCAGCTTTCGAAATTTTATTCACATACACCATTAGTAAACACAAGGTTCTATACAACTACGCGTTTCAAGAAGTACCCCCCTATATTTATTTACATTATTTTGATACATTTTATTTTTACTCTCTGTATATTTTTGTTTAAAAAACATGTCTTGATCGTGCATATTTCGATACTTTTAATGTTCGAGACAAAGCAATTACGGTGTTTTAATCAAGGTATTGATTTAATTAAAATTAATTTTATTTTTAATCAAGGTATTGATTTTATCAAAGTTTATTTAATATTTTTCGCAAATAAAAACCTTGAACTATAGACACTAAATGAATTATAATCAAATGGAGTGGATTGTTAAGCGTAAAGATTTTGCTTTGCAGCGAACAGGAACTTTGTTGCATGTGAATACACGTGCCTTATAAAATTCCAATTATGTTGCAAGCAAATTCACGTGTCTTATAAACCTCAAATTACACTGCAAGTGAAAACACGTGTCTTATAAAACTCAGATTATCTTCATAAACATAATATATCGAAATAAAACAAGTCTCATTGGAGAAAAAAACATTTCACTCAAACATAACAAGTCGAATGGATTAGGAAATGTGATGCAACACTTTTTATACATTCGATTTTCACCTGCGTAACACGGATTCAAACAAATTAACCACTGTTTTTTTTATGATTTCCTTATCTTCCGAAACAGCTTTCGCAAACTCCAGTTTCATTTTTTTTCTTCCAGCAGAACAAATAATAACTACTTGCAAACAGAGTCGATACAAGTTGGTTTCCTTCGCTATCAGGTCGGGTCTGCGACACAACCCTCTTAGCCGGAACGTGCCGGAGATAACACCTCAAATGTTTCAAGTTCATTTTTTTCCACTGCTAAACAGGAAAAGAAAAGATTCCGAAAAAGGCCGAAATAAAAAACAGCAGCAACTCGTTCCAGGAGAGCAGCACTATTTCTCTTGCCCGATTGACTGAATGAGAAGAAGGGATGGGGTAGAAGCGTTTGGGAGACGCGGAGTTCACGTGACTTCGCCGGTCACTGACCCCTGAGAACGCAAGCGCAACACTGACACATAAAATCGCTTCTCTGTGCTAGCAGTAACCAGCAATAACGGATGGAAAATAATGCCTGTGCAATCATCCATGTAATAAAACGGAGAGGGTTTTCCGCAAAATTTTGCGCCACTGCGACTGTTGGGAGCAGTGCTTGGTGCGCAAAATTTTCGACTGTTCCTCCTTGTTTACTGCTGATTGTAGTCGCGAAAATTTAAACTCCCATTAGAGCCCATCTCAAATTTTGCTGAGTGTCGCTCTCAAATGAAGCATTTGCAGTGAATAGAATTCAAGAAAAATGGCCTGAAATGTATATGCGTTTGTGCATGTTTTTTTTTACCAATTTTTTTGTATGATTTTATTCATTTTTTAAAAAAAATTTTGCAAATTTCTCATTATTTCATCCAATTACTATAATTTCGCCTAGCATTGAACCATGCTTATTATCTCAGATTTACTCTTTCGAATGCATAAATACATATATTATTTATTTTGAAACAGACAAACAAATAAGTGGTTAATTAAATTCATTATGATATTCACATCAAATAGGTTTGGTAAGCAATATTTGATAAAACAAATGAAACCGTATTTAAAAGGATAAAGGTAAATGAAATTTTCGAGAATAAATGTCTGCTGAAGAAGTTTCTAAATAAATTGTTTGTTTCCAAATTCTTAAATTGTTTTTCAAAGTGTAGCACAGTTTGACTCATTTCTGAATACTTTTTATTGAGTTAACGTGATTTAATAAAAGAAATAAGCTTCAATTTATAATTTTCTGTCTGTGAATAACTCAGAATATTTCCTGAGATGCGGAAGTAAATACAATACTTCTGAATAGAGGTTCCTAAATCATTAGTTGTGACCTTAAAAACTGCTTGCAGTAAATGCCTTTGGGTTTGAGTTCTGGCTCACTGTGGCAATAGAGCTAGATATACTACGCTAAGAGTTGCGGTATCTCGATTATTATGATGTTACTTTCTTTTACCTATTTGTTTTATCAACACTAGTCACAAAAATTTATCTAACTAAACCTAGTGTTGGCGTTCTGTTTTAAAATGTTTCAATAAAATTCACAATGGAACTCCATTCAACTTAATGCCTTTTGATTTATCATTTCTTAAAGCTCCATTTTCTTATTTATATATATATATCTCTTTTTGAAAAAAAATTTTTGGAACAAAAATAAGCTAATTTTTTTTCTTTCCAAGTTGAAAAGTGGCCTCAAATGGAAAATGATTTAGAAACCCTGTTATACTCGATGATAAAGTAGATAAAAAGTTTAGATATCACATTCTTCCAGTAGCATGTGATGCAGGCAACAGCATTAGTGGCTACCGTTTAATGAGTAGCTTACAGTATCCTACATATTCTCCGAAAAAGTGATGATAAATATCTAAGAAATTCTAATAGCATCAACATTCAGAATAGCATTTTTTTCCCATCTCTTGTTTTCGTTCACTGGCCAGCGGATCCGTTTTAAAAATTCTTTCCATGGGTTCAAAGTAACTATCGCAGAGGAGGTCATCGACCCAGAGAAGAGTTCTTCACTAATATGTTCTATATGCTTCCCAGAGTCGTAATATTCCGATAGACTCTTCTTTTCCGAAAGTCGAAATGAGATCTGTGCTCGCACATTGGTAAATATTTGTATTTCTGGTGCGTCGTGTAAAATCGGATAATTGGAGGAAGTTAGCATCAGGTTCGTTGACCTTTTCTGTTATTGCTAATGGTGTTTCGCGGCGCGTAAACAAGCCCTTCGGACCAAAACTGTTTGTGAAGGGGGAGACCTGGGAGTGCTGATAGGGGGTTGTTTGTAACGGGTCCCAGAGAAAATCCACCGGTTTTCTGAGTAACGGCGTAATAGGCCCCTCCCTCCTTTTAAAAATATTTTTCCTTGTCCGACACGCAGAGTGTATTGTTGTGATGAATAATATTGGATATCCTTTGAGTTGTTTGTCTTCGGTCTAAAAGGCAGAAATCAATCCTTTTACCGGTCTCCTGCTCGGAGGACGGATATGATAAACGGTTCTGAAAACCGTTCAGCCATACGCTGCTTTAGAAATCGTAAACACTGTTGTTTTCTTATTCCGAATGCCCATATAAAAATTTCCCCTGATATATTTTTTAATACAAAAAGGATTAAATTAAATAAATTGAAAACAAAAATAATGTATTAGTGAACTTTAAATTTAAAATTTAATGAATTCCATTGAATGTAAAAGGTTTTAACAGAACTAACGGCATTTGAATTATCATTGCGTGTTCTTTCAACATGTGATATCCACCATGAAAAGATGTAACTAATAAGAATTTTTTTTTCGAAACAACTGCATACCTTTATTAAATTATTGTGATATTAATAATTGCATTGTATTAATTAAGAAATTTATCGTCATCGTAATTTTTTAAAACTGCAGGTACTAGTTTTTTTTTATTATTTTTGTACTTGGAACAAAGGGTTATATATATATAATAATAACACCACACACACTTGGTTGAACATATTAGATCAGACATTATTCCGAGAAATATTTCATCCTTTCTTATATTACGCATTTACCTCTGATTTTACTATTTTTATTGCACATTTCTTCATGTCAATAACTTAAATATTCCAGTAGTTGTTTTATTTTTGAATTTGTATGGGAAAGTTTAGATAAACTAAAAAAGTATTCGAATTATTTTTCACTACTTTCAGAAACAACAATCAGATCCACGTATCTGTAGCTGATGAACTTGAGCCACCATAAACCACCCAAAGTAAAAAAGAACGATACATAAAACACCCAAGACACCCCATCTCGGTTGAAAAACGCGAATTCCTTTCAAAATTAGACCCTTAGTTTCGCTGGAAAGGTTGAACAGAGGGATAGGTATTATTCCTCCCCCCCTTCCTTGTAGGGTTTCCCCATGGGAGAGTCATAACCCCCCTCCCCGCTCGTAGACTTCGGATAAATAAACAAAACTCAGCCGCGCCTGAAAGGAACGTTCGTTGAAAAGCAGCATTAAAAAAAATCTGCTTTTAAAACTTCCGTTTCGAGAAAGTGAGTCTGCCTGCAACCAACGAACAGGCATAACTAATGCATAGTTATGTGCATGCGGAATACGGGGGTGCAGAACATTGACCCGAGCCTTTTTTGAAAAAGTGCACACAGGATAGATATAAAGGGGAGAGCGGTGCTCGATGCTTTTTCCGACAGAAACTTTACTTCCGCGTACAGATAGCGATGCTGTGGGTTAGGGTTTTTTTAGATGAATTTTAAAGTTGATTGCCCCAAACTATTTAATTAGAGAAAATAATTAGATTTTGTTGCAAAAAATGAGGTCGTCATAATTTTCGAGGAAGAAAAATTAGACTATTAAACTATCTGCTCGAAACTATTTCTTGCTCGATTTATTTATCAATTTTTCTGTTAGAACAGATATTCGAGAATTTTTTTCTTTCGCGTTTACTTTTTGGGCAAGAAATTTTTTTACTATCCTATAATTCGAAAATAAGCAAGAAATAAAGAGAAGATAGCTACTAATAAATAATAAAAAATTAATTTAATTTAATTTAATTTATTTCGAGTCGAGATGACTTAAAAATATTTTTGTTGACTAATCTGAAGAATCCCAGAAAAGTTGACTCTGCAAAAGATTTCGAAACCCCGCTTGGTGTCGTTATCCAGGATTTAAGAAGTCTTGATCAAGAGTATTTACCACTTCAATGTTTTTTTTCTGTTATAAATGTCCGATGTTTTTAATGCTAGATTTGTCGCGATTTTTAAAATACAGTCAGTCTTTTTTAAGCTATTACTTCTCTGGATTGTCATGTTGAATTTATGTCAGTACATGTAAGACTGCGATAATGACGACCATACTAATGTGATATACATCAGATGCGCTACGCCACTTTAATTTTAGAATTCATGGCCTATCTTGCAGAAGGAAAGAGGTCGTCGCAGGACAGTGTAAGGATAGGAGATAGTGAGGATAGTGAGATGCTAGATGACATGGCCAGTTATGTTTATCATGTGACCGTGATGTCCTGTGAATTATCTCGATTATATGTTTCATTGATAAACTGTCACTGCCGTTTTCCTCTGAAATTGAAGATTTCTTGGACTGTGTTCAAGATCGTCTTCAAATTTTTGCGAATGTTTAAAAAATCGACTAAAAAATCCTTAAATTTCAACGCCTTTTTCTTTTAAAGGGAAAGAATATTAATTTTATTTAGAAATAAAACAAGGAACCGGGAGCTGTTGCATTATGTATGACATTTAATTCTTTTCCCTTTGTTTTGTCGTATTTCTCCTATTGCTGATCCATTTTGCATCCGGAAGAGGAAAATAGTGGTGGCGCTGGTTCGTTTTTCGCGCAGGTAATGTTCTATGGAACCAAGAGTGCATAAAACGCGCCATATAGCCATTGATCGTTCAGTCGTTATTTCTTTTGCTTTTCATTTTCCTTGATATATTGGGCCATGCGTTAAATGTGCATGCGTTTTCCTTTATTTTTGCTGAATACTTGGTATTGCCGAAGAGATACATTTTTTTTCTTTCGGTATCATTTCGATTATTTAGTGCGCAACTCATACGCGCAATAGCTAACTGAGGAGTTTCGGAATTCTTTGGTTCACGAAATTTTTTTTGCAGTTTTAATCTATTCTATTTCATCATTTGTTTGTTGGTTGAAACAAAAGTTTTATGTGCTTGTACTTGAGAGCCTGCAGGAATAATATTTTAAGTCGGAAAAGAGCGAAGATTGGAAAAATCACAGAAAATTTCGAAGCAGCTCTTTATTATCCCACATATTTATGAACATGTAGGATAATAAATTTAAAATTAATAATCGTCAGGTCAAAAGCAGCACAATAAACAGATAAAAATAAGATATATAATTAAAACATTTCGCTACTACTTTGCTTATTTGCATTAGCAAATAAGTGTTCAAACTGAACGTGTCCTGATGAATATTTCACGTAATAATATAATTGTAATGCAGTTGCGCATGGTGTGCGTATTTTTTAAAAAAATTGCTAGCGAATTACGAATAACGAAATTTTTCTTTACTGTTTAAAATTGGCATAATTTATATCTATAAGCGCATATATTTTCACTTGAGAAAAAATAGATAAGAAATAACAAACTGCTAGATTCCAGTTTCTCTGACGCAATTTGCATGTTTTGCATTCGAAACGTTTTAGTTAAAAGCAATCGTTAAATATTTCACAGGTGTCTGCCTCTTAAGCAACCTACCATATAAAGGACTAAAAGAACTGAAATATAAGCAAGCTGCATCGCTAATTCCGTCTCTTCACGTCATTTGAGGTAAAGACTCTTGAAGCAATCCAAGGCCGAACGTCAAGCATTTGCGCATCTTTAATTAGTGACTAAATGAAAGGCGATTGGAACAAACAGAAATTTGACCGCCGAAAGTAGAAGTAAAATGTGTTGGTAAGAGACGAAAAACAAGAAGCTAAAAATAAAAGAGAGAAAGAGAAAGGAAATTGTTTAAACTTATATTGAAGTACCGCTGCACTGTGGTTTTCCTTCGTTACATATGCGTGCACAGACTATTTTGCCTTTGCTTTGTTCTTTTTTGACTTTGAATGATGTGCGCCGTTTGGAAGTTTGACATTTAGTTTCGTCATATTGTTTTGTTACAGCTTATGTGAATGAGAAATGAATGGACAATAGTAAAGCTTCTTTTATTAGAAGCTGGTTTTCGATTGCTGGATTTTATTACTTGCGAATAACCAATACGATTTTCCTACCGCTACACTCCAACATTGATAGGTAAAACGGCGACGGAATCGCAAAAGCAACCGAATCTCGATTCATACGAAATGCATGGTTTCGCCCCTCTTTGTTTAGTTTTGAGAAAAGTCAGCTTGCTATTGAAAAGTTCTAAGGAACGCTTCAGTCAGTAAACACTCAAACGAATGAATTATCTACGTATGCAGTATACCTAATTAGAAATTTGAATTATAATTCATCTTTAATTGGAAATACATATAATCTTTTTCTTAAAGTGAGTTATATACAGTCTGCTTCATTAAAAAGGCAACAGTTGAACCAATTTCAATTTATTCATCCTTATGTGATAATGCAGATTAATTTTAAATAGGTAAAGGAATCATATTTTAACGAATATCCATGACCAGAGTTGAAGAGTTTCGCGCGAAGTGGCCCGTCTAAGCATCCAGGTTACAAGTTAAAAAAAAGAAACGTCAACAATGCGCAGAGAGCTTAAATACTTGGAAGAAAGGGACTTACCCGAAAAAACTCCCAACTCTGGAAGTTAAAGTAGAAATGCTCTTCTTTAAGATTGAAGTAGAAGTAATTAAAAACGAAGAAGCGTTAAAAATAATTAATTTAATGAAGATTAAAAGTTAAATCATTGCATATATATGTATAAAAATCATTAGAATCAACTGTATTATTAAGCTCTAGTTGCAACAAAAAGACGCGCTATTCAATTAAAGAACTATGATTTTTACTTAGGAACTTTTCACGACAATTAAAAACTGTATGAAAATTATGACATCTGAGTTCTAGCCCATTAATTCTATTTTAGGCAGATGAACTGCCAATTTTTTTTGAAAAGGTACAATTAATTTTTACAATAAAAAATAAATGGATTAGCACACATATTGTCATAAAAAATACAAAAATACCGAAAAAGCTATTATGAAAATTATGAAATCTGAATTTTAGTCCATTCATGCTATTTCAGCCAGATGAACTGTAAATTTTTTTTTTGGAAATTTAAAATTAATTTTCACTGGTAAAAAGAAATGGATTAGCACACATATTGTCACCAAAAAAATACCGAAAAAGCTATTCCTCACTTTAAGTAACATTTGATTTGGTTCATAAATTGTACTGCTTAAATGTTGCATGTTAAGTGAGCTGCAATTTTTCAAAAAAAAAAAGCATGACATGATAATAAAACATTCATCACCGCACTCGTAAAAAGTGACACGATCTTCCTAACAAAGCCTTTCAGCCCTTAAAAAAGGGGATAAAATAAAAATGAAAAAATTTCAAGGTCAGCTGAAAAATCTGCTTAACATATGTAGCATGAAAAAAAGTTACGCAACTCCTAACCCCTTTTTACACCGATGCTCTGTTCTGAAGGGGGTAGTTAAAAAAGGGAGGAAATATAAGCCTTTTGGTTACTGTGTTAGACTTTTTTTTTACCGGCCCCCCCCCCCTTTACCGTGAGAACTCCTTTTTCATCATCCCTTTACAAATTAACCCTACCACCTGCTTGAAAGAGTTATAAATACAGAGAGTTGCGTGAATATTTTTTTAAAGATGGGTTAGTAGTGCTCCTGTGGCATGCCTCATCTTAGTTTTGGAGGATAAAGAATGGGGTGCTCTTAAGTTAAAAAATTAATCGAATCCTTTTCAGCAACTTTTTCTCAAGGGCTTTTGCTGAAGAATTTTCTAAAGATAAGAAAAATGTTTTTTAAGAAGGATAATAAGATGCGCAAGCGTAGTAGTTAGTTAGCAGCACCTGTGTTGGAAGTGTGTTGCTTTGAAGTGGATTTTGTTGGGGGGGGGGGGGGGGATAGACACAAGGAACGTATTAAAGAGTTTTTTAAAAAGTTTCTTTTTGTGTTTGGCAGTCTGGTTTGTCGTCCTTTTTTTTCATGAAAGGTTTCAGATGTACATAATTCGGAGCATTAAATAAGGTTGTTAAACTTTGTGGGTAGGAATTTGGATCCAAAAAAGTTCATTGAATTACTTTTTTATAATCATATTTGAGGTTTCATTTCATTTTTAATCTGATCATCGCACTTAAAAATTGTTTTTGCTCACTTTCTGTAAATGTAGTTTGCCTGCGAACATCCTCACGTGTAAAAGAAATTAGGTTTACAGGATGAGGACTTTAATTAAAATTATCGTTAAATGTTACGAGTTTAATGGCTTCCTATCACGATAATTTAAAGAATGGCCAACGGGAAAATGCATATGAATGGCCGACAACATTCCTTCATTATTTTTAGTCTTTTAAATGGACTGCTTTCGTTCTTTTTTTCCCAGTCTCATCGAATGGCCAACATTCGAATCGAATGAATGAAATTGTCTCGCGCGTTCTTGAGGATTGATTTGTAAATACGGAAATCGTTTGCCAGAACAAAAGCAATTCATTTAATGCATGCCAAACCAAACCATAATATAGGCATCATTTTTCGTTCTTTTGCATTCTCATTTAAGTGTGGGGCTGAGAGAGGCAAATCACCTCGGGATCTGTGTCGTCCTTGTGACCCAAACACGTGGAGGACCGACTTGGGTTGCCTATTTTTTGCATCTCTAGACATCTTCTATCAAATCTGAATCGATGAGCTACTGGCCGAAAGATGCTGCATGCTCTATTATCGTGGAAGCGGATGTGTGCGGATTTGCTCTTCTTTGCTCGTCTGCATATTCAGCGGCTCAGAAGAGTCGGTTAGAGGGTACAAAGAAGAAATAAAAGTGCCTGTTTGACAGTAACCAGTTGTGAGATCTTTGTTTGGGTAGTATTCCGAGAAGTTGCTTAGTCGAGCAGTTTATGTCAGAATCGTAAAATAGTTTTATAGTTTGCCTTTTTCGGGTTAACGATTTTGCTAAATGTTACAATTTAACAGGAGAAAAAATGAGTACTGAAAGACAATGGCTATCTAATCTGTCATGTCTTCAGTCCTACTTTTTAGCTTTGTTTTAAAATTAATTGATGTAATATGTTTCAGTAATTACTTGCACAGAAATAAACCTTTCTGGGGAAAGCGTTGAATAGTCACTGGGCGCAGTTAGGCAGATCTGAATGAACTACAATTTTACGGATTTTGAGTTTATTATTGCAAACTGCACATGAGTGTGTGTAGTTTATTAAACAAAATTGAACTATATTTAATCCGTTGCACAACAGGTACACATACTGCAACATTTAATTTTGTAATAATTCGTATTAGAATTTTTTCCTTGTAATTGTTTACGAACTACACTCAATTTTAAGCCAGCTTTTAGTTGTTAAAGTATGACGATTTGTTTAGATCAACAATGCATTGTTGATTTTAATAGTTCATAACGTTAATTGGATGGAAAAAAAAATCAAAGAAAGATTTTTTTGAGAACAACTGAATCAAGCAAAATTAACTGCAACAGCAATTAAATTTCTATTAGCAGCCAAAATTCCCAAGATGAAATAAGTTTTCTTTGCTGTAAGTTCTTTTCATTTAAGTATTAATGCGGGTGAATATTATATTAATCGATACAAAATATCTTGTGATACAAAATAGATGGATTTAGATTCAACTTACAGGTGAACAAAAATAGTATCTTCCGTTAAGGGCATCTCAGAATTAGCCAAAAATAAAGTTTAACTATCTTTATAAATTGATATATAAATTACTAGATAATTTTTATATTATTCAACACACCACAATATATGAAAAAAAAAATATCAAACATTCCCCCTCCATCGGAAACCCGAGCCCAACTATTGCTTTTCGCACGCTCCATTAGATGGCGCTGATCGTATCGAGACAGGTTGCGAGTGGAGCGTGGCTAGATAAAGCTAAGCCAAGCCCTATCAGTCATTGAACTTGACTGAGCCAACCAATTTCTCGCCTTCGCTCCTCGTTCATATGCAGAGAGAGCAGCCCGCTGTCGAGACGGACCATTTGAGCAGCCGCGGTGTTCCCAGTTGTCACAGGCCGCGTGCTTCCTAGCATCAGCATTTGTGGAGGAGCAATTTTCTCGACATCGGGGGAATCAGCTTGTTGTGTGTGAATTTCATTCAGCACCACTCGATTCATTTAGCATCCAGTTAACTAACTCTTGTGACTATGTTACCGCTCAGCTATGGGTTGGAAGTCATACACTTCTTGGAGCATCCACACCACAACAGACCGACGATACGGTCCCAAGACTCTCCCAAGAGGTAAGACCCTGTCTTTTTTTCAGTCGTGCTATTATTATTTCGTAGCAGTGACGCAATCGTGTCTCGTCGCTGAATTTTTCATGCTAGGGAGGATTTGCTGTGGGAAGAAAGGGGGTAGTGGATCTCTGTCGTGGTCAGATACTGATCGAATTAGTCTTAATTTAGTGGGTGTGTTGGAAGGTTTTAGGACTATGAAGAGAGATTTCGTTCTGTAGTAAAATTACTTCGTCGCCATCGTGTGTGACAGTGTGAACCTACTAATTTATTTAAATACTGGAATTATATACTTGCATGAATTTTTAAGATTTTCAAAATGATCGATGCAAACAAGAGCTATGTTATTTAATTTCTTATATTTTCTTTTATGATTTTTATGCCCAATTTATTTCTTATATTGTTAGTTTGTATAGCGAAACTATTTTTGAATCATAAATCTGCAGTGATGAACGCCGTTGTTAATTAGGGTGATGTATAATTTTACGTAAAAAAATTACGAAAGCAGAAATATTTGTTATTGTTATCTATTCCTCTTGAGACAAACCTGTTTTATAGCTATTTTAATTTTCACTTAAAACTTATTTTGAACTCTATTACTAACTCGTGAATGGGTATTTTGAGCTCTAGCCATCCACAGTAGCAATTTATAAATGTATTAGTTCTGGACAAAATAAATTGATGAATATGACTGCATAAAAGTGTTTTTCTTCTTTCTGTAAGTCAAAACTACATCGACATTTTTCACTGTATTCCTAAGTAATAGTGTCGTCTTCGTGAAAAATGTGCTAACATTTATGAATTGGTGGCATTTAAAAATTGATAAAAAATTTTTCACGCCCTCTAACTTTTTCCCGTGCTAGAGGGTGATGGAATGGGAGCTTAAAGTGTAGCGCGTTTGTTGCAGTGCAACGTTATGCAATTGATATCCTCCTCACATGTATCCGAAAATTGCGCCAAAAGTGAGGGACAAAGAATAACTGTGTGTTCTATTTGAAGATGGTTATCATGGAAACCAAGGTCGCGTCTGATATCCAGGGGAGGCGTGAGGCAGGGAGGTAGCTGCAAGCCTTACATGCATGAATTGAATTCAGTGGCGTAAAATCCACCCATTTCTTTGTCAAATTTATCGACTATTCATTATATTAATAGGATATTTTAAGTGTCCACTTTTTATAGAATATTTAAGTGAACATCAAGCATTTTATTGAAAAGCACAATTTTATGCATACTGATTTCATTCTCTTTTTCGTTCATTTTGTATAGCAAGCTGTGCAGTCATCTGCAACTTTTCTTTTCGTTGGTTTGAGCCGCTTTATATGTTGTTGGCATTTTAGCGTAGTTATATAACTATTTACCTACTAATAATATGCTGTTTTCAGATTTTAATATCAACTTTCAATTAATCAATTTAATTACGAATTAGTATTCGGCGCATTAATCTTAAATTTAAGGTGAGATTCTTTAAAAATAATTATTTTGATTTTCATATCAAATCCCAAATATGCAGTTGGTACCAAATGAGTAATTTGAGCTAGTTCCTCATTTTGGATTTGGCAGATTTGCTCATTAGAGGCCGCATTTTGATATTACCAAATGAGTGATTTGAGCTAATTCCTCATTTCGGATTTGGCAGATTTGCTCATTATAGACCGCATTTTGATATTACCAAATGAGTAATTTGAACTAATTCCTCATTTTGGATTTGGCAGATTTGCTCATTAGAGGCCGCATTTTGATATCTTCACAACGTAGAAAATGCTATAAAGTATTTTTTATGTATAAAGTTTTTAAAAACTGAAATATTTTTAAATTGCCATGTTTTTAAAGGGCGATTAAATTTTTTTTTCTAAATTGTACTCTTAGCTGTAAGTACAATTTAAAAGAAAGGTGAAGTTAGTATGAGAAAAGGAAAGTTGGATTTTTAGTTCAGTCATATCCATTTTATTGCTATCGAAAAAAGCCTGATCATGTCGAACAAATATATTTTTTGCCTCGAAACAAGTTTCTCGAATAGAACCTGTTTGATTTTATTTATTAATTTACACCCAATGAAAAGTTTTTATGTTTTCATTTCCTTCTATTTAATTCCCTCCTCCAGGCGAAGATTAAACAAAATTTCTCCGAAAAGCGCAAAGATTAAAACTTACACCCCCAGCGCAGACACCCGCCAACCAGATAGAGTCATGTGATAATAGTTACTTAATAGTTTTCTTGAAGTACAATGTTTATAAATTCAGATACCGAGGCTGAACAGAAAGACCATTTATCAAAGGAATTCACGTCGCTCTGCTTCCGCTCAGGAAGGCTGCTGCCTCGTTTATTTTCAATTAATCGTGTGTTGTTTCGCTTTTTTTCCTGCTTTTGCATCAGCAGACTCCCTGGAAAGTGTATTTTTAAAGCATTTTCTTTTCCCTTGTTTCTCGTTGCCCTTCTTATTTAGCTCTGAGGTTAATGATGTTATCAGGGATAAGGTTAAAGGTTCGTGCTAATATGTCATGATCGTCTCCAAAAAAGAGTTGAAGCCACCGATAATTTATAAATAGTTTTCAAACTGAATAAATTATTGGGAGACAGGATTGAAATTTGCTTGTGCTTTAAAATTTTGTGAGGCTGTGCGCATTTTCTATGTTCTTTTGAAGAGAATAACCTAAGGTTTGTCCATTTAGGTTGCGTTCTTTTACGAAACACGAGAGATCTTTCTGTTATTTTATGTGATGAAAGACAGTTAAATAAATAAATTAATTAAAGTATCAAATTTATTAAAAGATAATTTTCTCTGTTTATTGGAGAGTTCCTTCGAAAGAGAGGAGTTATAAATTTAAAATAAAGATCTGACTTTTTTTTTTGAAAGCATCGTGTCGTGGTAATATTAATAAATATTCCTATAATCAAGAAAGTAATATAATTTTCAATAAATTAGTTTGTTAGGAAATTGTAGGATCCTATAAACAGTGTTATAAAAATTTTCCTCTTTTTTTTTTAACCTTGTTTTGTTCTGGGCAATTCGAACGCGCATATTGCCTTTAGAAATCGAACATCTATTGTAAACGCAGTTGATATTAGAAAAATGCTATTACATATTTAATTTAATGAATTTCCACTATTTATTATTAATATTATTTTCACACTCTTATAGGCACTTTAAATTATACCGCATATTTCCAAGGGATCACTGTCTTCTGATCCATATAAAAGTAATTTTAAACAAGATAAAAACGGGCATCGGTTTTTCACCGAGAAAGCACTAAATGAAAAAGAAAAGACTCGTTCGCAATGCAAAGCTAATTGGTTTTTACCATTATTCTATCTTGTAATAAAAAACATAGAAAGTAACATTAATTTTTTTCCCTATTCCAAGTTAGAAGAAAGTAATGAATCTCACAAAGTGGTACGAAGTAAAACATTTTTCCATACTCGGAATACTTACCGAATAAAGAAAAGTATCAATAACAATAATGAAAAAAAAGGGTTAGTTTTATTTTACGATTTCTGAAGAAAGAAACAAGTATTTCAAGGTCACGTGCTTTTAAGAGCCCCTCCCCTCCTTTCCACGCCTACCTGGATCGCATTCATCCAATCAGCCTTCATGACATTTACGGATGACATCATCTACTTTTTATTCGCTTCGTTCCATCTCTTTCTGTGGAAACGAGAGAAGGTGAGGGCACGTGTGCTTGCTTGCAGGAGAGAAAACGAAAAGACGTTAGCATAAAAGCGGCGGGGGGAGAAAGAGAGAGAAGAAATCTAACCTTGAAAAACTCAACTCGGTTACTGGAGGTAGAAAAGGATTAGGTTCGCTGAGGGAATGGGTTTCTCTCCTGTCCCTTGCGATGAGAAGAGCGGTTTTTCCACTTAAGAAATTTAGTTCTTTTATGAGATCATATTTCTTAAAACTATGTGGACCTGGCAGAAAAGAAGACTAAAAATGTGCCTTAACAATCTAATGCAGGGATTCTTATAAACCTTTTCCAGTTGCGGCTACTTTTTCGGTGGAAAAAAAAAATCTTTCGCGACCCCAAAGGTTTGAAATAAAACGGAGAAAATAAAGCATTAACTACAAGAAAATTGAATTAAAATAAATTATTTAAAAAAAATTGACGAAATCTTTAAAGTTAAGGTGGGTTTCTTAACTGTTTTTGTTAACATATGTTAAAGACTGTGAAAGAAAGTTCTGGGATAGTTTTTGTCATCCCGAAATTTTTATCAGCAACCCCACTCCACATCCGGAACTATAATTTAAAGAGCTCTAAACTAATTCTTGTCCTGGTTCCTAAATGATTCTCAAATTCATTTGCTATACATATATGTATATATTGACGACTTTCCTTCTAATGATAATCGCATTTCAGGAAAAATCAGCTTATTAGGAGGCTTGATTTCCCGCATGACATTAATTTAATTTCGGTTAAAGGATTCTTTTTAAATAAGTATTGCAGATTTGTTGCGAAATATTAAAAAAAAAGCCTTACAGCAAGAAGTTGTATGTAAATTTAAAAAATCCGAATTCTTAAAATATTTTCATATAATATGCCCAATTGTCACTTAGGAAAGAATTAATGAAATCATGTATCCTTTCTGTAGATTGAAGGTATTAAGATTACATTACGAAAAACAAAGGCTCGTGCGTATCGTAATATTTCTTGTTGGTGAAGTTTCGGAATCAACGATGACAGAATGTAGAACATGAAGCTTAAGAAAATTATCCATCGTGGGAGAATTACTTCTAGTAGGGCCATTTTTATTCTTAAGTTTTAATTGCATCCCTAAAATTGTATTGCAATCTCTAGGACAGTAGTGTTGAAGTTAAATAATTTTAATAGCAGATATAATTTACAACTAACATATTTTCGAGTTCTCCATTTTGTAAGACAATACAATTCGAAAACTTTCTGTAAAAGGCAGTCGGACACACATTGTGGATTACACATATCTCTAATCATTAAATTTCTACATTACTCGTATTTAATCGTCTGCAAATCGCAACAACAAACACGTTTCAATAGCCATTTTTATTCTTACATTTATGAAATCAACCGTAATATTTATATTTCAAATATTCTCAATCAACCTGGAAAGGTTATCTCCTGTTTATATCAACTCAAGCTGTTTTTGCTGGTTACTTCTACATTTTATGTGACGTAGTAGTATGAACAATTTTTATGTTTAGTTCCTAAAAATAGAACGCAATAAATTTAATGATTTTCGAGGAGACTGCTCTTCGCCAAAGAAAAGTCATTTTATTAAACGGTTATGTTTGTCTTGGCTTTAATGCTATGCCAATGCTCTGAATGTGTGCTGTTTTTTGATTATGTCAAAAACCTTGTCTTTCAAGGTCTGGCCTGCTCATCGTAAGGAAAACATGCATATCCTGTGTCATGGCTTTGTTTATTTATTAATCTTCCTTTTGGTTTTTTTCGTATTTAGAGGTATGTTTAATACGTCAAGGTCCACTGTCATTTATTGCATTGAATTTTTTTTTCACTTCTAACCTCGCAACCTTCACGCATTCTATGAAGAAGCCCATTATAAATAGCGTGATGTTTACAGTTTTCTTTTAGCTTTGGTTTATTCTTCCTTGCTTGAAGATTTTTTTGACAAAACAAAGCAAAAAATGATTGTCAGTTCCGAAATATGGTGATATAATTGATATGCAAAACAACAGCTGTCAAAGCATATCCCGAAGCTGTTTGGCATATAGGAAATTTCAATAAAATTAAACGCTTCTGTTGAAAGGTAAAATTAGTTTATTAGCCATATTGCTATGATGAAGGATAATGATATTAAATATTCCATAATAGTTTCCTAATTTTGCTAATTTTTATTCAATTATTTTTCAAGTCATTTTTTTTTGTTTGTTTGTCTTGAATTTACTCATACTGTGAGAATAGTAACATGCTCTGCTGTGACTTGTTGTATTTAAGTTTTTAAACAGGCTGATCGGTTTAAAAATTTATGATTGAACTAGCTGACACGCATGTGGTAAAGCAATCACCCAAAAGACTTGAACCTTTTCCCCAACTGATTCATCATTTAACCTTTTTCCGACTGATTTATCATTTATCACATCTGTGATTTCCAAGGTCGTATTGGATGTATGGCCTTGGCTGCTTACCCTTTTTTTTAAACCCCTTACACCCATATGCTGTCACTCCCCTTATAACCCCCTCCCCCTTCCTGCATGAATTATAGGAAAATTTTATTTGTTCATCCTTTTCAGACTAAAGAAAAATGCCAAGTTATTCTTACGTCCCAGACAGAAATCAATAACAAATAACAACAGAAATGGAAGAAATCAGGGGTTGAGAAGAGTTGTTCTTTACTCACCGATACCCTGTACCTGTTTTTTCCCGTTACCTCCTCTGGAGGGGCTCAACCTTAGCAAAAAACAACGCGGGCGTTACCCTTAGTTTTCTGGGTGTGGAGCGCCCCCTATTCAACCTCCTGCATCTGTCGCGGGGGGAGGGAACCCCTGTGCACCCTTTTTTTTTCCTCCTCTGCTCTTCTGCCTAACCCAACTTGGAACCTCGCTTAACTGCTCCCGCACCATGATCTCCCAATTCGAAAAACGCATTCACTTTCTAGATATCTGTATAACATCTGGAGAGAGGTACAGACACCAAGAGCTGTTCGGTACTTGGCGTTTTTTCCCATGGAGGTCCTTCCACTTTATCCCTTTTTGTCCTGTTTCTACCAATTTTTACAACCTCCCCCTTTTGCCTTCTATTTTGCATATTCCCTGAGAACTGCAAAAAGGGCCTAGAAGGGGTAGGATGAAAAAAGTAATAAAAAAACCCTCAGAAGATATCTTGTAAAGGGCCAGAAAGGTCTGGGGCCCACAGGGAGGGTGGGGCACTGAGAGGGTTTCTATGTTTTCACCATGGAAGTTCTTGGGTGGTAGGATGCAGGAGGGACAGACATTGACCATGTAACATCTAAGTGGGATTTTCCATCATTTAAATATTAGATTGAAAATGCTGGGATTTTGATTAACCAACAATAAACAAATATGGATACATGTCTTTTCCTCATTCTGTTTCATACGAATTCGCTTTTTTAATTCGTAATAAATTTGCTTAATAGCATATAGCAGCGAAACCATTCATCATCACGCGTTACTCTTAGTTTTACTGGGTAAATGCATTTTAGACGCTTCTGTAATGTGTAAGAAGTGGAAGCAAAATTTTGATGTTCAAAGATCTGTCATACTGAGTGAGTGAACATATCTACTCTGATCTCCTGTACCTTTATTGGTGAATGGATCCGTTTTCCAGGAAGGACATGTGCACTTTCGATTATAAATAGAAACTTGTGGCCCGAAACAGGAAATCTAAAATTATGTAGCATTTACGTGTTTTCCCCAAACAAACAAGCGTTGTTGATGCCCTAATCTTAGGTTGCTGAAGGTCAGCCCTGCAGAAATGATATATGTGTTTAATTTTCATTGACCAAAAAAATGGGAAGACCAAAACCCGTGCTTTTGTCAGGAATACATCTGAGAACCGACACGTGTCTTGAAAGTGCGATGCGAAAAAGTAAATTGGATGTTGATTGTTTACACTTTTCTTTTTCACCAAGGTTAAACTGTTGTGGGTTCCAAGGACGGACCTGTCGAGCTCTCAATGCCATGAGAAATCCACGCGTGTGCACGGCCAATAGTAAAATTCCAACCCGTGGATGTGTTCTTAGTAAAACACTACTTTTTACCTTGAAATCACTGGAACACATTGCATCTTCGCATGTGAACTGATTTTGTTTGACAATCTTCGCATTGGTGGACAGTTTTTGGTGAAGGTCACGATGATTTTTCTTATCTTAAATTCTAAGAAAGGTTGTTCCAGATTGAGATCCATTTTTTTTTTTTTTTTTACACCTAGAGGTGATGAAGTTGCAGTTAACTGAGTAAGTTCCCCAGTTTGTGCTATGAAAGAGCCCAGTGGGTGCTTACACGATAATTCATGCAAAATAAAGTTTTTAAAATTTCAGTTTACATCAATGGTTGCATTAAATTATTGAATAATAAATATTATTTACATTTCTAAAACATTTCACATGTTTTGAAACAAACTTCCAAACTTATATATCTTAATAGCTTGGCCTATCTTGCCTTCATGTTTCAAGTTGGCTTATTTTTTATATCATCCTGTAAGCACAAGTAAATGCACTTCCTCCAAACAAACGTATAACTCAGTGATGGGAAGTTAGGGGAATACCTAATAATATTTCAGTGCCGATTTACTATCGTTTTAGGATGATATAAGTTTTCTTTCTGCCGATATTTCTGTGGACGTTTGATCCAGTATTTTCGAATAGTTGAAACGAATTTTTCGAATTACAGGAACTCTTAAGTTACCTTCTCGAACAGCGCCCAGAACCTGGGGCCTGACGGGGCGCTTTTGGAGGCCATCCTTTTGGTTGACACACTTACGGGAAATAATTTTTCCAATCCTTCCTAGTTCATGGTCGGTTAACGTGCGTGTAGCAATATCGTAGTGTAAAGGGTACTCGAGCCCCATGGTGACTAGGGGCCATACTGGGAGTTCATTTTTTTATATCTCAAGGTCGCCCTTTATGGGTCCTTGACACATGCTAGCGTGCTCTTTGTACTTCATTATTCATGGCTACTAGAGGTGCATTGTTGAAAAGCTCCAATTAGGTGACACATATTAAAAGAGGGAAAAAATCTTTTGGAAATGTTTATTACAGTGAATATCGCCAGTTCTTTTGTTTGCGCCAGACAAAATGACCAGTGTTGTTAGCTGTCTTCCGAATTTAAACTTCTTGATTTTTGATTTTGGCAGTGATTCATACTTCTTTTTACAACAGTAACTCGTGAACGACATTCTGAAAAGTAGATGATACTTGCCACTGACAGATTTTCTTATTTTATTTTTGCATCTCAATAAAATGTATTGAGTTCAACATTAATGAAAACGTTATTACCTGTTTATTGTTATGTGATTAAAGATAACCAAAATTAATTTTGTTTTAAAGAAAAGGTGTCTTCGTAGTAATTAATTCTTAAAATATAAAACAAAAAGAACCTGAGATTACAAATGATGTATATTGTTTTTAAAGGATTCATATCATCTTTTTATCATTCAAAGTGTTGCTTGAAAATAAATATTAATTGATTTATCAATATCTTTTATAAATATTATCATTTCACTTTTAAAAAGGATATATAATAATTTCCATCATATATATATAGATATAATTTTCATATAATAATTTTTCAAATTTTTCCTAAAAGTAATAGAAGAATTTGTTATAAATTTTTTCCTTCCTTCAATTTCTGCCTAGAATTTGTGACATTACATATGAATTGACCATGGATGAAAATGCATGTTATAATAAATTAAGGGCGCTTTTGCGTAACATTCGTTACTTCTTCTAAATTTTCTCAAAACTTGGGGAAAAGCTGACAAAGCCCACATTTCAGTGAAGGAAACAGGCCTGGATGAAGTGTCGACTTGCCTTCCAGAAGACAGCCATCATGTCGCTAGGTGAAGCTGGTAATTCCAGCTCAGAAGCTCGACGACCCACTTGCGTTTCTGGGGCATCAAGGTGTCGTGGTGAAAGTGAACACTTCCACATTTCCTTTTCCCCAACTTCCGACCATGGCGCCTTTAAAAAATCTCTCATCTATCCCCCTCCCTGCTTCAATGTTCTTTTAAGTGTGTGACGTCACCCTGTGTCTTCGGATATCCGTTCGATATTGAAGAGCACACGAAAAGTGTATCTTCTTGGATCAAATAGTTTGTAAAATTGGTGACCTAGTTGGAGGCTACACCTCTTTCCTGTTCCACTCACTTCCATCACCTTTTTAGAAAGGGAAAACACAATTTTCCTTTTTCTGTGCCATTATGTATGAGGTCCATATAGAGTTCACTTTCGAAAATCGCTTGAATCGGACGCACCTCTTCCCCAGGTGGTTAGCCGAACTTCACTTTTAGGATATCCGTTCGAATTTCAAGAGCAGTGAAATTTCGTGTTTGGTGAATTTGGCCGCAGATACGATTGGCCTCAATGATTTCTTGAGGCGGTCGATCACCATATTGAGATGAAGAGGAAAACAATCGGATATCCGTTCAAGATTTTTAAGGGGGAGGGGAAGGGCAGTCTTCATACAAGAACTTTTACTAGATCAACAGTATTGTCCTAGATTGTTTAGAGGCGCGGTTTTAAATAAAAGTTCACTTTCGATATATTTTTTTGCCGGGAGAGGTATGTCTATTAAGGGACCAGGTGCTAAGAGAAATTCACTTTTAGGATATCCGTTATACTTAGAATAAATTGACTGATAGTGAAATTTAAACGTTGTATTGACTGAATAGCAAACATTGTTCAAAGCCGTGGTGTCCTAAAATTTACTTTTACTTTGAACTAGTCTGTCGAATGTTTTGGGTCAGCATATAGAATAGCAACGGACAACAGGATATCCGCCTGCTGCTTTTAAAAGAGAAAGGTATACTTTTTCTGAAACTTCAGAAATTTAATCCATTAGGGGGCCAGGTGCTCGCAAAGATTCACTTTTAGGATATCCGTTCGACTTCGAATAAGTTGACTGATAGTGAAATTTAAACAGTGTGCTGATTTAAATACCAAACATTGTCCTAGGCCCAGTCATGAAGCAGATTTTTATTTGAACGAGTATGTTTTGGGTCAGCATATTGAGATTATAACGGGCAACAGGATATCCGCTCGTTTCTTTTAAAAGCGAAAGCCTACTTTTCCTTAAACTTCAAAAATTTATGCCTGCTAAATAACCAGGTGCTTAAAGAAATTCACTTTTAGGGCATCCTTTATACTTCGAATAAATTTTTTTTTTGTCAGTGTATTTTAAACATTTGTTTACTGAATAGCTATTGTTCAAAGCCATGCCCTGAAGCAGATTTCTCTGATCCAGTATGTCATGTTTTGGGTCAGCATATTGAGATAGCAACGGTCAACAGGATTTCCGCTTACTACTTTTAAAAGAGAAAGCTGTACTTTTCCTTTAACTTTCACACATTGATCTAGATTTTTGGTAATTTCTTTTATGCTTCAAGAGAATCTCATTCTTGAAAGATTTTAAAAGAAATGCTCCAGCTTTGCAGAAGTTCCAGGTGTAAACCAGTTGCCGTCAGAGTTTTAAAAGGCCTTAAATGCTGTGAAATTTAAACTCTTGTCACCTGGAGTACCATTCGTTACATCTTGCAGCTTTAGTTCTGAATAAGCTGTATGGCTAACTGCTTCGGTATAAATGAGTGCTTGCATCTCTGAAAAGAAAGGAAACAATTGCATATCCGTTTACATCTTTTTTCATAAAAAAAAAGGCATGGAAGGGTTTTCTTTTTGAAACACTTTTTCTGAATAAACAACATTGGCCTACTTTTGGCATTTTTGAACAATGGGAGTACTTTTTTCTGAAAAATGAAGAATAAAAGACTTCCCTACTCTTGATTATTGGTGACAAAATTACTACTCACTGAAGGTATGGAGGAAAAAAAATTAGTTTCACTTTTCTGTATTCTATCATTGTCCTTTTTTCAGGTGTTCATTCCCAACTGGAGAACCAGCTTTGTGGCCACCTCTTTTAAAAGAAGCTTTTCACTCGGATATCCGTTCTTTATTGCATAGCTTTTGTTTGCTTATAAGAAATGGTGTAAATAAATTCTAGTCTTTACAAATATGTCAGCTTATTTCCCCCTCCCCTTCAAGATTTCTACGTAAACATAACATCAGGCAATAAAATATAGGTAGCCTAAATAAAATGGACAATAGTTTGTTACCGCTTCAAATTTTTTCAGAGGTTGATTCTTAGTGCACTTATTTACTTCAAAACTTAACCTAGATTTTTATAAAATCTTTAAGAGTATATATATATTTTTTTGGTCATTGATTGTTAATAGCAGGTTTGAACTTTCCACTCATTTGTTCGCCCTTTCTAGAAGTGTTCTTTGCAATGACGGTAATCTTTTATAGTTATGATAAATTTTTCCTACATAACCGTTACGAAGTTCTTTTTTGTGATAGTGTTGACCACCCTTTCAGGAAGTTGAGTGTTGTTAGCTGACCTAATTCGATGAAATATGTACACATTTAGTCCATCACAGCATTGTACTGGCTCGCTGTGTGATTCATTTTTATATATAGGAAGTTTATGATGTACTTATTAAATTTATCCTATTTTGAAATTGGAGATTTTTCCTGTTCCCCTTTTTTGTGTAAGATTTTACGTGAGATCATCTGCGGATGACCTCTTGACTTATAAAGTAAAATATATAAACGATATTGTTACTAGAAAAAGTCCCAACCTATAAAAACGTTTTGCGTTAAAAATAACCTGTATTAAAAAGTTGACTGTTGTATGCATGCATGTGTTAGGTATTTAGATTCACTAAATAAATTAAAGTTGTTTAGATCCATAATAAAATTAAATGCGAAGTAATTAAATCTGTGGGATGTATAGTAACCCGTCCTACGATACAGCATTCTGTTAACACAATTCGCATATGACATGGCGTATAAATTACAACACCAGAGCATTCTGACGATACCGTTTTCACATAGCACACGCTAACAAACTTGGGACTTTATTCATTTTGCATGAATTTTCACGTCACATCCATTTATTTTTCCGTCATTTGATTTTTGTAGGGTATTTATTTCATTGACTCGTTGTCGATACTGTACGGAATGAATTAACCACGTTAAGTGTTATGTAGAAATTTTATCCTTATAATATGATATGCTGGGATATTAAGGTCGTTTGCTTCTGGCCAACATGAATAATCGTATTGTTACGTATAAGATAATTATTTTATTAAAATAATAATTTTATTCATAAACTATCCATTATGAACCCGTATTCATTCAGAAAGCCCTTTCCTCCCAATCTGCTTCTAACGGTATCCATCATTATTCAGTGTCGGCATTTGCAGTTCGTGTAATTACATCTGCGACCTTCATTTTTTTCTCGCTACAGCTGTAAGGGTTAAATGCATCCCTGCGAAAGTAGGCTCGTGGGTATCCCTCCTCCCTGCTTCATAAGTTATCGACATAGCCTTGAAAGAGAAAAAAGAACCATTCTTTCTTGGCTTACAGGCCTCTTACCTGAGTCCAAGGGTTATAACTTTGTGGTAAGAATCTACCGAGACAGATAGAGGATCGCCCATGGCACTTTCTGGTAGCAAGAAGGGATTATACAGGCAGGGTCGGATTTAGCCTTTGAAACGGCTCCGTGCAAAAATCCAGGAAAAAACAACAACAGGGTAAATCAGTAATTGAGACAAATACTTATAATAACTTTTCCACTTAAAATACTTAATTTAAAAAAACAGTTTACAGGAGTATAATTCAGGCGATTTTTTTTTGCGAACTTTTAGTTCAGAGAATTATCTAATTAATTCAGAAACATCTAAACTGCTACTCTGTTCATACTCAATTCCTAATACAGCATGGTCTGACAATCTTGTTTGAGATGTTGCTGTTCGAAAATAGTTCTTGATTATTTTTAGTTTGGAAAAACTACGTTCCCCGGATGCAACACTTATAGAAAGAATTAGTAAAATTCTTAGAGCAATGCTCAAGTTTAAAGCAAAATTCACATAGACATTGCCTTTTATATATATATAGATTACTGGAGTAGTGCCTTGAAAGTTTTGTGCTCATTAGTACATAAAATTAGATTGTTTTATTGTTTTTCAGAATTTTTTCTAATAATTCCAGAAACTCCGTTGCGATTTTTTTTTCTCACTTTGTTTTGACAATTTTGCACCCTTAGATTTTTTTACTCCGTGCCGGGGCACGGACTAACAGAGTGTTCGTCCGGCCCTGATGCAAGTCTTGATAATAATTCTTTCTTCCCCCCTCTTTATTACTAACCTAAAACTAGACGATATCGGTTATTAAAAGTGCCTTTCTAGATTATGTGTGCCGAAGGCCTGCCAATTACTGCCTCCATGTGAACTGTTTGTCACGAGGACTGAAAATTGATTTTTATCGGAATATCTTCTTCTTTTTTGTCTCACGTGTCTTGTTAGACGGATACTTTTTGAGAAAGTTTGGTCATTTTGTTTCAGAGTAAGTGTTCTGCAGGTAGAGCCGCACGTTTTCTTCGTTAAGTGGTGTTATAAACATGTCCTAACTGAGATATGTTACATTGAACTTGTTCCTGACGAAGCTTGTTGATGCAGTTTAGTTTTAAAAAGCCAACGACTGTTGTTGGAATAATAGAATCTGAGATTAAAGTTCGAACTTTCCAGAATTGCAAAACAAGTTTTAATGGTCACACGAGGTTAAGCACGGATCGATAATGGCTCCTTGTGATTGTGAGAAAGGACATTTGAGCAAACGTTGAATCGAATATCACTAAAGTGCTTATCTTAATGGAAGGGTAGCAAATATCTGAAAGGTTGCAAAATGGAGCGGTATTAGCATAAAGAAGAATTATCGAGATTTAAGTATGTTTTTCAAACACGTGAAACCAAAACGGTATGAATTCTTACCTATCAGCTGTTATTGATGTAACTTAGAAAATGTGACCTGTGAGCCGTTAAATCAAATACACCAAATAATGGACTGTGCGTCACTATTAAAATTTAAGAATATTTAACACCAGTCAAATTTTAATAAAAATCTATACCATCTCTGAATTTGTAACAGTGGTGTAAGAATGAAAGGAACCGACATTAATTGACTATTTCTGCTAAAGTTATGACATATATGCTCTTTAGTATGTCGGTTTGCTTTTCCCAATTATTTTCTATTCGTTTTAATGTTTAAAAAACAGAATTATTGATTTCTGAAGACTAGTGGTTACAATTGGGATAAACAAAGCACATGGACCGCTGTGTTTTGGCTTGAAAAAAATGAAATATAATAATAATAATGTAATTTAAGGCATCTTGATTACTAATAATGACTATATTATTATATTACATATTAATAATAATGTAGTATGATTGTGAAATAGTAGGCCGATACCATTATATTTTACATCTAAAGTAAGTTGTTTATCACATTTTGAAACGAGATGTAACAGTGCGTCGTTCTGTCGACTACGTCCTTTTAGAGCGATCCCCTGAACGAAGGACTAAAGAGATGTTACTGTACCTCATTTTAAAACGTTAACGTTAGTTAAGTATCTTATCTATTTTTTCTGTTTGAAAGGTTTATTTCTTTATTATCATGGGCTACAGTTTCGATTCAGATTCCTTTTGGAATCAAAGTAAACAAATCGTTCTAATGATTTCTGAAGTCTGCATGAAACTACAATTAAAGGAAATGTGTATGAGCCGTGCCTTAGGGCGGCATATCATGCATCGCAGGCAAGAAATTATGTAGATATTCTTGTTTGATAGCAAAGATATTTTAACCGCTTGCTATTAGCGTCGATTTGCCATTCATTTATTCCGTGCACTTCGAGATACTTGTCACAATTTCTCTTGTTAGGATTATTTGATGCATGGCCAGGGGTAGGATATAATCGGCTGTGGTTTTCGAACGACGTGATCAATTATCAGGTCAGAAGTTAATGATCCGAGAGTAATTTGCATTTGAATCTAATCGCCGTTATGAATATCTGTTACAAAATTATATTGTTTTATATGTCAGCGTGGTTAAGGAGGAAAACTAGTTTTGAAATGCTTGCACCGAAAGTGAAAATAACGGAAATGCTTGCTGTATCTCAGTCAGCTGGTATTTTTCCGACGTTTTTATTTTACTTTTGTCACTTATTTTTAGGTTTTTTTCCCCGTCATTCTCGTGTTTTTTTCAAGTTTTTACTTTCGGTTTTCCTGCAGGCTCTCGGGTAACTGCGGCAAAAAATTTGTTGGAGAAGTTTCCGCTCATTTTACTAGAAATTCGCTCGGATATCCGTTTCGTGGTTTTTTTCCGCCCTTTCCTTTTTTTTCCTTCTGAACTTTTTAACAGGGAGTATGTTTTATAGAGGGGCTCAACGGGTTAAAAATGGTCCAGTGTTAAATTAGGAAACAAATTAAAGTTAGAAAACAAATGGATAATTTAAGTAAAAATTTTCTGTGTTAACTGTATATTGTCCACCATCTAAGTGTTATCTTTTGTTTAGTTGAATGAATAAAATTAAATAATTTATAAAGAAAGGTGGTGAAAGCAGATTTTAGATATTAAATTAAAGGATTTTATTGTATCGTTTATCTGTTAATGTTCGATGTTAAAGAATTTAAAATCATCCGGTAAATTAATAATGTTTCATGTAAAACAATATTACCTTGAATACACACATGGATAAAGAAAGGAAATTAATTAATCAAAGGAATTAATTAATGCGACAAATCTAGTTTTAGTGTTCTTTGCACTCCGTGTTGAAAGAAAAGACAATTGATGATAGATGACTTGCGGAATTACGTTTGTCATGTGACTGTGACGTCATACGAATTGCCTCCATTCATTGTTCAAGAATGGAGGCAATAAAGAACAATCATCTGATTCGCAAAACATACTCTATTTTCTTTGTTTTACGTAGCAAAAACATAAACACGGGTGTTTTTTTATTTACAAAAATTTCTTCAGTTGTGTTTCTGTCAGAAACATGATTCGTCTTTTTTGGAGGCGTCAAGGCTGAGGGAAACAACCCAGGATGATTTCATCAGTGTTTGACTCCTTTCTTTGACTTCATTTGAGGCTTGTGTTGATTTCATTACTCCGATAGCACTATTGTACAGTATATGTAGTAATACGAAAATCCTTGACATACATTGCTCAGCAAGTAGGAGAAAAATATTTCAGATTGAAACTAGTCCATGCTCTTTATCAGGTGCAGGAACTTAAGAAAGATTCGATAACAATTTATGTTTGACATGTTCACGGTAATGACGATGCGGTTTTGTTTCGAAATGGTGGATGATGTTGGAAGATTTGAGTTTTGTCACTTAAGATTCGGTTTGAGCTTTGTCACCTCAGACTTATTTATCAATATAGCAATTCCTTCTTTTGACATTTTATTTCATATTACAAGTTTCATTCAATCTAATATTTGCTTCAGAAAAATCATAATTGAATTGGATTTTTTTTTGTTTTTGTTGTTGTTGTGACCTTATTTTTCGAAGCAATTTTTTTTTCTGGTAACAAAACTACAATTGTTGTTTATTAATTAAAGATCTTTAGTTGAGAAAGTTTATTAGCATTTTACGATAAACGTATCTTCATTGTAAATGCGTAACCTCCTTTCATCCGTTTCATGAAGTAAGGAGCTGATTGTTTTTATAAGAGACGCTTTAGTTTAAACTGTGTGATATGCATTCTAAATTTTTCCTTTTCAATAAATTATGCAAAAGATCGAAATCGTTCTTTTGCTACCAAATGCTTTGATTAAGCCAGAAGTAGATAGATTTAGACGAAACGTTTCTAAAAATATATTCCCCTACCCTATCGTACATAAAAAGAAGGAAAACGTGTACTTCTCGATTATATTTTCGAACTTCAGCCGCCTTATAAGTTAGTGCTGCTCTATATTCTAACCTGTGACACACATTTCCTCGACTGCGTTTCTGTTTCTTATCATCACCACACACACAAAAAAATTTCTATCTGGGTCTTCCGTGGCACTCCACCTCAAAAATAAGGTGAACAAACACAAGACTAGCAAACGCATTCTATCATTAAATCAGTGACACTTACCGATAAAGGAAACTTGTTCATCTACCCCCCCCCCCAATCCGTCACCTGACGGAATAAACCCCTGAATACTCCGACGACCTGTACTCTCAGAGCTCCTAAATAAGAAAGGTTATAGCACCTTGACATCTAAGATTGCAAGATTTTTTTTTCTTTTTCCCTCCCCCCCTCTTGCTCTCACAGCTATCATCTCTCCACTCTAAGGTACCCGGATGTAAACTGCACCTTCATCTATATAAATATGCCTCCTTCCCCCCCGAACCTGCATTATCTTCTCTTGACCCAAATACCGTTTGGAAGTAATAACTGAAAGTAACGTAAAAAAACTAGTCTTCACCTTGGAGGGGTGTTCTGCTGTCTCCTTCCCCCTCCCACGCCAAGAATAAGGGTATCGGTCGGAGCGGTATTCTGCCCCCTCCCCCCAATACATTTTTACGATGCATTTTTTTCGAGCGCTGGGCGTAGCCGTTTGTTTATATATAGAAGATTTCGGCGTCCATCGTGGAATTTCCCACGCTTTTCTGGCTGAGGTGCGGTATTAAGTGGGTCATTCCTATAGACATAATATAGGGAAGGTAGGTCGTCGATCTCTTCTTAACTTTCTTGGAATAAAACGCCTCTTAAATTCAGTGAATCACACTAATACACCATTCTTGTTGTTTTCGGAATGAATTTTGTTTTCCGTACTTAAATTCCGATTCCTTTGTTCAGTGTCATTACAGTTCGTGACAATAGACAACTTTTTCTAATAATGTTATTTTCCGTAAGCAGTCATTACGAGGAGTACATACTGTTGGGAAGTTATATTTGTGTCGCTATTAGGTGAGATTTCAAAAATTACTGAACATTGGATTTCCGTTTATGTTCATCAACCATTTCACGCAAATTGTGAAGCACACCGTCATATTTCTGCATGTTGATTTCACTGCGATATCAGTTTTTAATAAGTCATTTTAGTTTTATGGAAATTTTCATCGAAACTAATAAAATAATTCAAACTCGCTTTTTTTGACTCCGCGGAATTTTAGAAATAACCATGGGTAATTATTGCTAAGCGTTTGAAATCTTTGCATCGTGTTCGACTTATACTTGAACTCAAAATTCAGTCGATTTTTTTGGTTGCTGCATTTTGATTAAATTCTCAAATTGCACGCTACCAGTCTTTTTTCAGATACACATTTTAACTTGCATATTAACGAATCTTGTTACTATTGCGTAGTATTTGTTTACATGTCTCATTTTTTAGGCAGTTTACTAATTAATAACTCTTCCAGATAACTACCAACTTTAATTCATGTAAATCAGTTATAAACTTCTAAATATCCAGGCTATCTATAACTGTTACAAACAACTAGCAACTTTAATTTAAGTAAATAAGTTGCAAACTTCTGACAGCTAGTCACGAGTTTATAAGGCCTTGATCAACCTATTCATCTATAAAGAAAAAGATTCTTCCAAACTACCACCAACTTTAATTCATGTAAATCAGTTATAAACTTCTAATAGCTAGGATAACTGTTACAAACAACTAGCAACTTTAATTTAAGTAAATAAGTTGCAAACTTCTGACAGCTGGTCACGAGCTTATAAGGCCTTGATCAACCTATTCATCTATAATGAAGATAATAATTCATACTTTTATAAAATTCCTTGTTTCTTAATATGGATAATGATACAAATTGGGCGAGACACTTAACAAACATCTGAGAGAGAGCGAAAGCAATGCAAACCGCAGAGAGCGAGCGAGCGCTCCAATTCAACCCGTTTTCTAGAAGGCGCAAGAAAAAGCTCACCTAATTTTAATTCCTCACCGAAAGAGCGTTTCTTCCTCGCCACTTTCACCTATTCCCTTCGTTTAGCAATGCATCTGGGTCGTTGCCCTCGGAAATGGACATCCGCTGTCTATCTGCAATGGCCGTGGTCTCGCTTCTATCCGAAGCAACTGGGACAGCCCGATCACTTCTTCTTGCTTATCCTTCTTATCGTTCGGCTTATTTTTAATACGAAGCTCCGTTTAAAAGCAGTTCTCTTCTCGACCATTTAAATCGGTAAAGGCGTGTTCATTAAATACAGGCAATTCAGCTGGCAACGAATGGCGTTGCTCTTCTTTCTGGCTGATGCTTCCGCCAGAAAAAAAGTTCTGTTCACACGCAACTGTTGCGCAACTAACCATGGTTGGTATTTGTGAGTAAATTTGAGAAACACATTTAGTGCTAACTTTAATTTGATTAATTATTTTGAAGATGTACAAAAGTAAGAGGAGTTTAATGCATACAAATAAGTAATGTGCAAATTAAGATAATACAGGGTGTTGTGACGAATTGAAAAGAAATTTCTAGAGAGTAGTCGAGTCTACAGTGGCGTAGCAATTAGAGAAGGGGAAGGAAAGGGGGCCATGGATTCCACGGTTGCCATCAGAAATCACCGCGAAGACAAAATATGAATCTCATATTGAATTTATATATTAGGAAATTTTCCTAATATTTATATATTTAAATATTAGGAAAGGGGACGTAAAATAACCTCTACTTTGTCCATGCTGCCATTAGCCCGTGCTACGCCACTTCGGATATATATATATATATATAGAGAGAGAGAGAGAGAGAGAGAGATTGAATCAAACCGAGAAGCAAAACAATTTTTTTAAAGTAATCAAAATACACAAAATTGCTTTAGATTATAAGGTAAAAACCCTGTGCACTGTATTTTTGTCAAAAGTTTTCAAATGCAGATAAATAATAGCCGTTTGCCTATTTTAAAGGTATTTATTTTCGCATTGTTGCGTTGTTATTTTTACTTTTAAAAGGTCACTTTTTTCTGTCCCTGACCTTGGTACAAACTTCGAATTTATTAGGCACCAAAGCAAGACATTAAGATCGCAAACTATTAGAAAACAAATTATTCGTCGATGTGTTAATTTTCCAAATTCTTTTCAGCTATCTGTTGGTTGTGGCGTTTTTACCATCTCGAGAATTTTAATGCTTCTATTGAAAATAAGCAAATGAATTTCTATGCCACTCTTGCTTGTTATAAAACTCCAACCATCCATAAAAGTAGAAGTAGTGTAATAAGAGGATTAGAAATTTTATGGCTCTGTTGGCGAACACAGAGTTCCTTCTGTCGCCACAAATATGAGACAAAGGCCTTTCTCTTTCGAGATGTGAATGAACGTTTTAATTTATTCAGCTGATTGTTGCTTATTGGCGATAAAAGCTTTCTTGTAAGGGAGAAACAAAAGAAACATTGAAATCACTTTAAAATAGTCAGTGCTTAATTTCTGATACTCAAATAACTATGTTCCTTCTGTAGATTACGATTAATAGTGTGGTTTTAAACTGAGTATATGGGCATTCACGTATGAATGAAAGTGTAATTGAATAGACAAATTCAAGAAGCAGTTTAAATTTTCATTTGGTCAGGAACGTGTGCTAAAATTCATTGCCTTGGTTTACTTGAATTTTCGTGTTAGGCAGTATAGGATGTATCACATTTAATGTGAAATAACGTGGGACTTGAACAGAAATTTATTTAGAGTTTTTTTCTGTTTGGAGTTTTGGAATTGTTTTAAAAATTCACATAAAGATGTATCAAAAGTTAGAATGCATTCTGCAGGAACATTCATACCTTGCTTGAATTTTTAACTCTTAAATTGTATACCTTGTCGTTTCAAAGGCTTTTTAATTTTCCAAAATAAACTGCTATTTCTACAACATAATTAATTCTTCACTACCACTTCAAAGAAATTGGTCGGAATGATTCATATTTCAAACGTCATGTGCATAAATTAAGTCCACTTCGAAAAATATAATGTGTGATGTCTAATGTTCAAATTTTTATAAAATTTGCTGGATAGTAACAGTTTTAAAATCAGTTTGTAAGGTAACCTTCTTATAAAAGCTAAACGAGTTTTGAACATTTGAACTGCCTTTAAAATATATAACAGCAGAATTAATAATAGGTGCGTTGCAGCCAGCAAACAGTACATCAAATTACAAGGTTAAGGCAAGTTATAAACTAGCTAATATTGAAAACCGCAAGAAAAGAACTTGTTGCCAAATTAGATATTCCCACTGAATTCGTTTCTGAAGATTTCTTTGTCACGTGGGATACCACCTGACTTGTTTTTCTCATACTTGTTTTTTAAGAATAAAAAGACAAGATAGGAAGAAAAAAAAAACTATTAAAAAAAAGTCTAAGTATATTAGGTCGTTCACATACAGTCAAAAGCAGATGATTGAAATGTGACCTTGAAACAGTGAATGGTAAGTTATTATTACACAGATGTCTCCGTCCTTTTATTGAGTTAGGGTTTCGTGCTCAAACATAAAACGCGGGTAAAAAACCGAACTACCCGTGTTTACAGCTGCCTGAGTATACGAACTATGCGATGCCGTTGCATTGCATCTCTATGGTCCATTGTTTCGAGGACTGATCAACGAGACATTTTTCCATACTCTTGTCTCTCCCTTAGTTTCGGCAGCATTTTTTAAACGAAGCTTCATTATGAATGCTGCCTGATTCTAGCAAGATGCTGCGGAAGAGACTGGACTAAAAGCCATTTTTGGGTTTATTTTATGACTAGTTGTATCAATTTCGAAATTCATAGAACCAGTTGGTGAGCGAAAGTACCCATTGAAGTAGCAGCAACTCCCAAATTGTATTAAAATACTATATTTAGAGTGCTAATTCATTATTATCGCGATGACAGTTACTGCAATTCTCGTGGTGAAATTTAATGGTCAGTATTTATTAACAGTGACCATTGCAGTTGTTAATAGTGGTAGTTATTGTTATTATTCGAATTCCTCAGATTTTTTTCAGACTTTGCGATTGCTTTGAATTGCAAGAATGTGGTCAACAACGTGATGTGATAAAAGTTTTCCTATATTTTTAAAAATATTGTTATTACATGTCAGAGTGCCATCATTTTTAGGATGAATTTTTCCTACTTTATCATGTGTCAAAAAAATTCTAATGCAGAATTCTGTGAAAAAAATATAAATATATTTTTAACTAGTCCAATAAAATTATTCTTATTAAAAGTGAAACTGTCTTCGGAAGACTTGGAAGATATCTTTCTCCTCTATTTAATTTACTGATTTAAAATTATAAATTAAAAAATATTTCCAGAGGCTGTGTTTTAATTTTCAATATTTTTTAATTCGATTTCTCTCATTATCACTTAACTAATTCGTTTTTTTGTCCTGTAAAAAAATTTGCGGCTTCGAAATAAACTGCAAAGGAGTTTTTTTGTTGTAAACAAGTGTAATGATACTGTGTACCGTTATCTGTTTTGCAATATATTTGTTCGATTTCTTATTCGATAACTTTTTTTATTTCTGCTGTCATCATTTGCGTCGTTCACCAAATCACATAATTTACTGCATTCCCATAACAGTAATGCTTTTACCGCAGACTAATTCGACCTTGGTGCAAAGTATCTGCTTCGTGATTACACGAACAGTTAACCTCCTTTTCTCTGACAGGCCTCGATTTCTTTTCTCTTCTTTATGATAAATACAACCTTGTGTTCAATCCGTTATGTCAATATCGCACCGCGGTTCGTTTTCCTCGACGCCATCAAGAAAAAATTCCCACTCATTTGCAGAAATTTTCCACTCTTTTTGGTATTTCTGATACCGAACGAATTCTTAACTCTTTTTTTTTCTTCTCCCCTCAATTGGAGAAAAGTTATTGAAACATGTGATTATATTTTCAAGCAGCATTAGGTTTGCGTTATGTGATAAGATTTTTTCTAAAATTTGAAAATTCCTTGAAATAGTCCTTTAATGTGTTTAAAATATTTTCTTTAAAATATTTTGCAGCCTTTTTATTTTGAAGGCTTGCTTGGTCTGACTAATCATTTGAAGCAGCTATTAGGGACTTTAAATATTGTCCTCGAAATAACGCAAATTCCACAGCACCGTTGCGGTTATGTATTATTAAACCTTATTCTAATTATAGAACATTCTCTTTCATCGCTTCATTGCTGTGGTTTTGAACGCAGTGAACAGAACTTCACCACAAATTGTGTATATAAACAATTTGTGGTTGAAGAAAACGTTAACGTAAATATGTGATTGAATATAAGCATTAATATGTAATGGCATCATCACCCAAATACCCAGTTTGTGGTATAGGTCAAGGTTTCTTAAATTATGGAGCATGCCCCCGAGTGGTTTTGTGTATTTCCCTCGCATCTGTCAGATTTTTCAGCTTTATAATTAATAAATTCATGAGCATATGGAAGTTTTCATTTGAAATTTTCACAAACCGAAATACTATATGTTTATCTTTCTTAACATCCCACTGTCTTATGTGCCTTCTCACTTCTATGTGCACTTGGGAACGTAGGAAAAATTCGTGCGCATAACTGAAGTTACGCAACCGCAATGGAGTTCCAAATAGAACAAGCTTAAGAACCCCTGATATAATTGTTTTCTCAAAACATTACGATAAAATTCTAATGCAATATTTTCCTAAGTTTGTTATTGCATTACAAATAGTTTGTTGTGCAGATTGGCGTCAATTAAATTTTGCATCGTAAATTATACGCACTAAGCCGAAGTGGACCCAAATACGCGTGAATTTGTTGGCTGTTGAACGTATAACTGCATCCATTCAGCGGCATAAAGAGGGGTAGTATAGCAGAGTATGGATACCCCGGGAAGCCAATCTTTATGGGCCCCTCGAAGTTAATATATTATAGCTTTTATTTTATATTTTAAAAGTCAGAAATGACCAGGGAACGAAAAAAGACTATACCCCGGGTGCCATCGAATTAATTTGTGCTGTTAATTACGAAATATTAGATATGTTTTATATATCGTCGTCGGTTAGACAGAAGTCACTATGTCCACAAAACCTTTTGACGGACTACTGGAGTCAATTAGAATTTTCTATTAATTATTTCGTGATAGAAACCTATTATCTAAACATCATTAAATGAAACATAGCGGCTAGAAGTCTGTAAAATAATTTTTGCTGTTCATCATAACTTTTCAAGATTAATTAAGTTTAAACTGACCACATCTCGAAACTATATAGTTTTGGCCTTCGTGACTTTTACCTGAACGGCGACGATATGTAAATTAAAAGTGATGTTTTATATCTACGTGCTCTTCTAATGAAATTTACTTATAATACGATTGAATGGAATGTTTGCCACTTTGCATTTTTCTTGTGATGCTTGACATTAATTAATGTAAGCGAACAGAAATGGATATGAAGGATAGATCTTTTTTTTTTGTTCCTTGTGATATTATTCTTCCAGAGATACATTTTCTCCCCTTCGGGTATCTTAATGGCTGTTCTCAGTTTTACTTTCGCTGTTCGGTAACTTAACCTAGTTTTTTATTTCTCCCAAACAAGTAGTGTTGCGTTTCCCCTTTCTGCCTCCACCTTTTTTTGTACGACACGACAGAACCGTGTCCCGCTTTTTTTTTTTTTTCATTCTTTGAATACGTGACTCACACTTGAAATTTTTTTCTCTCTCTTCCCTTAGAAAAAAAAATCATCTACCTTGCCATGAAGTCGATTTTTTGTGGTATGTCCTTGTAGGAATTTTGTGGAAGAAATGGTTGCATAGTGATACTGTTGCTTTGTTGCAGAAATCACATGTTTGAGATTATTGTTGCTGTACTGCAGAAATAATTTCGGTAATCGAATCTGATAATTATTGGAACATTAACAAAATGCTATCATTAATGTCAAAAAAGCTTTGTATGAGATTCAAAACTCTATATTTTTAGAAAACAAATATTTTTGCTCATAATGTAATCATTCTATCATAAAGACACTATAGATGCAACAGTAAATATTTCTTGCGTGAGAGAAAGAATATATTTCATTAATCAGTCGTCAGTTTCCAATTTTGCTTTTATTTTAAATTACGGTACAACATTTTATTACGCATGCGCTGTAAAAGAATAGACGTGTTTAGGTGTAAAATATATGCTTGTACACTGATGTCGTATAAAAAATAGTCCTTATCATAATATCCAGCAATTTTGTATGTTAATAGCGTCTATTATAGTTATCGTGTCTATAGTTTTTTTTTTACGACCGGCAATTGTTATATTTAACTAAACAGTTAATGAACCGAAATGTATGTAGTTTTCCTTTTAATAGTGCAGTGTTGAAACCTGTTTAGTTAAATAATTAAAAAAAAGCCATTCGCTTGCATCATATATTGCGCTAAACTAATAACCCGTAGAAGAATACTTGGTTTCCTTTTGACGTCACTCAGCTGGGTTCTTTGTCTTCGTTCCTTGTGATGTCATCCTTGATTTATTGAATCAGCACGCTCATATTCATTTTCTTGTTCATTGCTGCACACGGGTAATTTGGCTGATTTGCTGTCAACTTATTCGCTCGCGTTTTTCATTTGTTTCTTGAACCCACGCACTAAAATATATTACCTCGCTTTTTGTCTTCCATTTAAGGATTTCATGGTACGATGGAGCCCGAGTAATCGAGGGATAAGTTTTAATCCGAACGAAACTGTGGCGTTCAGGAAAATACATATAAATTGGTTTGCATTTATTTGTATTGATATTCAGAGGTTGTATCTGTAATAATTTATCAGACATTTGCTCTGATATGTTTCCTGAACTCATTTTATTTTTTTTTCTTTAACAGCAATTTTTATATTTTTCTCTTTCTTAAAAAAAAATGTGTTCCTATTATCTTTAAGCAGCCATATTTCTGTAATGTTCATAAATTTGCCACAAATGAACAATTATTTCCCCACCAACTTATATGTGCCATTTTCTTCTTTGACAGGTTGAAACCCGAAGAATCATTAGGGCAACTAAATGGTTCCGGAGAAGGTAGCAACAGCCCCACTGGCAGACAAAAGCCCGTGGAACTGCTGTTCAAAGATGTATGTGTCTCCTATGAAGGCAAATCCATTCTCAGGGATGTCAGTGGAATGGTTCGACCTGGAGAACTGCTGGCCATCATGGGCCCTAGTGGTAATTGCTTCTAAGTTTTTTTCCCCCCATTAGTTTAGCATCATCATCTGAGTTTTTAGGCTGGCATACTGTCTATAAATTGCGTGATGCAAAAATGTTTACGCGTACTTTTGCCAACGTTAAAAATTATTAAAAATTCACCGAAATGTTAACATTTTTTTCGCTCAATGAGCATATAATTTCTTAAAATTGATTTTAAAATCATCTTAAAGTTCAAACTTCAGCTTTTCAGTGACATCTTTTTCCACGCAATTAATTGAAAATTTTAATAAATTTTTCAAAATTAATTTTTTATACAGTTTTGTAACAATATTTTAGTGTTGCGATAAAATTTAAACCGATATCATTGTTTCACCATAGCTTTCACTCACGTGCTTTTGCCACTGCTAAAGTTATGATAACATTTTTGAACTTTTTTTTAGTCTTGTGGTAATTACAGTAAAAGTTTAACTTCGGAAGTAAACAGTGATGAAAATTTTTCAAAGTTCGTCCATTTTTAAACACTGCTGCTCTAAACTGTAATATAATTCGATGTTTTTAAAAATTTCTTTCCAAAAAATTCGATTGTTGTTCTGTGAAATTTGTTTCTGTAAAATCGAGTTTCTGTAAAATTTGTAATTCAGACATTGTTGAACACACAATGGAACGGCTTATACAATCCAGCTAGCTGAAGACAAGAAAGACGAATCAAGCCTGAGACATTATCATGATCTGATGTTTCAGGCTAGAGGTTCGAATTATATCTATTTTTTTAAATATCAGATTCAGTTTAAAATCGCTATGTTTTTATGATATTGATAGAATTTCTTGCATTTGTTTAAACATTTATTTCCTCTCAGGTTCCGGAAAAACGACTTTGCTTAATGCCATCGGAGGTCGAATTGGTATGGACAGCGGAATCGTGACCATGAATGGAGAGGAACTCAACAAGCAGTTGAGAAGAAAGATCTGCTATGTCCTCCAACAAGATGTCTTCTTCACCGATCTTACCCTCAGACAGACTCTCATAGTAAGTTCATTACACTTTTAACGGAATCATCCTGTTTTGTGCTTGTTGGTGTTACAAAGAAATAAATCTCTGACCGGCTGCTGGTCCTCTTCCTGTATACAAGGCAATTTGTCTTCGCCGTCGGGGAACATCAAATCCGACACCTTGTTTCTGTCCGATCCAAATAGCCGGAAACCCCACGTTTTCTGTTTCGCCCCCTACAGAGGTCTTTGCTTGCTGAGACGTACTGTTATGTTTATTTTGTATGTATTTATAAATAGCGGTCCATCGCGGAAAAAAATAGAGAGGAAGATTATGCCAACTTTCTCCCGTAATATGCCGTTGCGAAGAAAAGCAGCACAACAGGGAAGAAGAAGTATTTCGCTTCGAGAAGTAAAAAAAGAAGCATGAAAAGAAAACGCAATAAGAAAATGACAGAAAGAGAAAGAAAAAAAGAGGACCCGAAACGCCCTTGCTTCGCGGAAAAAAATGGACCTCGCACTTACGGTTATTTTTAGAAATCCTCATAACAGGTGATTTTCTAACTTTTACCAGTACAGTTCGCTGGGCGGGTGGGGGGTTACCCTAGCCTCGTGACCTCAGACTGAAAGTGAGAGGAGAGCATTTCTTTGTGGGATGTAATTTTCTGGATTCTGTTTTTGATTCTTTTATTATTATTACCATTGCTCTCCCCCATCTCTTATTCCTTTTCTTGTTGCTGGCTGTTCCGGGGGTTGTCTGGAGAAAGTTTTGGTCGAAAAGGAAGGGAATTCCTCCCCCTTTTGTCGCCAAGAAGGACGGGGGGTGTCTGCCATTGTGAGGGACACTGTGATAGCGAGGGACCTTGTTGTTATTGTGCTGTTGTTACCCTTGTTGTGCCATCGTTGCCGAGTGTGGTTTTTTTATCCCTTGACAGGTGACCGGTAGGTCGTTGACCTGTGGTCCATACCTTAGTTGATGGAGACGTATGTCCTTCGACAATGGTCATTGATACTGTGCCGGAAACATGAGGCAAAAATTTCAGATGGTGAGCCAAAAAAATGGAGAAATAACAAAAAAGTTCACAGCGGAAAATTGTGCGATTTCAACACCGCAATAGATTTCTCACTCTTCGACAGAGAGTTCAAAATGTGAGAAAATGAACTTCGACCCAGCGAACTTCATTGTCCGATAAGTCTTTTGATATTAACGAAATGCTGTTTTGTTTAATTAAGTAAATTATCATTCAGATTAACATATGATGTGGATCAACTTGAAAAAAAAAAGCAGTAACAAGTATTTTTATTTAAAACTTTTTATTGGTTTCGGGGTCACAAATTCAACAACAAAAATAAAATTTCAAGGATGTTTGCAATGGATATTGTTTTCAATTGAGCCAGGTCATAGCTCCATCCTGGATTGAATATAAAAATTTAAAGACGATTTACTGAACAAATCAAGAATACAGCTTGAGGTTAAGGCTTAAATAATTCCACGGTTGATAACCTTTGTAAATTAAATCTGTCAACTTTCTTCTTTTTTTCTACACGCATATTTAAATTTAATTCGTTTAGTTTTTTTTACTATGAACAGAAAAAAAAAATTCTGTAATAGTTAGTAAGTCCTTTTAACTTCCTGACGAGTGCACTGTTGCAGTGAAGGGTGGATTTAAGAGCAGACCGTCCCACCTGGACTAAATTAAAGACACATTGGCTGTTGTAAAAGTAAATAATTTAAAAGAATCACTCCGTGTCAGTAGTTTGTTGCCAGTCATAATCTTGTTTCGGTGCTCGGCTTGCTGCCAAACTAGTTTTCTGTGCCTCGAGGAAATTACGTAGTTAGGTAAAGTTTCATTTCTGTCTCCGGTTAGTGTTTTTTCTCTGTAAATAGTGAAGGAAAAAATGGAATAAGAATGAAAATTTAAAGAAGAAAGATTTTTACATTTCATCTGTGTTTTTCTGTCTTTGTTGTTTATTCGGATTTCTGAGTCTTCCTGTCTCTTATTTTTTTTTCTTCTTTTAAATACTTGAGTGTTACCTTGAATGGGACATAAATTATGGTCTAGTATGGTATGGATCATTGTTAAGTTGTTTGCTCAAAAAAAAATTATGATGTTATTCTTTTGTTATTTGATGGCAGTTCCTATGAAGTTTTGTATGGGAAGAAAAAAAGATTTGGTTTTTCCGAGACATTATTTTAAAAATGGTAATTACCGATAATTTGATGAAAAGATGTAAGCTAAATATATTTAGTGGAATTATGTACATTGTTTTTCACTATTTAAACGTGCAAAAAGATTTTAAATTCAGATTGGTAGATCATGGACAAGTAATAAATAAATTTTAGTATATCTCTTGTATAAATGTTCGAAAGCAATCTGTATATACAGTGGAAAGAATGAGTCCTCCCTCAGTGTTTTGACAAGCCTTCTTTTCTGTTTACTTTTAAGAAATTCCGTAGTTCGAATCCCGATGTGAATATTATTTCTTAAGTTTGTATTGTTTTTATCAGCGTTAAGGTGCTCGATTATTACTGCCCATTGATTTTGTCTGTGTAATGCCTCTCATTTAACAAAATTTAGAGAGATTTCAAAGTATACGGGTTCAGTCTCTTGAAACTGTGTTGGTTATCCTAGCGCAAAGATGTAGTACAATATTGTAGGATATTGAGCAATATTTTATAATATTGTACAATATCATATAATATTATATAATATCGAACAATATTGGACAATATCGCGCAATCAGGTACTAAGGGAAGGTCTTCTCATTACTTTTGGTTAAAATTTATTGAAATTGCAGCTTTGGTGGCGTTTGCGTGTAGCATAGGTCAGTGGCGAATCCAGGGGGGGTGCCATCGGGCTACAGCCCCCCAGAGCTAAGCCAGAATTCCTCATTTAATTTAACATCATTACGACTGTTTTTTCTCAATTTCTCTCTTTAAAAAAATAATAAAAACGTTTCAACATTGCTTTCTGGCTTGAAAGGCTCGAAAATTTTGCTATTTTTGTAGTCATTCCACTTGTAGCATTGACGCGGTCGAAAATATTTTTTGACTAGTTATTCCATTGTAATTTTTATTAAATTATCGAAAGTATTGTATTGTTCTTTATGATTCTTATTGTCAGGTGAGTAAAGTGTGTAAAGTTAAAGAGGTTTGGTTTACTTTAGCTTTGAAGTTTGACATTCATCACGACGATACAAAGTTTTTATGACCTCCGCGCGCCCCCCCCCCTAGACCGGAATCCCAGATTCGCCACTGGCATAGGTTAAGATGGTTAGAAAATGAGAGCACGTAGAAGATAAGACTTTTTGCCTTCCAATGTTGCGCGATATTGTCTAATATTGTAGGATATTGAGCAATATTTTATAATATTCTACAATATCATATAATATTATATAATACCGAACAATACTGGACAATATCGCGCAACTTGGGAAAGCAAAAAGTCTTATCTTCTCCGTGCTTTCATTTTCTAACCATTTTAACCTATGCTACACGCAATCGCCACCAGAGCTTCAATTTCAATAAATTTTAACTAAAAGGAATGAGAAGTCCTTCCCTTAGTATCTGATTCAGTGAAAGTGGGCGTGGTTTTAATTCTACTACGTCTTAGAGAAGAGTTGATGGTTGTTAAATTCTTTTTTGAAGATAAAGTGTGATGGATTATTGGCGCATAAGGTGAAGGTTGGGAAGAGTTAATCGAATTTTTTTAGTTGCAGAATTTTTATTCTGTTTAACCCACATTGGGTTGGGCCTGTATTGAGTTCAGTGAGTGCAATCCTTTGTTGTTTGTCTTCAGTGACCTTCTCCATGTTTTGAATAAAGTTGCCGAAATAATTTACAATTGATTCTCTCGAAGATCGAATTCCCACCAGAATTTGTGATTATATGAATCATCAAAGTGAAGTTGAATTGTTTTCTTTCTTTTTATATGGTTTTAAAATCAGCAATTTCTCTTACTTCAATTGAATAACGGTTGCATTACTTAATTGTTGAAGCAATTGTAGCGCTTGCATTATAGTTTATTTGCTGCTGCTCCAATAGGCACAGTTGATTTAAAAAATGTCCATGTTACAAATTTCTGTCAAGTTCGTTTTTAACTTCATTTCTGTCGTGTAGTGTTTGTTTATCACCTTGAAACGCCACTCAAAGACTAAAAAAGCATTTTAATAAAATAAGAAGAGTTAAGAATGAAATTTTAAAAAATGATTCAATGAAATCTTAAAAATTGTGCCTTGTATTATTCCCGAGTCTTTCTACATTACACTTGTACATAACATTTTCTCCCATCTTAATTTAAAGAAAATTATGGGTATAGAGTATAAAAAAGACCCTCTCTGTCACAGAGTAGTTTTACTTTTTTTTTTCTCGCGCTCTTGCTCTATATTTTTTCGGAACGTTCCTAATTCACTGGGAACAGATTCCCTTGACCTTAAAAAGTGCCGAAGGAAGAAGAAAAGAACACACACAGGCCCTTGCCGAACATAAATTGGACCAGTAACATTTAATAACACAAATTGCCGTATAACCGCGATGGTCATCAATCAAAATGCTTATACTCTGTAGCAGTTAGAGACCGAAAACACGTGACGGGGTAAAAAAGACGGGGCAGACTGTTCCCTTTGGACGGCCGCCAAGAACAACACAGTCCAGAATTTCGTTACTAAGGTGTGCGTACTTGTACTTGGTGGAGAAAAAGGACACCGGTGGTCTGGAAAGTGTGGACGATCGGTCACTCGGCCCTGTCTCCGAGTCCCACTTAATCTGATGGGAATGTCCGTTTGAAATATGATTACGTGTCGGGCGATGTTTCATACAGCCTGGACAAGGTCAATGCTAATGCCATCTCCTTGCGTCAGAATTTGATACAATTAGTATGCAGAGCACTTCTTGTCCCGGGCAGTTCTTTTGTTTTTTCGATGCAAATGTGGATCCCCCTCCCCCTCTACATCCTTTTTTGAGTTTCTTTTTTTCCCTCCTTCGTGCCCACTGAGCAAGCACCATTTGGAAATGGCTCTTTAATGTACGACTTCCCTTCGTAAAATTAATCCTCTGTCTGCACATTCGAGTAGCTGGTACTATGTTAGTGTCTCAGTACTAGAGTCCTTGCGGCTTTCGTAGAAATTAGATATTTACGATAGTGATTCCACCAGTGGAATGTATCTTGTGTAAATAGTGATATACAGACGTTGCCATGGCATTTTTTTTTTTTTTTACCTTACTAGATAAACGAGGTTACGTTATTCGTTATGGAAGGGATGCGTCTGTCTATATTGCTCTTATTTTTAATTATACGAATTTTGTTTTATTGGTTAGTGTTTGAAATGACGTAGCATCGAATTCTTACAATTTGTTATTTATATGAATAAAAGTGAAAAGTGCACTAACATTATACATACCATTATGTTATTACACTTTTTCTATTAAACACCAAAGATCCAGTGGCGTAGCGATCGGGGGGGGGGGCAAGGAATTATAGATGCCCCGAGAGCCAGTGTTAGGAGGCGCCATGCAATCAAAACATTACTGAGTTTATGTTACTCTTCAAAGCCGTATAATGAAGGGTCGTAAAAATAATACCATACGCCAGGTACCGTTTACGCTTGTTAAACCACTGATAACGATTGGAATAAAAAAGATCCATTTTATTTTTAAGGTGCCATTTACTCTCGCTACGCCACTGACCATTGTGACAAAACGTTAATACGTTTATGCCACTTTCTTAAGTCGAATACGATTAGGGGGGGGGCGAAGAAATATCGTGCCCCGGGTGCCGTTTACATAGGCTAAGCCACTGATGATGGTGGAGGGGGTGAAAAAATCATATTATGACCCGGGCAGTATTTACCCTCGCTACGCCACTGCAAAGATGTTGTACCCTTAGAACCTTTTCCTGTGCATACGGCGTGGTAATGATGCCGTACAAATAAAACGTTAGGATTTCACTCATCCTTGGAGTTAATCTGTCTGTACTTTAATAAATCTGCTGATATTTGTCCTTTTGCATTGTAATTGTATATCCTATACCAGGGTAATACATCGATGTTTATGAGGGAAAATAAGAACAGGTAAAACCACGGGTGTAATGAAATGGATTATAAATTCTTATTTCCAAATAATTGGAAAACGGGGGATTTAAAAATTTAGTTTTTCAGCTACCTATAATCTTAAAAGTTAAAAAGCTGTGGATGTGGCTTTTTCCGATCAGTTCACTCACAATTATAAAAAAGAAAAAAGAATACTTACGGGATCAGTTTACGATGGTCAAACAGTTTACTCGTTTTGAATATTTCATGAAACTTCAGTGCGAAAAGTACAGATATAAAATCAAAACGAGTAGTAAAAAAGAGCAGCTTTATGCGGAATCTTGAATTTAAATTTCAAAAAGAAAACATATTATCGCGTCCCTTCTGTAGAACGCCGCCCATTGTTAACTCGATTTCCGTAAAGTAAGACGTCTTCGCAAAAATATAGACATGTACATTTTGCCAAGTTCTACTGACTTACAAAAGTTGATGTGTTTTATAAGAAAGCAGGCTGAAAAAAATGGCAGTTTTATTGTAGTTTTATGCCTTTTTTGTTGTTCATTCTGTGAAATGACATTTCAATGGCGTCTTTTCAAATATTCTTGCCGGTAATTGTTCTGTCGAGAAGTAGCTTGCTCCAGCCGCAAAGGGTTCTTAGAGTTGTGGCTTTGGAAGGAATCCTTTTGTTGCCTTTGTCATTTTTTTCTGCAGTTTTTATAAATTTTTATCTCCTTTATTTGCGTGTTTCGGTGAAAGTATTCAGTTACTAAGTTATGTACTTTGTTAGGTATGATAGCAAGGGCAATTTTCCAAATATTTCATGAATTTTACTGAATTTTTTACTGGTATCTTTTGTTTCATTTAGTAAAATCTATTTGCTTTTGCACAAAGAATTATTTTTTGTTTTACTTACTATCGATTCTGCAGATCGTTCTGGTGCTCTTTTGTCCTATTCCATAGTTTTAACGTTAAAGATAAATTTATTCAGTTTAATGCAGCATTATACAACATGTAGAGTTTTAAATCTAAATATCAAGTTTAAAAAATCTTTCAGTTGAATTTGTCTATTTCCTCAGTTTAAGGAAAAAATCTTTCTTCGGCCAAATTGCTATTGTTTATGGTACATGTCAATGATTTTAAAAAGTATGAAAATGATGTTATGAAACTAATTTCTCATTGTAGTAGCGTCTTTCTTTGTACTGTACAGCAATGGTAGTATTTTCCTTCATTGCGCCATCAGGGGATGTCTCACACCACCTTTACTTTCGGCGCAAGAAATATGTATGGTCGGATGTAAAGAGTAGGTAAAGCTTTTTTAGAACGTGAAGTGTAGCTGCTATGGTTAACTGTGCTTCAGAAATTGAAGGCCATTAATTCGGGATTGTATTTGAACAATTTTTTTCGCGAGTGGCCCCGAGATGTTTTGTGTGCATTACAGACCCACTAAGGGGATACTGCTTCACAGCCTCAAAGTAATTGATATGAAGCACGAAGGAACACAGCAGTTTAAATTCCTGCCGTTTTCAGAAAATTCTAATTTTCTTATAGTGTTGCCATTCTGTTTTATGTTTTTAATGATTGATACCATTAGTATAGATACAGAAAAATATCCACCTCTCTCCAAAGCTGAATTATTTATTATTTTGAAATATTAGTTTATATCGTTATGTTGCATCAAAATGCCGTAAGTCAAAATTGCCAAAACATTTTATCGATGCGTGGATAGACACGTACATAGGTTAGCTACATCTGCTCTCAAATAGTTCATATGGTATATGTTTGCTGTACGTTGTCACAAAAATGCCGCATGTCGCAGGTAGTTCGATCTGTTGTAGCAAAATATGTAGAAAAATTTTCTGTGTGTGGTTTTTGACATTAGATATATGACGACGATATGACTTTTTTCTGTTGCTTTTTTATTTCAAGGTCCTTTTTTCAATCTCGAGCGGCAGTCCCATAATTCTTTGTTAGAATTTAATTACACTACCCTTTTAGTTGTGATCGTTAATATCTGCCTGTAACGATTATATCTTCTGTGTGGAGCGTGCAAAAACAGGGACATAAAATTGCGAATGCTACTTTCTGTAAAATCAGCGTTGTTGTTAGAGAAATAAAGTCATCAGCATTTCATGTGGCGGGAGTGAAAGAAACCGTTCTTTTTATGGGTCCGACTCTCACGTCATGCCTTAGTTACGAGGGAGAAACAATGGCCCAGAAAAGGTCGAGAGATGCGTTCGCCGCCTCAAGGCCGCAGTCGGTACGATCCTCCAGAACGAATCCGACATCTCTTGTGGAGCATGAATACACTCGCTTGGGTCAGTGGTCAAGAAACGGGCAGGGATTTATGGAATAGCCGCGACTCTCCGACGCCGATGAGAAAAGAAAGCGACGCAGAGGAAGCTCTGGGGAGGGAATGAAGAAGAAAAAAATAAGTATGCATAGAAACAAAAAGAATAAAATAAGAAAATTTTCTCTGTCTTTGGTCTATCGTAAAAAAAAAGCAGTAAAGAAAATTTTCCTCAATATGACAGCTGTAAACTGGTTCCCTTTTTAAGATTCAGTTAGTGGAACCTAAAAGCGAACAAGGGTTGAGACCTAGGGAAAAGCAATGATACGGCTTTTCATTGTGCGAAGGGCACGAGACAAGCCTTTTTTTATTTTACGATTGCCATTAGTAACACTGAGTTGCCTAATTGACTAAAAAAATGGAAAAAAGGATGTAAAAAGAAAAATCCTAGTAACACGTTTACCAATTAGAAATGAAGGCGTCGCGCAATTTACGATGCATGGCATCCTAACACAGAGAGCAACGTTCTAGGCTTGCGTAGCATGACGCTGGGGTTTCACACTCTCCAACGGAAATGGCACTGGTGTGGTTTCCTCAGGGAGAGCTGCTCGAAGAAAGCGCTATCATTGTGTTGTAATACTGTGAACAATCCGATTGTGGAAAGGACAGAGGTCAGTTGTTTTGGGATTGAGCGAGAAAAGAAATAATAGCATTTCATGGTTAGGCTATGATGAAGAAAAGAATGATTTAACAATTGCAACAACTGATACTTAGAATATTCTGAATTCGTTGAATCAATTAATAAAAGGAGATTCGTGAATTATGAGAATATTGAATGTATCAAATAAATTCTTAAAACTGGTACAATTAGGAAATTAAATAAATTAAGTTAATAAATGATTTTCAGTTAGTTAGGTAGTTATATTAACGTCCCGCTTTGAAGCAATATGAGGGCTATTTTGGGACGTCTATTTTGAATCGTTTGGCCACTATGTATGATTTCATGTGAAACAGGCCCCATACTCGACGGATCTTCAGTGGAATCGGATTTCGAACCTGGAACCCTCCGACCCAGACCCTACCACTGGGTCACCGCGGTCTTAAATAAATTAAAGATAATCTGCTTAATCAAATTAACAATTACCATGCAGACGCTCAATGAAAGTTGACTCAATAAGTTCCTAAGCATCTAATGGATCAAATGAATAAATTCACATAATATTTCTTGTTCACAATAACATTTGTGCCATTATTTGTAAATCTTTACCAATTAAAAATGCTGCAAAACATTTCTTGATAAAGTCGGAGAGATTGTCTACAACGGTTACGATTTGTTACAGTCCAGCTATATTTTTTTGAAAAAAAAAACCAAGTAAAATATTCATAAATTACAATGAGATATGTGTGGATCCTTTTTCTCACTACCAGTAGTTCAACTGTTGAAGAGTGATATTACCTATGCGTTTTAAAATACATTGGTGCTTGTTAAAATCTTAGATGTCTATTTTTATAACAGTGTTTGTATTATGTGTCTGTTAAAGTAATAATTGAACATGACGCTAATAGATGAATTTTTCCGTCTTTACAGTATTCCGCCCTTTTGCGACTGCCCGACAGCATGCCATATTCCGAGAAGATCCGACATGTGGAATGCATCATCGACATCCTTGATCTCAGGGGATGCCAAAACACAAGTGAGTTTTCACTGTTTGTTGCTCTTAGCCTCCCACTCTGGTGTTTGCTTTTTGGAGAAAAAATGTTTTCGGAGTCGTTGAGTGCTTCATGATGTCAATCCCAAGAACTGCTATTTGCCAAAACAAATCTTTATACGCATTTATTGGCTTAGTGTATATTTATTTGCTTTATTTTTTGAATCAGAAAGCGGCATGAGAAAGTGCCTGATAAATTTATTCCATTTTGCGGTCTTGTCCATGCTGATTTAAATTACTATCGCGCAGTAAGCTGCAGAAACATTTAAAGAACCCTTTATTAACTTAGGTTCATTAAAATATTTCAGTTTCACTGATATTTATTTACTTTTTATACAATTAATTCTAAGACGAAATTTGAGAATATATTCATTATATTAATTCTGTCACATTACATTCGATCATTACATCTGTTTAAATATTAATAAATGAATAAAAAGTTTTAATATAAATTAAATACTTTACTATATTGTTTCATAGAAATCAAAAGCTATATAAAGATTGATATGTTAAAATTTTTGGACGTCTTTGAACCAGAAAAATCCACTCCTATATATTTTTTAAATCACAAAATAAGGCTCACATTCAACATAGCTATATACTTAAACATCTACTGTTTTCTGATACTCCATAACCAACTCGGCATTTTCTGTGTCTCCTTCAAGAGTACCTACGGATCCGAGACAGTGTAAAGTAAATAAATAAAGAAGCCACTAGTGAGATGCGAGGGAGCTTCACTTTATGTCCTTTTTATTGCAAAAAAATACAAGGACGAAGTCAGTAAAACGAAATATATAATCACTGCTGTAAATTTCAGTGACGTCGAACTGCAGTAAATAAAAGTGGGCAGTGTGCTGGCACTTGCAGCGAGTGCACTTCCTTTTTATCCTTTGAATGCAAAACCGATGATTTCGAAGTGCCAGAATTTCCTTTTGGGGCATTCCGAGAAACCATTTCTTTCATATGAGCGAAACTGAGATACGTATTTCCGATAGCTGCTTTCCAGAAGTATAATTTTAAATTTTAGTTTTTGCATTTCTTGATATTATTATTTTAAAGGTCGTTTTCTTCATTGGCCTACTTTCATGGCATAATAGAACAATGTCGCGTGGAATTAGGAAGTGTTATGAGCGGTTGACTGCTTATGAGTCAAAGCTGAGTGAATTGGTCCATGCATTTGAATTTGTCATCGGAAGTGATTATGTGTGACCTAGGATTTTAAATCACTGCTTGGAAACAAGAGCATTTTTGATTGCTGTTATTTAAATGAAGGGCCAAAATATGCAATTTTGGAGAAAATACGTATAATGAAATTGTATTATTGATCGAAATAGTATTTGAGGGAAATTATACGATATATATGTTTGCAATATACATCTTATATAGTATTTTTTATATATTGTATTAAACTCAATATAAAAACATAACATTTTCAATCAACTTTCTGTTCTGTTCAGTATATTAATACTGCCACGATTAGTTAAAAGGCCCTATCTCCAACTTTTTTCGAAATGCTTTTTTGTATCGTTTCCGAATTGGTCTAAAAAAATGCACCTTTTTTATGATATTAGAAAGCCCTAAATCCAATACAGTGATGATTATATTGAAATTTATATTAGCCCTAACTCCAGTTTGAGGTCGTTTTCGATAAAAGAAGTCCCTATGTAACAAACAAATACAACTTGGAGTTATGGCCTTTTAACTTATTAGGGCAGATTAGCAGTGGAAAACATTTTTTTTAATCCTGGAACTTACTTACAATGGCTATTGACTCGCATAAAAATAATTACGTAACGCATTTGAATACCGAAACATTAATATGTAACAGAAACTAACTTAATGATGGATCCAAGGTCTCTGGATGGAACAATTAGTTTTCGCCGCGATTAAGCGATGACACATTTATCATGCAAATGAAGCGATTCTCTCTTTTCATTTCTCTCTCGTGAATGAATGCTTGTTGTACCTTGCATGGCAATCATCCCCCCACTTACCCAGAGAAGGAGTTCTCTTATGGGACACTTGCACAAATTCTCTGAATGCTGCGTAGTGGTGCAGTAATAAAAAAGGACCTTCCCCGTAGGGTTCAAGGCGCCAGAAAATGTCCATATTATATGCTCTTTCCTTCTAAGAACTTGTCTTGGGTACGAATGTGTAGACAGCCGAGCTCTCCTGAGGATGGTGGGTTCAAGGCCAACTATAACGGCTACTTTCCGAGGAAATGAAAGGTGTGCGATTGAAGTAAATAGGTTAGATCTTGAAGATATTCCTGCAAGTGTCACATCGACCGCACATCAGTCAGGCAATAAAACGCTCCCATTAATCAGATTTTTAAGACTCCTTGCGCAAGTGATTTTTCACGCCACTCCTTGCAGGTGCTTTGTTCAGGTGTTTCGCTGTTTTCTCTTTCGATGAGAGAGAGAAATCGCTCCGCTTTCCAGGGCGATTCAAGGATAGGATGCGAGTTCTGCATTGCGACACGTTCGTTTTGTCAAGGCGACTGTGCTAGGATGGGGTCTGAAGTAGAGAGAGAGAGTTATAAATCAAATTCCACAAGGTTCCGATTGAGATGTGGAGGTTTGGAGCTTAATTTATGATTTTAAGTATTTCCAATAGAAAAGTGTTAAAATGTGAGATTAAAGAGGATCTATCGCTGTGGTCTATCCCACTTTTTTATTGGATGTTTCTTTCCTTAATTGCGTATTTGAGAGCATGCGCATTTTTACTGACCTTCATAATTAGTTACCTTTATTGTTTTTGCTTAAGAATTTCCATTTCAAAGTTGCCTCTATTATATTCCAATGGAATCAATCAAATTTTTTTGTGGAATCTGTGCTATCTTTATAGTTAAGCCTATAATTTTCACGGCCAGAGTCAAGGGACCAATTTTGTATCTGGGTCTTTTTTTTTTGTTGTTGTCAGTCCCTTTAAAATGATAGTGTTTACTTATTCAAAGCTTTAAATGGATACGGGATAGAGGCTATTGAGTTTTAAACAACATAAACAAATTTCCTACCCTTTCAAGTACACATTCAACCTCTGAAGTTGTTTAGATCTTTCACAAAATTCTCATAAAACTTGGAAATCGTATACCGAAGCAACTGTGATACATACTATATATGAGAGTTAACTAACTCCTAATACTAAAGTTTCATCTCTAACAAGTTCATTGACTCTCTGGCAGTAATGGTTAAGAACAAGAACTGATAAAAGTTTCTGTCGAGTCATGTAATGAGTGAAATTGGCTCCTAACGTGGGAGTGACGTATAGGTTCAATGTGTGCACGGATACCGCTGGCGCGTTCTGCGATTTCCTCGCGTATTACTCACACCGCAAACAGCAATGGTCGTAATAGTAAGCGGGGATTCTCTTAGCCTACGCGTTTTCGTACCTGTAAAACTCCACGACTCTGCTATAAAAATAAGATTCACTGGGAGAGAGAAATAAATTGTTACAACAGGGCAACGTTCTTTGAAGTTCTTGGAAAAACTTCTGAGCCAGTGGGCACATGAAAAACCGCAATTTTTTTTATGCCTCCTCGCTTTCCTTCTCTTGTCTTTTGCGATGTTAATGACCCGTTGGTTGCAGTTAATGCTTTGTGCTTACACGTTTTTGACTTCCCAATTTCCCCCCGCAGAGGGCTGAGAAGACCTTCAGAAACATCCATGCGCCCCCCTTCTTTTTTCTCTTCGCCATGCTTCGTGCATTTGTACGAATCCAAGTTTTCAGGCCAAGGTTTTTAGGTCAAACACGTTTAACTTACTGGTTTTGGTTCGCTGTGGTCTCGAACCTTCTTCGCCTTGCACGTTTTCTTGTCGTACCTGTGTCGATAAGCTTCTCCTTTATCATCTTTTCTTTTCTTCTTCTTTTACTATTGTTTTGGATCCAATGCCTCATCGTTTTCTTCTAGACTTGAAATGTTTCACTGGTTTATCGATGTAGAGTGATGATAATCTTGCAAATCCATTTTAGAATCTACTTTGGCAGCGATTTTTTTTGGTTCGGTGATTATTTTACCACCCCTTTTTTTACTATGAAGTCCTTCAAGGTTTGTTTTACTTACTTTTGTATTCCTTAAATATATGAATCAAGATTATTCATAATGACTCTGCTGAGCGTGAATTGTAAGAAAATCATGTCTGAATATCTTCCACCCAACTATCTCTCTAACTTTCTACCGTTTTATTTTCGTCAATCTTTAAATTACTCTTTCATTTAAAATATGTGTTATGCAACATGTTGCATAATAAAGACGAAAATTATTATTTTCTTCTTTGCCATAACTACCAAGCTCTTTGCAAAGTGACTTCTTTAATTATAGATAAATTTTCTGAACACTAAAAAAAGTAGTAGTAATTTAAACGATTTCGTAAATTTCGAGTTAAAAGTAATAATCATGATGGCATAAATCTCGGTTGTTCCATTGCGTAAAATTGCTAAGGTCATTTTTTAAATTTAAGAATTGAAACCGACCACTTTAACACAATTGGAGTCTAAAAATGATGTAACCATGCTTGGTTACAATTATCGGAACTTAGCAAAGGCTTTAAGAGTGATGAAACCGCGTGTCGTTAAAGCTATCTTAACTTTGGAAAGGCTTTGGAGCAGTACTTAAAGGGTTTCTTTCAGCAGAGTCATGAAGAGAAGATCCATTGACTTCCATTTGCGCAATAGCGAGGGAGCAATGGCTGGAGTTAAACGACTTGAAACGCGTTTCCTCCAGTTTTACTTTGCTTATCTTCTAGCCACTATTCAAAACTGCCTTTACTTATCTCCTTTGGTTTTAGGGAAAAAATAACCTAGCTTCTAAGTAGCAACTTTGAAACAGTTGTCAATACATTAGCACAGGAGTGGGGAATCTGCGGCCTTAGGGCCACATGTGGCCTTATTGAGTTTCTAATGCGGCCTTACCAGCCATTTAAAATTTGCATTGAAATATATAATTGTCTTAATATAATAATAATAATAACAACAACAGAACAATAACCCTTATGATTCTGCTGGTGCGGCCTTTTGTTTAACTGCCGAAATTTAATGAAGTCTTTCAGTGCACTAACATCTGATCAGTTTTATTGGTATTATCTGATGATTACAATTAATCAATAGGAACATTTGGATCAGATATTGAGAAGTGTATTTAGGACCACTATAACAAGAGTTCTTGGGATTTCTAAAGAGAGAAGTCCGTATATTTTTTGGTAGGTGAGCGTAGCGACTCACTTCGACGTAGAGAGGAAATTTTCTGCTGTTTCACATTTCTTGTTCATAATCCCAATAATTTTGTATCGGAATTTAAATTTTTTTTGAAAAGCAAAAATCCAACATGCCTATGTTAGTCGAATAAATCAGCACATTTGAACGTCACCATACGTCATGCTGACTTATTCTTCTTGTTTGATAAATTTTTTTTATATTTATGATGATGAAATATTTCTCGCTAATGCATTTTGGAAACTTCATGTTTTATTCGTGTTTCGTCTGCTGTCATTTCAAACAAGACAGATGCGAATCGATCGATTGCAATACGTCTTTGTCACTCACTCTCATCTGGAGAGACATGCAGCAAGGTCTGTTTACAGCTAGAGTGAAATTGAAGGCTAAGTTCCAAGTTTCATGAACTCTGAACGAAAGGTTAGTGTGTTTTTAGACTCCGTGTAATGCCGTTGAGGTGGTTTGGCATGCCACCAATCTCTTGCCTGCTCGTACCTTCTCCATTTCCAATGTCGTGCCGTTGCACAAAGTTTAAACAAATTGTTCTTAGGCGCGGGCAATCCATCTTATTTTTTTTTATTAGATCCCACCTTTGTCTGGGATGGTAAAGACGTAACTCCGTATTACGTTCGTTATCCTCTTTTTTTCGCATTCCTGCCTGTATTACATCGTGGTGTTTGCCATCAGAGGCGATTCGCGTGTCTTTACCTGACGTCTTGCCAAACTCTCCCAAAAAGTGGAACATTGTTTGGGTAGATTTCTGCACCACGCATTTGTCGGTGTGATGACTTTATCAGTTCCAATCTTGTCAGTCTGTTTGCGTCAGAAGTGTTATCCAGGGTTGAAGAACATTATTCACTCCAAAACGCCTTAAGGAAGATATCAATTCTGAATTAGTTGCTCTAATACCAGAAATAACTTTATTTAATGAAGCTGGAAAATGCGGTGCTCGCAATTTATTCTCAGATTTTATATTTCATTTCTAACAGTCTTATATGTCTGATTATTGATAATAATTCGAAACATTGAAATCATCTTAAAGAATCTTTAAATACATTTTTCTCAGTTTTTGAAACCCATTTTATCTCGAATTTCAGCATCTAACTCCTTATACCGCACACTTTACTCTTTTACTCAGCTATAATTCCAGTTATACTTCCAATTAGCTACACAAGAATTTACTCTTTATTCAGCTATAATCCCAGTTATACTTCCAATTAGCTACACATGAATTCACTCTTTTTTTCCACCTATAATTCCAGTTATACTTCCAATTAGCTACACAAGAATTTATAATTTCCAAAGAAAGAACTGTAACATTATTGAATATTTTACGAAGCCTATTATAATTGCGTTGCTTTGAAAAAGGAGAGTTCTGGGACGTAAAAAAGCCTTTCAAGGTTTATGGTTTATTTTTATGTACAATTTGCCGAGTTTTGACCATTTTAAATACCACTCAATGTCACTGCAATTGGATTTACGTTTATGATCAATTACAAAATTTTGATTTAACGGTATTATATCATATTAATTTGATATACTTCTTGATTTGCTTCAACCCACCGTAAAGGTTGCAACGAATGCATCTAACCATGCTGTTGTGTTTCCTTTTAGTTATCGGAGATATGATGAAAAGAGGTTTATCCGGAGGGGAAAAGAAAAGAGCTAACATTGCTTGCGAGCTTCTGCAAAATCCTTCTCTCATGTTACTTGATGTAAGTGCAAATTTACCTATTCTCCATCATATTTATCATATAATTTCATTGTTTATGTTAGCCATGACTTCAAGCATGCGTATTTCATTTCTTTTATGGTCGAATTCTTCTTGCAGGAACCCACCTCAGGTCTGGATTCGTGCACTGCCCATTCCCTGATGGTCTCTTTGAAAAGACTTTGTGCTGAGAACAAGTCATTAGTGGTAACTGTTCACCAGCCATCGAGCCAAATCTTCTACATGTTCGACAAGTTGCTGTTGCTATGCAACGGACAGGTCTGTGTCTTTTCCCTTACTTCTAGAGGTTTCCTCTCTGCAAGAGAGCGCGTGTTCGTCATTTGTGGTCGCAAACCGAAATGTCTAAATGATCGCCTTTTTTTCTATTTCTAGGTGGCTTATTTTGGAGAAGCCGGGAAGGTTGTGGATTTTTTTAGCACCCTTGGAATGCAGATTTCTGCTCATTATAATCCTGCCGATTACATCAGTGAGTGCCATTCCCTTTTTTTCCTCCTTTTTTTCTGACACTTTGAATAGCATTATGGTGTATGAAAAACGTGTTAACTAGAAACTGTCACCATGCTTATGAGATTATTCCCCATTAATGTCTTCTTTATGTAAATATGTTAATCCAAACAGATAATTTCCAAAGCTTTTTTTTGGATATTGTATTTTTGAGGTGAAACGAATTGTCTTTCGATATCACAGAATTAAGTTATGCTATTTTACATGAAGTTCTAATTAATGCTTAATTCATTAACTTTGATGTTTAATGTTTTAATTATTGAAAAATACCTTTTCATTGTTCACATTTTTTTTTACTGATTTATGCTCACCATAAGATAACTTCAAAAGGGTGAAAATTTATGTGTTTTTATTCTTTTAGTGGAACAAGTAAAAAAGAGTCCTGAAGTTCAAGAAAAAATTATCAGTGCAGCTATTAAACAAAGGTAATTATTTTTTTATTGCACAGTTAAAGGTATCAAAATTTGATATATATAATAATAAATAATATTTAATATTTAATAGTAATAAACACAGTAAAAGAAATGATATATTTTTACTTGGCCTAGAGTATGTTTTATCAGATTTGTTATTGGTTATTAAATCCATAATCGCTTACTTTTTCCGACAACTATAACCCACCTTTTGCTGTTGAAGTTTAACTTTGTATTATGGTTGTTGGGATTTCTATTTAAGAATTATAAAATAATTTATAATATTTTTAATGAAGCAGTGCGGATGTTTGTAAATTCATGAAGAAAGAAAATCGTAATATCTTTCCTAGTTGAATGTATGCGTACCAAATAATAGTTTGAACATGCGATAAGATAGGATTATACCTATACATTGATCTTGTAAAACCTTTACACTCAACATTAAAAACTACCATTCTTGTTATTACGGACAAAGTATTGTCATAAAAAACAACAACAAAATTTAACGTTTTAGAGGTGTCACAACTTACATATGCTACGAAATAATAAAGTTTACTGACATATTTTTGTGTAGTCCTTCATATAAATGATTGAAATTTGCTTTCCAGGAAAGACCACGATTATCCCAAAGAGCTCCAAGAGGATTATTACTGTCCATCTGTGGTCATCGAGTCCTCCTCTCCTTATGAGGGTAGTGGTGGCAAGTCTGTGGAGTGTGTCCACTGCCATAGACAGATGTGGCCAGGTATCAACCACAGGTAAGTAGAATATTTTGTTATGGTTTTCAGGTTCCCCCCTTTATTTCACTTGAAATCGATTATTTTGACACCTTGAATTGCTTATGAATTCTTTGATTTTCTGTTTGAGCAGAAAAGGCCCCCCCCCCCTTTATTTCACTTGATATCGATGTTTTTTGATACCTTGAATTGCTTATGAATTCTTTGATTTTCTATTTGAGCAGAAATGATGAGAGGTGTGAACCATGCGCTCATTCCCTAGTGTGGAATATGTCTCAGGAATCCATGGATCAAGCGCAACCCGTCGAACTTCGCGTCATGATCGACCCCGACAAGAAGTTGTCTACAGTGTACAGCAAAGTTGGTAAGGAACTTTCAGTAGTAAGATGGAAAATGTAATACAAAACTAAAATGTTTTTCTATGTTTAGGATTTAGAAAATTATAAGTTAAGGTTTAATTTTGCTGAGCTTGGTAGTTTAATTAGTATCATAAAAGGGAATAAATGTATACGAAATTGTAAATTTTTAAAGTTTTATTTCAGAAAGAAAATATTTTAATGAAAATCAATATATATATATTTCAATGTTGATTTCAAAATGGAATAAATATATTATAAACTTTTGATTGAAATATGTCAATCAATTGTTGACACTAAAAAAATTCAGAACAAAAGCAGATTTTTTTTTTAAAATTTCAAACCGTAGAACTTGCGTGTTAAAAAATAATTATAGTCTATGCCCTCCATTTGAGATTCCTAAAAGAAGGTAAGGTAGTTGATAAGCTTTCCTTTTTTGTTATTATTACATAGTCATCTATTTAATTCTTGATAGCTAAAGATTGCTTCAATAATTAACTGTTTGTTCCATTTAAAATACTTACAAAACTGAACAGTTTTCACTATTTTACTTTTGTTATTTATTTTAATTATTCGTTTTTGCAATTATTTTTATATTTAATATAACTAGTGTTTTATAAATGAAATTTTGAATCACCCCTCCCCCTAAAATTTTAACATTTAGAAACAAGAATTGTAAGCGAAAGTTACATAATGAATTTTTTCCCATTATGAAATTACATTTAAATAAACTGTTAACTATGCATTAGATTGAAGCTAAATTTTGCTTAGTATAATGCTTTGTGCTAGTGCTTGCATGATAGTGCTTTATAGCGTATTTATTTACCATTGTTTGTTTCGATTTTTTTAAATATTTTTTTTGTGTATGCTTTCTTGAGTTTATATTTAATGTTTGTTATTTTTGCATGCTGCTTTGCTTGTGTTGTGTTTATATGTGTGGTGATTGTTCACTAAATGCACCCTGTTTTGTTTTAATAGCAGGTTTATGTATTAAGTAAGAAAAAATTACTCTGTTTTTGATGAAACTGCCGAAAGAAACTGCATCGTTGAAGTCTCTAGAGCAGTAGAGCAGAGAACACCAGATGGACTTTATGGGGACATTTATGTTTCGGAACAATTAGCTGTAGATGCCTTTTAGTAAATTGCATGCTCAGTGTTTTTAAAGTGTAACTCTTTTAATGTGTTTGAGAGGGTTTTGTAATGTGAAGAGATGTGCTTTAGTTAATTTCTGTATTATATAAAATTCAATTAGTTGTCTTTTTGACCTATTGAAAGTTAGTGTAATAATGATAACATTTTTGATAATTATCTTTTTTGCAATTAATATGGCACAATTTTTTTTTGAGAAAGATATATTGACAGAATTTAGAATGGTTTTAAACTTATATAAATATGCTTTTGTGTTTCTGTGTTTTGCTTATTGTTTATATATTGATAGAAAATGCTTAAGTATGGCTTTAAACTGTTATACAAATTCAATTATTTGTTATTGATGCCAGCTTCAATAGCTACTGCAAAGTAAGTTATATGTGTTATGTGGATGAATTTCATGCAAATATACATTAAATTTAAAAGCTAAAGCAACATTTTGAAATTTAATTTTAATTCTTGCATGATTCGTTATTTATTTATTATTTTTTTGCTTATTCCTGTAAAACTGTGCAGTTTTGTACGTGAAATGTTTTTGCGTCTGATTTTAAAGACTATATTGTATTCTAAATGTGTTAACTACAGGGTGACAATTATTGAGCTATATGAAATAAAAAATAAAAATTTCAAAAACTACCGAGTTCAAAAATTTTAAAAGTAACTACAGATATTCGGATTTAGTTTATGACATGTTCGACATGCTTGCCATCAATGGCTATGACGTGGCGCAGACGAAGAGCAAAATTCTGCAAAAATAGCTGAAGTGTCGAGATATCGACATTACCAGTTCTCTCAAACTTTTTCAATCACATTTTTGATTGTTATAACACTTAAACCGGTTGTCTTCAGCTTGTATTCGGTCGCAAATTTCCTTTGAGCCGCAATCGTGCTATTATTGCTTGAATAGTAGGCCTTGACGATCGATATATGCTAAGAAACTCTGTATTTCGACATTTTCAACGAAAAATGTACAAGAATAACAATAAGAGTGCGCATGCTCAAAAAAAAATCCCAACATGCCTTACATTCAACCGCCAAGTTTTAACTGAATCTCGCCAACGGTTCAAAAGTTATCAAGGTTTTTTTTTTCATATAGCTCAATAATTGTCACCCTGTATTTGCTCAGCAATTATATGTGTTATCTTTGACATGTTTCTAGTAAAATGTCTCCCTCGTTGTTGTTATATTGAAAAGTATTTTTCTTGCAGAAACTAGAGATGACGACGATTCTGGCCGTTCTTCTTGGTCAGAAGTGGCCAGTTCTACCTTCAGCAGCGAGGTAGATTTGAATGAAGAAAAGAAATGGCCTACCTCTTTCTATACCCAGATGAAAGTGCTGACCCAGAGAAACTTCATGGAAGCTAGATCCAGAATGCTTTCCAAACTCAACTGGGTTCAGACTCTAGGTTTGGGACTCATTTGTGGTTCCATTTGGTTCCAAATTCCCAGGGAAGAGTCCAAGATCGCTGACATTAGAGGATGGGTAAGAATTTTTTTCCTTGTGAAAATTTATTAAAAAAGCATTGAACTTTGCTTGAAGAAAAATATTTGTTATTCTTTAAGACTTCTTGTTGCCTTACTTACTGTATTAACCGGAAGGATTAAGGATTATATTAACCGGATTTTTAATTTTATGTTGCTGTCAATGCAATGAATCGATTATTATCAATTATAACTTGCTGTTATTTAGACTAACCAGTTAAAACAACCTGGTTATTATGAATAATAACCGTCTATTATTCATACTAACCGAGTTTTCACTTTAACCGTAGCATATAGACTGTATCAGTAAATTAACTAAAATTATTGCTTATTGTGGACTGTCCTTTATAACTATTTTAACAATTGCATTTTATTCTTCCAGATGTTCTTTAGTACAACTTATTGGATGCTTTTCGCCCTCTTTGGAGCTCTGATTTCTTGTAAGTATTGTTTATAAATATCTTTATCCATATATAATCCTTACGTTAATAATGCATTACAAATTGATCATTAAAATGCTTATCAACCGAATTCAGTTACTAACTTAGTTGACTAAAATCTTCTTTAAAATATGAATTTGGTTTGAAGTGATTGTTGTAATCATTAATCATTGTTAACAACTTGGAATCGATTCCAAGAAAGGGTGAAGACCTAAGCATTTTGTTTAAGTGTGTTTCCTTCTGTTTTCAGTTCCACCTGAGAGAGAAGTGATTAACAAAGAGCGAGCATCTGGAGCTTATCGGTTGTCTGCCTACTATCTAGCCAAGATGATAGGTGAACTGCCTTTAGTGATGACACTGCCTACTGTTTTCCACATTATCTCCTACCCTATGATGGGCTGCTACTCTATACAAACATTCTTCAGTCTCTGGGGGTTCCTGCTACTGAGTACAGTCGTTGCACAAGTGAGTACGCAATCTGGATGAATCAGAAATTTGTTTACGTGACCCTGAAATTATCTGTCATATAGACTGGTATTTATGTTATTTTTGTTTTTGTTTCAGAGTGTTGGTCTATTTGTTGGCGCATCGTGTGTCGATCTCCAAGTATCCGTGACAGTATCTGCCTTGTATTCCTTGTCTACGATGCTGTTTGGTGGATATTACGCCACTACGTTGCCAAGCTGGCTGCAATGGCTGCAGTATTGCTCCATGGTTCATTATGCCTTCCAGAATATGCAGATGGTAGAATTTGGTGGTGGACCCCCCATAAGGTAATGAAAATTATTTAATTCATTGTAAAATATTTAACTGGTAAGAACCAATAGAAGCTGAACCGAAATTCTAGTCGTATATTGTTATATAATTTCCTGATGAGGCAATTAAAGACATTACTGAATAGCATCATTTAAATATGCAAAAGGTCATTTAAATGACGAAGAAGCAAAATATAATTGTTGAAGTTTAGTCTTTAAGAAATTGAAATGATATTGTTGGGTGTATACAATAAATTAAACATTCCAAGAAAAAGAATTTTTCATTACATCTGGTTTGATTATTATTAATTCTTCTTGAATCCGTTCGAAAAACTCTGACAATGAAACTTATAATTAATTAATGGTCTTGAAAAACCATAAGTGATCTGTGTTAAAAGTTCTAAAAGAAATACATGCACTTTGGGATTCAGAAGTACAATTTTTAAAAAAATTCTTTCTGATTAACATAGTAATTGATAGTTTGTAAATGATCTCTTTAATTTAAATAAAGTTTAGGAAGCGTGAAAAATTCTAATACTGTTTTTTTTAACCCTTTGTAGGTGTGCCGAAACCAATTCCCTGTACGAGATCTGCCGACAGAGCAACTCGACATCGTACATCCCCGTCGAGCACATCATCAGCCAGTCGGGAGAACCACTGCCAATGTGGGCCAACACACTCATCCTGATCCTGTTCCTGGTGGTGTTCCGATTCCTGGGTTATGCCGTCCTGAGATACATCAGGAGACCAAAATAGCCACCTCAACTCACTCCTCCGTGAGGGAGGCAACCCAGCAACCACCGAAACATTCATAGGTCCTCTAATCTCTAGTACTTGCACTTCACCCTCCAACAGTCAAGAACTATCCTGGACTACTTTTATGAGAATATGCAGCAGGCTGATAACCTGAGAGGTCCTCATATTATTTTACACAGATTATATATGTATATATATATCCGTAAAGGACGCATCTATTATCAGTTGTGTTGCAGATTTCACCATCAGGGTTACCTGATAATGTGTTCAGAAGAAAGAGGTGCATTTCAGTAACTGGAGTCATGTGAGGGTACCCTCACTCACATTTTTGTGTTCACTAAGTGAACAATCACCAATATCTCTCTATAGCCAATGTGATTTTCTTCTTCATTTGTACATAAACTAGTGAACAAAGCGAATAGTGAAATTTTATTAGATGATACCTGTATTTTGTGCCAAATGATTACAAAACAGTCGCAGCAGAAGAAGGCCTAGGAGAACTGAGCAGTGTGTTGTGTGAGTGACGTTTGTTACTTGTGATATGAAGAACAAATGTTGATTTTGTTGGAGGAAGGCGAAAAAAATTTCGAGGATTCGATGCACTCTTTTACTTGTTCCATCCAGACTTTAACGATGATGCATTTGCGTTGAAGTGCGAAGAGTCATGCTGTATTCGATATCACATCTGTTCGTTTTTCTTTGATGAAAGAGGTTATTTTTGTCTTTTTTAATATATATGTTCGAGAATATATTCCATCAGTTTTCACAGAACTGTCTGAATGGATGTTTCTTCGTGCACAAAGATCCATTTAGATTTATTTACTTCACCCGTAGTTGTGCGTTATGTGTTGATAATTTTATGTGTGAGACTTTATCATTATCTCATAGCGTTGATAATTTTATGTGTGAGACTTTATCATTATTTCATATACATCTTTTTTTAAAAGTTCAAATTATCATCCTTTTTAGAATGTCATTTTGCACATCGTATCATTATGAGATGGATGATTTTGATTTTTTTAAGGTATGGACAAAAAGGATCATAGGTAATGAAGCCCATGATTATGGAATGTAATTTTTTTTGTCTTATTAATTATAATATTACTTTATTTAACCGAAAACATAATGCAATTTATAGTTCCATTTGCATTAAATTTTTATATTTATATAATGTTTTATATTTACCGCGTATAACTATTTGTTCTTCAGTTTTTATTGCACTGACATGGTTAGGAAAAAAAAATGTCATCAATGCATGTTAAAAAAAAATGGTATTTTTTCATCCGAATTTTTATTGAAAATTCCAAACTTTTGTCCATACCTGTGACGAGTTTATATATACCATTGGTTTTGAATTGTGTTTTTCTGTTATGAGAGAAAAGATAAGAAAAGATTTTGTTTGGAAGATTAACTATCAGTACATGGCCTGGAAAGTTTATAATTGTCAATTTCTGTACGGATTTCAGTGTTATAATGATTTATGTGGTTAGTTTGCGTATGCACGATTTATAGTATATTTGTAAGAGAATGCTAGATTTTTTAATAGTTACCAACAGCAAGTGCCTACTCTGTTAGGGTGACTTCAATGATCCTAGAGCAGTTTCATGCTTTCCGTGTCTTTGTGTGTACGCACTGACTGCAATACAACGTATTTGTAGATTGAAAATTTATATTTTTATAATGCCTTGAATGATGTATTTATTTGGCTTTGTATTGGTTTATGGTGGGTAAAAGGATGGTCGAAAATTATGTTGAAAAAAATTACTGCATATTTATTTATTCTTCAAGTTGAATTATTTATATTATATTTTTATTGTCAAATTATTAGGTGTAGAAATTAGTATCGGATAAAATGCATTTATCTTTAAATATTCAAAATTGCTTCTTTTATACACATATGACATTTTGCATGCAGTAATCGTTCGTTTTTACTAATGTAGACATCAGTAGAATAGAATCTCGAGATTTTTCAAAATTAGTTTCGAAAACAGTTTCTGTAGATATTATTATTATTTATATTAAAGAAAGTGTTCATATAAGTCTGTAACTCAAATTTAACGATTATATGCTGAAAATAGTTCCGAAAGTATTTTTAAATTTTCATTCTTCACATCGGTATACTTGAATAATTGAATATTTAAGGCATATATCTATATTTTGTAATTACGGTAGTAAGTGTATGAACTTCACTATTTTGCCATATTTTATGGTTTACATCCCTTTTTATTCTTACAGGCGATACATTTGCCGTTCTATTTCTATTTGAAATCTCTAAAGCACATTTAAAAAGTGTGATAATTTTCATAAAAATAATTCTACTGTCGGATCTGTTTTAATATATTTCTTTCTATCTAATGCTACTATTTGTAAATCATTCTAATTTGAGGTAAAATCAAGTCTATATTTATTAATTTATTGCCATTTCGTCTATGATATCAGTCGAGGAATGATAACACTGATCTGAAGATTTAGATGAAAACGAATGATTACTGTATCATGATAAGACTTTAAGTATATTCTTTAGGCTTTTTTCTCATTTCTGAAAATCTCATTTTGTATTATCTAACCCAACCACTCTCGTTTATTATTTTGTAGAATAAGATACAACTAGTAGAAACAGTCTCATTTTATACTACGTTAACGTTCCTACTATTGTGATATCACCGTTAAAGGTGCTAAGCGAGACTGTTTTCTATTTATTCCAAAATCTTACGCAAATAAATTTAAGTACAGACTTTGTGATTCGTAATGCAGCCTTTCACAGTGTTTTTATTATAATTTCTTTTTTGTTTTGTGTCTTATATTTCCTATAATTTTTGTAAAAGACATAGTCCTATCTAAATCAAAGATTGTATATTAACTTTTTGGTTCCTGTAGAAAAATTTAGTTTTTATTTTTATTTTCGAATGTTCTGTTTGCTTTTTATTATCTTTAGGGTTGCATTATATCGCAATTTTCAGTGGAATTGCTAATGATTACTACCTTCTTTTCAACAATTAATTGGATTTCTTATGGAAAAATATTCTTGCTGCGCGATTTTTAAAATCGCCTGTAAAACTAGAAAAATGATATTCGTAAATTATTTATGTGTTTTTGTAATTCTCTTCATAACTTTGAAAGTCTTTTGATCTTAAATTGTAGATTTCTTTTGTAATTATTCGAATTCCTCTCTTTTATTTGCCTGTGTGTGTATTCTCTTATTTTTTTGTTTGCAAAGTGTGTTTTTGATTTAACATCAGTCTGATATTACATTGAGAATATTACGTAATCTAGTGCTTCGTATTAATCCTTCGCAATTTGTCAGTTCTTAAATATTATGTAATAATATTTTACTACAAATATAGAGAATATACTTGATTTTAATGCAGTTTTTCCGTAATTTGAAACTTGGATTGTTACAATTGTTCTGGTGATGCTGAACTTGAAAGTACCTTGTTGATTCTTATTGAAAGCTAAAGACGGACGCTTTTGAAATTTAGAACTTTGTATATACTGCCTGTTGAATGCCCTGAGGTATTATCTAATGGATGTATAAACTTGAGAATATTTAATAATTATTTCCTTTCTACAAAACAATTTTGCACTGCCAACAATTTTTACACAGTTTTTATTTCGAGGTCTTAACCTTCGTGTGTGTTCGATCTGCCGGTGAAGAGCTGCAGATCTGTATTAATTTCACAAATTATCGTTTCATTTTAAATGTAGTGTCTCTTTTTGAAAGAAGTTTTTGTGAAGAATGATCTCTAAAACCGATTCAAGTATTAGACTTTTTTAATACATCGTGATAACGTCTTCATCAATAGTATAATAATATTATACAATACGTTAAGTAACTTAATTTACTGAAAGAAAACTTATATAAGTAACTTAATAGCACACAAAAAGTATAACTGAACTTATCTTTTAAATTTCGATAATGTTAATTTTATAAAAAAAATGAACCAATATTTTTTCTGAAATTAATTATTAAAAATATTTTGAATTATATGTTGTGAATAGATTGTAAAACGATCACAAATCTTCTTGAATTGTACTAAACATTGATCTAAACAGTTACCAGCCATTTCTAGTTTCCAACTATTAAATAAAGCTCAAACTCCATTTTGAAAGAAGATATATTTTATATGAAAGAATATTTACGTGTTTATTGAAAGTAAGAGTAACTGAGCGAAAATTTTGATGCAAAATTGTACAAGCTGTTTTGAAATTTATAATAATTTTTTTATTATTGTATTTTATGTATTCTTTAATTTCCATCATTTATTTCATACTTTTTTTGTGAGAATTCACGATGACAACTTTGTTTCGAAGGAAAAAGAAAGGTCCAAAGTTTATTTGTGAAAAAGATTCCGTACCACTTTACTATTGCCACTGCCTACAAACGAAAGGCCAGCCTAATTTATATCATTATGTGTTTTGTGTACGTTTCATCATATCGATTTTTTCGTTCTCTTTATATTGAGTATTAAAGTGCTCTTACTTCATTTCACTTGTTTGTGTCTCATTTTCTCTTGTTTCATAAAGAGTTGTTATTAATTTAGTTACAGAATTCACATTATTTGATTTCTATATTTACGTCTATTATTCAATACAAGTGTATTCTCTAATTTCTTCATTTTTAAGCCGGGATTCAACAAATCACATTTGTAATTCCCTAACAAAAACATTTATTTTAACATAAAGTCAACATTAAACACATCACGAAGAAGAGTACAGATGAAGAACTTTTGCCTGAACTTATTAACAGAAAGTTTAAACGCAGATGATCAACAATTTATATTGGAAACAGAAAGCGTTTCTCATGAACATGACACAAAAAAGTATAATATAATTAAAGTTAACACTGACTAAGGTTAAAAACTGATGAGATATGTGCACTGCCTCTTTTTCTTCTATTTCATAAGTAGTTGTTAAAAATTTAGATACAAAATACACAATATTTCATTTCTATATTTACGTTTATTCTTCTATGCAGGCATATTTCGTGAACATGACACAAAAGAACAAGTAGCACTGTCAAATATAACATATTAAAGGATGACTACTTAAGTTGTTATAAACTAATAAGAAATGTGCATTTAGAGAAGCAAGTAATACATTCAGTGCAATTCGCAAAATTGTTAATCTGTGATTTATATAAGTATAATAATTTTTAACATATAATAAACTTAATATTTCATTATGTGCATGATAAAACATGTATTCATGTCTCCAAACATTCATAGATTTCTTTCAAAATTTAACTAAACTGTGTAAAACTCACAAACCAGTTTCCATTGAAATAGTATGAATTATGTACTTCTTTAAGCTTTATTCTGAACTAAAAACAGTGCAATATGTATGTGTCGTGCTATTCAGCAATTCGAGTTTTGAAACATACTTATTAACAATTGGAACGAAAATGTTTCCAGAAGTAATTAATGTAAATGAAATGGTTTCAAAAGTGCATTTCATTCAGTAAATCTTTAAGAAAACTCCATTTGATGTGAAAGTATGACGAGGTTTTAAAAACATGACAATGAATTTAGATTTCTGGAATTTTTTTTGTATAAAATTAGAAAAAATTAAAATCTAAATTGCAACTTGCATTTTGTAGATAAGAGTTATTTATTGGTCCTTTTTTGCTACCATTTTAAAGCATAATTTTTACGTTTTAATAACATCGGCATAAATTTTGTAAAATTTAAACAAATGTATTGGGGTCAGGACTGGATTAAGCCCTGTACGGGCCTATAGGCAATGTAAGTTTCGCCTCCCCACTCCAACTTTCAAAACCAGTTATTTTCTTATTGATTTTAATTTAATTTCTATATAAACAGTTTTTGAGTTACAAATATTATGACAAACTGAAATAACAATACATTTTTTGCGAGTAATCTTGAAAAAAAATTGGTAATACTTATAAATAAAATAATATTAAAAAATTTAAAAAAAATTTCTAATACAAAGTTTGTCGGAACTGTTCATTTGTGGCACATTGATCTGCTAATGAATTTGAAAGCATGAAAAATATACCAAAAAATAAAGTTCTGAAATTGAAACGGTACTTGATTTTAATTTCGGTAAATCCGAGTACCCAGCCTTTATAAATCAAGTGAAAGCCATAAAAATAATTTAAAAAAATAATAATCTCGGAGGGCCCTAAAAGTTGCGGGGGGGGGGCATAGGCAGTTTCCTACATTGCCTATGATTAAAATAAGCCCTGATTGGACTTTTCGACTGGATATAAAGCACATGCTTATTTTGAACTGATTCATAAAAAAATAGAGGGGATTCAGGCTTGTAGCAGCAAAAAGGACATGATGCCACAGTGTAAGTTAATATGCAGTTAGATATTAAATGATATGTGGTGTTACTTTTGTTGTGTTACTATGATGTTGCATGAACACTACTGTCCATTTAGTGTAATGTCCATACACACATATCGACGATCGATCTCAAAGGACAACAATTAAAAAAGTTATTACAATCATTAATTTTTTTTTGTATTAGGCACGTTTTCCTTTACATAACTATAAAAACTTCAAACGGAACTCGTGCTGCTTATGGGTTCAAATTGGAGTGATGTAAATTGAACTTTTCACTACAACAGTAAATATTAGAATGTCGAAATATTAAATTTCGAGTCCTTGTCTTTTACAACTGTGCCTTCTATATAATATCTTCATTAATAAAATATTATTTTAATGTTTCTAAAGAAAGCAATCATGAAGTGTTTGAAAAGTACAAAAATTAGCACTATATTATATATATATATTAGTATAAGCAATAATAAAAAGCAAATTTAAATCATGCGTGCATGAGAAACGGTTACAAAATTTTAAAGTAAAATAATTTTACTGTAGGGGAGAGTAGGGATAGTTGAGCCACTTTTTAAATTTTATTTTTTTAAATTTGTTTAAAATTAGGAATTGAAGAATAGAATATTGTAGTGTAAATTTTGGTATTTTGTCTTCGAAATTAAATGAGAAAATTAGCCATTATCGTCCAATTTTATTGCTTAATATATATTTACTTTTTGTTTCACATTGTGACTCAAGTATCCCCATGAGAGGGATACTTGATCCATGATGTAGGGATGCTTGAGCCAATATTTCTTATTATTTTTTCAGAAATGAAAAGGATGATATGTAAGAATGAGAAAACTTTTTCTCAAAATATTCCATATTTAATTTATTATTCCACGTTATTAAATTATTTTTCCGTATTTTTCCATTGCCCATCAGGAGTAACATATTTCAAATAATTTCTTAAAATATTAATACACTTTTAAAGTGTCCCTGAGAGGGTTAAGATTAAAAAAAGTCCTTTGAAACCAGCTGTGGAAACAAAATTAGTATCGTTATCGGTTATTTTTTGTGGTGATGTTTGGTTGTCGAACCTGAATCAGATGTATCATAAGAGTCTTTCATACATTTTTTCGATGTTTCGGGAAAAGGTTTTGATTTAACCTTTGGTTTTTTCGAAGAAAATTTGAATTGTGATCTTCGTTGCTTTTTTTCTTGTTCTATTCGATAGCTCTTCTAGACTTTGTTTTTCTGGAGTGGAAGTCAAAATAGTTGATTTCGCTCTTTTTCTAAACCCTTTCGTAATGCGAGGCAAGGATTTTGGATAAGGTCGAACGAACTTTGGAGAAACAGGTGTATCGCTAGTTGAGGCTCCAGGAATATGAGAATTTACAGAGATGTGACCAGAAGAAGTCAGATTATTTACAATATTCTGACTTTGCTTTAAATTTTTGTTTGCAGAAATAGCTGAAGAAATCTGGAAATTTTCGATAGACGCACCTGATTGCTCCATATCTGACCTATCAGTGACAAATGAGCTTTTTTTCTATATTATTATTTTTTGCGAAAGCCTACTTCTCAGATATACCCTAAACATAGCAAATTTTGTAAAAATAAACTACTCAAATGCCCTAAATAACAAAGTTAATAAACACTAATTTCCCAGTAGGGATAGTTGAGCCGTGGCTCATGTATCCCTAGTCTTAGTGTCACAAGTATCCCCACTACCATAATTTCTTTTTATTAAGCTATAACTAAATAAAAACTGTAGATATTTAAGCTATTTTAAACTTAAAATGTACCTGAAATTATAATTATTTCAATTAAGAATACTATTACAGCTTAAAAACAAAATTTGAATACCAAAAAATATTAAATTTCGACACTTTAAAATTTACTTCAGACAGTGAAAAAAGAACTATTGTTCATGAAACTTTCAAAATTGCACTAAATAACTTGATTTCTTGTTCACATATGTAGAACTATAAATGTGTTTAAATGTTGTCAACTGAAGAAAGAAAAATAAACCTGCTGTAGAGAAAAAAGGGGTGGCTCAAGTATCATATGCTCAAGTATCCCTACTCTCCCCTACATTAAAAGTAACTTCAGCTGAAGAAGGAAAAAAATTATTTAAACTCTAGTGAACAAAAAGATTTATTACACGTGTCAGCAAAATTTAGGATTATGTGACAAATTGTTTAACTATGCTTTAGATATTTTGTATGTTGTGTCTAAAAGTCTCAAATTATTTCTCTAAACAAATTCTAGTATTAAATAAGTAAATAAAAATGAATGGGATATGTTTTTTGAATGCATCACTTCTATTCTCATTTAAAATATACCAACCGAACATATGCTTTATTCATAGAAACGCAACTGATCGAAAAATGAATCTTCAATCGAAAAATGAATGTTTACTTATAAAACTATAAATGAAAAGCTCTAAATATGGGGAAAAGGCAGATATAATTCCTGTTTTGTTACGAAGCGTTCAGATTTTGCGATTTATGTAGCATAATTTCAAAATTTTAATTTTAATTTAGTATTTTATTTTCATGAAATATTTTTAACTGCAGTTGAATAATCGATGACGCATAAAATGTAAGATTGTAAGAGTTCTTAATGTAGGAATTTCAAACCAAAATCGTGAATAAGCTTGGAGCTTGTAAAGAAAGATAAATTAAAAATTGGCAATTCATAATAAAATGTAATTAATTAATTAATAATATAATGTTTATGACAAATAATTCCAATATAAGAGTGAAACTCTAGATCTCTAATATACTATTCCTGATTTACAGAATGATAATGGAAGCCAAATGAGATGCTAGGTTACGCACAACAATTCATGCAAATGCCATGTGGCAATTAGATCCAAATAACCATTATTTCAAAACTAAATAATCAGTTTTAATATAGAAAAATAAATTGTTTGGGTGAACACTTTTTTCTTTATATGTAATTTAATCTAATCGCAATACTTACATAACTTCTGAGATTTTATAAAGGAATTAATTCAAGAGATTAATTTTACAAATTTTCTGAAGATTTTGCATGGAAACTGAAAAGCAACTGAATGCGTCGGAACATTTTTAATACTCAAACTTTGCAATTTATTGTGCCAATTCTTAAAGCCTGAAATTAGAAGGCTGTATTTACTTTAGTATTTTTAGTTTATTATTTTTTCACTTAACATAACTCTTTAAACTGTATACTTTTAGTTTTAATTATAAATAAAGCTATAAGTAGTCTTAAAACTACCAGTAATATGTCTTCATCAAATAAAAAAAAAAAAATTCCTCTATAAACATTTTGCGCGTAGGAATGAAGAAACGAAAAGGAAAATTTGCAACTTATTGATCAAACAATTGATTTAATACACTGTCCAACACTTATCTTTGTTTCTGTCGAACACACCTTTAAAAATTATTACTTCGCTCGTGCTGCCATCTGTAGGCTGATGGGCAAACTTCTTCCCTATAACACTAAATTTCAAAATTGATTAGTGCTGCCATCTATCAGTTAAAAGTAACAATTTTTACAACATATTAATCAATTCCCCTCCACCTCCCATTTAGAGATGTACCATCGACATCGATTTCAATAAATAAGAATGTCAAGAGTTCTTAACGAATTCTTAAAATTTTAGACAATCCTGGGAATCGAATAACGCTATTTAGCTACGTCCGAGCAACAAAAATTTCAATCAAATTTTGAATAATAATAAAAAAGGTTACTTAAACTTCATCATCCTTTATTTGGAAAAGGAAATTATTCTGTCTTGGAGTTGAAAGTTTAAAATTAGAAATTGTTTTTGCACCAGGCTATGAAAACGTTTTGAAGAAAGTAGTTTCATTATTGGTTGTAATGATTTAAACAGCTGGACAGTGGCGGGAAGTGGGCAAGGGGTGTAAGTGCCCCAGGTGCCAGAATTTTGGGTCGCCTGGATTGGGAGTCCGATTTGGAGAAACTGAAAAATAAATACTAAGCCCCGGGCGTCATTTATCCTCGCTACGCCATTGCAGCTGGGACATCAAGCATGTTGGTCATTTGGAAATAAACGCACTCAAAATAGATGCATTGATTTCCAAATTTGAGAAACATAAGAACAAAATAAGCAGAAGGTAAAAAAAAAGAATCAATTTGTTCAAAAGGTAAATTGCCGATTTTTGTGGTGGATTTAATCTGAAAAACCACTTAATATTCCTACTCAAGGATCGGCAATTTGTGGCTCGTTGGGTAACGTGCACTGGGCTCTAAAGTAAAATCGCAAAATAAAGACAGTTTTTTAAAACACATATTTATTAATGAGCTAAAACATGGAATTATTTTATTTTAATTATTTTCTACTTTTTTGTTTTTAATTTATAAATTCATTATTATAAACATTATGGAATCTTGAATTGATTTTTTTCATTCAATTCTCACTATCAGGTAGCACCACTAGTACTGAATCAAAATTTAATTAATTAAATTGATTAATGGATAATTAAGCTCTGAAAATATTAAAATTATGTATTTTTACAGAGAATACATAAGTGTAGAATATTTGAAAACTCCTGCACTTCAGGAAGTGAGTATGAAATAGATTACAAAATTCCATCTTCACAAAATGAATGAGATGAAACAAGGTAAGTTAAAGATTTGTCAATGCAGAATCTTGTCTAATAAATGAAAGCTATTCTTTACAAGAATTTGGTTATTCCTTTTTATTGTAATTTGAATATTTATAAACCACTTTGTGATTTCAACCAAAGGAAAAAAAAAAAGCAACTTAAGAAATATTGTGCTGCCATCTATGGAACATGATTCAAAAAAGTGTTCTCATCCTTAGAATAAGAACTGCAAAAACATTTTTTTTGTTTGCAAGGAATAAAGATAATACAGTTAATTTAGTTTTACTACAGAAGACTATTTCAAAATAATATTAAAGTTGCAAGGTAAAGTAAAACAAAGAAATTACATTGCGAACAAAAAGGTAGCACCAAATGACTTTTTTTTTGAAAAAATAAATTTAAAATTAATTCCATTCAGTACACTCATACGTTATATAAAGGAATATTTCTATAAGTATGTTCCGATACACGTTTGATCAGCGCATGCATTTAATTGCAATCTATTTCAAATTAAAACTTATATAAAGCAGAATATTTTTCTGAAAGATTAATTCAGTTTAAAAATCTTAACAAATATATCTGTAGGTTTTAATTTGTATTCATTTCGTAGGAGCGGCGTTCAAGTTTCGAGAATGAAATTCACGCTCAGTTGTCGTCCTAATCTTCTGATCATCGCTCAAACTTATGACGGAACTTTAAAACTAAAACGAAACTTGACCCAAACTAAATTTGATTTTGAGAACACTTTTCAATCATACATCTCAGTTTATTTCCAATTTTATTTGAAATATTATTACTTTTTCCTAAAAACGGCTGATTTTTTCTATTTCAAGTATTTTTCAGTCTTATATAGCTAGCCTAGCTAGATGCTACAGGACACGCCATTTTGATTTCAGCTTTTCGTTTAAATCACAATACGGAAAATTACTTTCAAGTAGCGTTAATTTACCTATGGAATGATGAAAATGAACGAATGAGCCGTTGGATTCGCATTCGAAAGCAATTCGTCATGCTATTTAAGCGATATTAAATCATTTCATAAAGAATATCTTCCATTTGTTTGGCATTAATTTTGAAGTTTTGATATCGAATTCGTTTTCCAATAGCGGGCGATAATTAATCCCTATTTATAGTGGAACTTGGATTAACTGAAACTGTCGGGACAAAAATAACAACAAAGGGGTGTGGGGATTCGAACCTCTAGTCTTAGACATCGTAACAAGATGATGTTATAAGCTTGATTTTAAATATAAATTCAATAATTTAAAGAAGGAGTTCTTGCCTAAAAACATCATCTCGTTTAAAGTCTCCCGGAAAAAACTATAAAATACATAAAAAGAAAATCTTTCTTTGAACCGAGTATTGCTTCTGTCAGCCATGAAAATAATGGTGAGTCAATTTTAAATCTACTTATTTACACATTTGTAATATTGCAAATTCGAGCCTAAAGTCCGAGACATCGTAGCAGACGTTGCATTTTATGCATAACGATATTTACGTCACGCAACTTGTATAAAGAATGCAAACCTAAAAATATTGCCATGTTAAAAAGAGAGACCTGCATTAAGCGGTTACTCGATGAACTGAGCTCCACTTGCGCAAGAGCCGTCTCAGTAAAATCTAAACTGTTTTCGAGGAATATCCAAATGCATTAAAACCCCGGTTAACCAAAACCCGGGCTATCCGAAATGCCTTTGAAATCGCAAATCCAAAAAAACACGTACTGTTCCGCAAAGTAATAATCGCGAAGAAGATACTTTTTTCTGTAACGATATTCCCAATTTTTTCTTTTAAGCCTCCCCAAGAAGGTCTGTGATTAGTTTTAGAATGCGAAAATTAAAATTAATGGGTATTAACAATATTAATTACGATAGTGTTTACCTGTGCCTCTTGAGGGCATAACGCCCGAATTCGCCTGACGGAGGGTTAAGTTTAATAAAGAACATAAGTGTAGCCTACAGAGAGAGCTTAGAATTCGTTTCACACTCAGAACATTTCAGAATTACGTACTGTAATTAGATACAGAATAGTAACAGATGTTCATGGTTTATCCGAAAAAATCGTTGTCCGAAAGTCCTTTTCTTCGGTTAACCGGTTTTGTACAGTAAATAAATAAATAAGTATAAAAATAATTTTTTTTTTATGCTTTAAGGCAGACAAGCACAAGTTAATAACACAAAATTTTATAGTTAGCAAATAGTAAACAAAAGTAATAAACCACGTGACTCGATTCTGATAACGAACGCTTATACATTCACTAATTCAGCTTGTTGGATAATAGCAGTCGTTGTATTCCGTTGCTAACGATTTTTTTCATCACTCAATTTACTGAAAGGATGCCAGCTTAATGCCATTAATAATGTATGGTAATGTACATTATCATACAAAATACAAATTATCCAAAAATTCGTATTAAGGAGAGTTGCGGCAAAGGGAAATGGCAGTTCACCCGTAATATTATTAGCCCGTGGCTATGATTGCAACTTGATTGCGGTTGTAGAGGTTGAGGGACCCCGACAGAGTTTTATTTTTCGATTTATCTCGAAAATGGAAGGTAGTGGGTGGCAGGGGGCCACTAATGACATACCCAGGGGCCTGAAGCTTTTATTTGAAATAGAAATTGTCGAAATCGGTGCAGTGGTTAGTGCAGAGGGATTCTTTCATAGTTTTTCCCCAGAGAGAATGTACATTGAAGCAGGGATTTCCGATTTCTCTCGAAAATGGAGGCTGGTGGTGGGCAGATGACTACTAATGATATATCTAGACGCCATAAGCTTTCATATGAAATAAAAGTTGTCGAAATCGGTCCAGCTGTTGGGGCTGGGTAATTGGTCCTTTAGTTTTGCCAATTATTTTAAATATATAGAAAAATATACAAATTGGAAGTAATTTTAATAAGCTCAATATTCGAAGTGAGCAATAAATAAACAGTAAGCAACTCTTTGAACGCAATAACGGAACAATAAAACTTCAAAATAAAAGTACAATTCAGAAGTAATGTGTTCAAAACTTTTGAAAAAGTGAGAAATTTTTTATTGCTTTTTCATTGGATACAGTGCCACGTAAAATAAAACTCATACTGTGGAAACACAGTAGGGCGGATTTAACTAACAAAAACAATTCAGAAATTAAAGCATTTATTATTTTTTTTACAATTTTTCGTTTTGATTTAGAATGAAATAAAATAAATTAGAATTACAGACGGTATTTTAACATTATGTTAATTGAAAATTCAAGAGGCCAGGGAAAAATTCGAATTACTGAAGGATTTTTATTCTTTTCTCGGAAATGAATTACACAACCTTCGGGATAAAACAAAATTTAATTCGAATTACAGATGATATTTTTATTATGATTGATCCGTTGATGATGATTATTTTTACATTATGTTCATGGGAAATTCAAGAAATCTAAGAAAAATTCGAATTATCAACGAACTGGCATTAACTATACCTAATTAATCCCCTGTATACTTGCGAATAAGTCTAAAATTATTCGTCACGAGGTTACATTTAAAAGAAATGCTGTAACTGCGCAACTCGCCAAAGTTTGTGACAATTGAGACTCGATTTCTTTTGAAGATAACTAAGGAAAAATGGAAGAAGGAAAGTTCTTCTCTTTCTTTCATGAACGCAAACGAATTTTTAAGCAGGTGCTTCTGAAAGTTCTTTAAATACATGCTTCTAAAGAAGAAAAATATTTAACTTTCTTGAACTTTGAGATTACCAGCAGTAAAAAAGGTAGAATGATATGCTAATTTTTACAATAAAGATTTTAATCAATAACTTAAGAATTTGTACTTCTAGTCACTTCCGGTAAAAGATTTTATGATAAGCTCAATATCTGAAGTGAGTTCCGCCTTCATATCGGAAGATCAAAGATGCCAAGGCAAAGAAAATGAAGTACATAATTTTGTATGCAAAACTTCTAGCATTAAATTTAACGGATTATATATTATGATTTCCACTTGTAAAGAAGAACATGTTATTGAATATTCTAAAGAGCGAAGTGAATTTTAGAAATTTTCAAATAATTTATGAAATATGGACAGATAAATGATGGTCAGAGGTCTTCGAAAGCAGAAGTCGTCGTATGAGATTTTGCCTTTTATTATTATCATCCATACGTTATTATTTGGCAAAATAAACCAGAAGGAAACCAACAATATAGAAAATTATTATTAGTAGAAACAAATTTCTGATTATCCTATGGAAATTTGAATCAGACCCTGTTTACACTGGGACAATCTCTAGCCGCAATAGGAGGCCACATCGCACCAATAAAATTTTCTTGCCCGTCGACAGTTTGAACACAAGTATGCGTAGACCTTTATGAAAATGGTAATTGAGAATATGGATTGGATACCGACTCTCCGTCATCTCTTCTTTTTCCATTTCTGTGACCTTAATTTATATGTTGTATTCTTATTATTATAATTTATATGTTGTTATTTTAAAAATCCACCATAAAATGAAATCCATGATTGAGAGGCGACCATTTAATTGATATCTGTCCAGGCAAATTATCATCTATCAATCAGTATCAAAATTTAGTAAGAACCTCTCTTTTTCACAATTTTGTATTTCCCACTTGAGAAGTACATAGGATAGAGTTGTCGAATTTGTACTACCTGGATATCGTTTAACTCACGATGGTAGAGAAATAATTTTAATGAAAAACAAGTAGTAGAATTTTTTTGCAGTTTATTTATCTTCAGCAGAATGTAATTAAATTTTTATGAAATACATTTTATAGTAGGAAAAAAAGAGTAAAAACATCGGTCCAATCAAGGATGCAGGTTGCAGAATGTAGGATGCAGAAATTTAATTAAGTTTTTATGAAATACAGTTTATAGTAGGAAAAAATAAAAAAATTGTGTCATCGGTCCAATCAAAGATGCCGGATGTAGGAATTTAATTAAGTTTTTATGAAATACAGTTCATTGTAGGAAAAAAAAAATTGTGTCATCGGTCCAATCAAGGTTACAAGTTGCAAGATGTAGGGTGCAGGAATTTAATTAAATTTTTATGAAATACAGTTTATAGTAGGAAGAAAAATATTGTGTCATCGGTCCAATCAAGGATAAAGGGTGCAGGATGCAGAAATTTAATTAAGTTTTTATGAAATACCGTTTATAGTAGGAAAAAAGAATCAAAATATTGTGTCATCGGTCCAATCAAGGATGCAGGATGTAGGATGTAGGAATTTAGTTAAATTTTTATGAAATACAGTTTATAGTAGGAAAAAAAGAATCAAAATATTGTGTCATCGGTAAGATCAAGGATGCAGGATGTAGGATGCAAGAATATAATTAAATTTTTATGAAATACAGTCTATAGTAGGAAAAAAAGAATAAAAAAATTTTGTCATCGGTCCAATCAAGGATGCAGGTTGCCTAGATTGGACCACCAATTTCTGAATGCCCAATTAAAATGAAAATATTTTTTGATTCTCAAATTTACACCAGCACACATTGCATGAAACTGAATATGACATTTTATGCAATGAAACCATGTATGACATTTTATGCATTTCTTCTCCATTTGTTTCTCACAAATGTTATATAACTACGTAACCTTCGTTTTTCTTTTTTTTATCTAACATTTGGTAGCTTTAGTGTCCTTTTATCGCTTTTTTGGTTTGACTCGTTCCAATTTATGGAGCCTACTTGCGGTGATAACTTCTTTCAGAGCTATTCTAGTAATTGATGAAAATAATTCCAATGCTTTAACACTTTGGGCCCTAATGAGCATATACGTCCCGGAGATTAAATTTCATTCCCTATTGATAAATAAATCCCACTTTTAAACGCACTTTTATGTTTTCAGTGTTCTTAAGGAATTAGGGAATTAAACTATGTTTAAAGAAACTTGGAAACACTTTCATATTGCAAATGGCGGACTTATGTTTTTGTTGTCTTCGTAACGAGGTTATTGTTACGAAGCTGTGAAGTTGTTTCCCTGACATTCTAATCTTATGGCAGGAAAGAGAGTTTTACAGATGTTTTACTGGAATAGCCCCAGTTGACTATACACACAATTGGGACTTTTTCTCACTGGGGATTTCCCGGAAACTTTTCATGGTTAAGTTTTAATCAAGCAAAAGTCGAGTCGAAAGGGTTAAACAATCTAATGTAGGCACCTGTTTGAGGTACAGTCTAGGCAACTCTTGAAAAATCCCCCTTAATCTTGTCTTTAAACTATTTTAATAAATTAATTGTAGTAAATTGTAGCCAAACAAAGTTCTTTTCTGATGATATAATAAAATAATTTCCTACTTGCTTAGAATGCAATTGTGGAGAGATTTCCGACGAAGAATCATATGTTTAGCTAAAAAGCAGTCCAAGTCAGGGGTTGAAAATTATTTTTCACTCTCTAAGGAATTAAAGCTATTGAAAAAAAAAATCTTAATATAAATAAAAGTCATTGTGGGTATGTTGATAAGTATGTTCCACATCTCCTCCTAAACAACTGCACCGATTTCAACCAAACTTAGCAAACTTATTATTTAAAACAAGGGGAAGATACCTGTAAACTTTAGAAATTGCAAAAGTTAATTAAACATCCATTTTGTCTTTTATACGTAGTAACTTTAGAGCAAATTATCCCTCAAGAAATTTTTTTATACCATCTTAAAATTCTAAATTTTACCTTTTCAAAGATGCCTATATCATATCTGCGAAATTTTTCCTTAAAGTTTTATTAATTTTTGAAAATTTAGTTAAAAAATAATGGAATGAATGCAGACGATTTTGAAAGAACGGAAATTAATAGACACTCCGTTGCTAGGGAACGGTGAGACTTTGAACTAATCTACCTTTATTTCTGTTTATTTTTGCAAATATTTTATATAAGAAGTGAAAGATCACTGCCAAATTAAACAAGATTTTGCGTTTTTCCGTGATATCTTTCCAAAATAATATCTCAAAAAAACTAATTTTTACTTTATTAAAGTTTAAAAGATTAGTTTTTCAGTGACACAGATTTTATATCTGTAACAAATTTTTTTTTATTGTTGAAGAACAAGAATTCAACCAAGAGCTGTTGCTAGAACACATTAAGAGAATTCTGGAAGAATACTAAAGAAAAGTTTAAAAGCAGACGATTCATAATTTATATCGGAAACAACTATTGATCTGGTTTGTTTTAACTCTTTTCATTAATGAAAAATTTACTATTTAATTAATTGTCCCAAAACATTCCTCAAAACCTTTTTTATACTTCAATAAAGTATATACTTTTATGGACAATTGAAGTAAACAAAGTTTCAGATGATAAAAGATTGTTTATTATAATTTTCTATACAAAATAGTTTTTATTTTAAAATATTAGACATAAAAGTATTTTAATCCCGAGAAACGCCGGGCATAACAGCTAGTTTAAATATAAAAATTGCTCGTTAGATTGAGGCGATACCCTTAATTTGAATTATTACTCTATCTTCAATAGTAAAAGAGTTATGGGGAAATAAAAACTTCAACCGCCATCATTTCCACCGTCTTTGAGTTAGATGACCTTTCTACGAACTACGAGACTAATATCTCCCTTTACCTTCTCTCTACACACACACACACGCACGTATCTAAAGCATTTGCCCCATTGAGCAAATTGTTTACCGCAACGATGAAGCTTTAATAAATTTTGCTGCAAGATTTTTAAGGCATAGCGGTCTTATAACAGTCTCATTGTTCTTTGAGCTAGCTTACATTTATAAACAGTGTGCAAAGCTCTCTTGCGAGCTTAATATCGTCTTTCTTTTAAAACTGGAGCAAAAACATTGTTTCTCATCTAATTTTTGTTCAGCTCAGTGAGAATTCCTTAAAATTTTAGCATAGATACTGTGCTACGACCGAAGTCATAATTGCGCAAGAAATTTTCTTTCATCTTTTGGAATTCATTAACGAATATAAAGGAGAACCAAACAGCGGGCGGAAAAAAATTACTGAAATGGCCTAGAACAAACCGGAAATGACTTTTAAATCATTATTAAGGCTTCTTTATTAATTTAGGGCTGCAGCTAATTAAAAAATGCTGCAAGCAAGGATAAACACTTAAAACGTGAGTTGTTTTATCATCAGTCTGTTGTTCCGGGGAGAATTTCTTTGGTAAGATAAGATGTTTCTTAAAGGAATTAAAAAGGGAAGAGGCAATGGATTTTTTTTCTAAGAGGATCTCTGTAAAAAGAAGTTTCCTTAATTAGGAGTTGTTTTTTAATTGTTTTAGTAATGAAACAATTTGTCATTAAGACTATTTGCACATCAACTTTGCCTTTTGGCGAATTCCATGAACTGGTTTCGAAATCAGAAGTTTTTCTGTTACTTTATTATATTGAGGCAACAAAGCTCTTCACCGGATGAATATTTATCACGAAAAGAAGAAGTCCGCAGAACACAACGAAAGAAAATGTTATTGTTTAAATAAATAACATAATAAAAAGTACATTTTCTTTATTACGAAGTTGGAGTCCTTAATTTTCTTCATTTAATTTAAACTATTGGAAAAATATGGAGTTTAAAATTTTCGCACCAGAATTTAATAAGCAAAATTGAATTTAACTTTTCCAAGTTGAGCTAAAAAAAAATTTGCATTCTTAGAAGTATAGTATAGTATAGTATAGTATAGTATAGTATAGTATAGTATAG